>CM076575.1:932195258-932653932 GCA_034641835.2 Pinus albicaulis | reverse complement strand
TCCTCCCTCCTTAGGAAGCAATGGTCCCTGTTAGCCCCCCTATGAAATTTTTGACAAGCAAATAGGGGGCTAAATTGTTTTTGAGCCTTCAAGGAATGCATTTCCTCTGAAAACACAGTCTCCTTGAAGCCTCCATGTGTCTTTTATCCTTTGATAAATTCCCCTCTGCTGATTCCTATTATAAAGACTCTCTGTTTGTGAAGAAATTCCTAAAGGCCCCTTCCTCCTCTTATTTCACCCCCCTCTTAGCTCCTATTTTTATCCCCCTTGTCCCCCCTTCTATTTCCCTTCATTACCCTTCAAATTCCCCCAAAACCCCCTTTGAATTCCACCCATATCGCTCCTTTGGGCTAACTTACCCTTATCCCTCTATCGTTCCCCTTTCTAACCTTTAAATCACATTGGAATGGGCCAAACCCACTTCCGATCTTATACTAAGGCGTAGCCCCTTTCCGCCATCCCTGTCCCCATGTAACCGAGCGCTGTGACTGAGCACTGCCCCTTAAGGCGCTCATCGCAAATTGCATATCGCATTTTCATTGTTTATGTCTATTTGACCCATCGCAAATATTTGCGATGCGATTTGATTGCGCCGCAAATATTTGCGATGCGATCGCATCACAAACCCGCCCCATCGCAATATCGCAAATCACAGATCGCATTTTTGCTTGTTGTATTTGTTAGATCCATCACAAATATTTGCGATGCGATCGACTGATCGCTCCATCGCACTTTCCACCAATCGCATTTTCCCCATCGCATTTCCGCTCCGTCGCAAAGCGCAAAGCGCAGTTTTCTGTTTGGTGCTGATTTCCGCCATCACACTTTTCACCTTTGCGATCTGCGATGCGCGCCCGGGCCCACCGTACCATACTTCCACCTTTTCATATATTACGAGGCCTTTCCCTTTGTAAATTGAAAGTTCGTATTATTTTGGTTTTACAAAGGACTTCACATCGCATCGCAAACTTTGATTTTATCACTCCGCTCCACTCCCATTTCCCTTTTTGCGATCTTGCGATTGTGATTAGCCTTGGGTCCCACATACGTGGCCCCGCTTCATCGTTTTGCCATGTTTTCCTTTGTATTTCCCCAAACGTTTAACTTTTGGGCCTTTACACTAGTATCATTTCTTCCATCGCTTTTCACTATTCCACTTATCCACCACCGCTTCCTCCGGGCCTCCAAAGCATTCCTCCGCCGCCACCACTGCCCAGGTTCATAACAGTTATCTTATGGTGCAGGGAGCATAGAGAGGCCAATTCAGCCGCCAGTGAAGCAGCAAAGACGATTTTGTAGGGGTCCAAGCCGGTTAATTGGAGGTTGACAATTATAATCTCGTGTTCAAGGGAAAAGGCACAGTTTGAAGACCAAAAGCACACTGTCAAAGTCTTATCTGTGTTGAATATCAGCAATACTTTTCTCCAGACGGATCACCCTCCTACAAGAAATCTCCACGCCTCCTCGAGCCCTGAAACGATTAATTACACTGACTGAAGCTCATTTAAGACAGTCAAGCAGCAGTTATGGAGGTATGGAGCGGCCTTGCAGATTTTTTCACCCAGTTCATTTATTCCAGAAGGCAGCACAGAGTTCCAGACACCTGAAAATACTTAAAGAACATATCAGAGGTCAATCTCGACCTGACAGAGGCTACCAAACAGTCTACAAAGTACACACAGCGACACAGATTTCCATTAAGCAGAGTGGGCATGAACTCTTTCTCCACTCTGGGACTCATTTAATTGTTCACCTAATTCTGTTTCTTCCTCTTCTCCTATAAGAACCCCAGGGAACATATTGTAAAAGGTGGTTGTTTAGCTGTTGGGCAATTTGATGTTAGAGGGATTCATTCTTAACTGTTAGAACAGTCGTGGGAGGGAGTAGCAGAGTAGTTGTATGTAATAGGCTGGGAGGAGAAAGTATGGACTGTATTAGCCATTGAGCTCAGTGTACATGACTGGTTTTGCATCAATTAATCAAAGCACATTTCATAGGATCCTAGTCTACTACTATTGGTGATGTTTTTCCTAACTCTGTTTATTACATTTTCATACTGTTTCATGTTCTTCTGGTAGGCAACAGAAGTATGACATAGGATTCACCCTTGCTAGGTGCCCTATGTTTCCTGCTCTCCCTACCTTAATTTTTTCTACTTTATGTGTTATCCAAGAGTGAATTCATGGGGTTTAACCAGTGCAGTGTATGTTATTGCCTGCTAGTTGATGTATGAAATTAGGGGTTTGCTGCTTGGATGTTTCTTTGTCAAATTTATCTTTGTTTTTCACTTGAAGTTGCTAAAGTAGACCTGGAGTTAAATGACCTCTGGTCCGATCTATAAGCAGCTCCTTTGTCCCTCTTTGAGAGCTGACTTTGAGTATGTCCAAGTAGGTCTGGAGTTAAATGACCTCTGACCTGATCTATAGACAGAAAATTGGTTGTCTTTCCTTATTCCACTTTCTCTCCTTAATGTTCCATTCCACCATCTTCCTAAAAGATTCTTTAGTGTAGATGACTTGCCCTTTGAAAAGCTTGGCTACTTGTTGCATGTAATTTCCTTTCATGACTCCATAGCCCAATGGATGGCACCTTCTCGGCCTATCCTCTTAGGTGAAACTTCCTGCTGCTTTATTCCTTTCCCTCCCATTACTTTCTCAGCCTATGATCTCCTAACCAATCCAGCAACCAACCAACCAAATCATTTAAACCCCCCATTTGTGCTTCATACCTAGCCTAATATCTCAATTTGAGCTTTCAAAGATATATCATTCTTGCTCTATTTGGAGAGATCCCTCTCCGGGTCCAGGAGGGCTAGATCCTAGGGCCCCAAGGTGGTTTGATGCTATCTCATCTTTTGGTATTGCCAAATCTGCCAAAACATGAGAACCCCAACATAATGGCGACTCCACTGGGGAAGAGACCAATCAACCTTGATTTGGTAAAACACTGTGGTGGACAGTAAGTTGTAAATCATCCACCTGGTGACTCCACAATTCCTGAATGATTAAAAGACTCCATAGGTGATCAGCAGGCCACTGATTATCTTGGTTTCACGTGACTCCACTGGGAGATCATGTCGCAGTACAACATCATCCATGCCGAAGACCAAGCCACGTCACTAATGGAAGACCCTGAGCGGTTTGCAGAAATGTTTCCAGGTTTCATGGTAGTATGCCGTGATACAATATCTAGTGACTTGGCAGAATATAAGGTGGAGGACCTTCCAGGGGTTATTCCTCTCAGCTCAAAAGGCTGACCCGTGATCAAGAATTTTTTTTTAGAAGTGCTGGCTGAGAGGTATGAAGCTGAGCTTGAACTTTTGAAATCACAAGAGATATCATACGAGTTCAGAGACCCGAAAGCATTCTTGGAAAGTCTCCCTCCCCCCAAAAGAGAAGAGATTCCGCCGGTTTTTGAAGTAGAAGAAGAAGATGATCCGGTTCCCAAGAGCCCCTTTGAAGATGCAGTGGAAGATGAAATAATCGAAACTGCCCAGGACGTAGACGGCCTACCAGCCATGGAAGGTCTAAAAGAAGAATGTGTACATCATGCGTTCGTCGATCCTGTGGCAGAGTACATGGAGGCCCTGACTTGCTCAAATACTCCAGTGATAATCTCCAGCATGGGCCAGTTTCATCAAGAATGGTCACTACTGATGGTGACCTCAGTTTTGAAGAACCACACGCAGAGCACCCTGTGGTTATCTCTGATAGGCAGCCAGTGCTCATATCCTTTTTTATTACTGCTTGACTGGCTGCATTGGCATTATTGTATCACCTAGAACATCATGGATTCCCAGTTAGAGTAGGGTAGGTAGGAAAATCTCAATAAGGCTAGTTGTTTTATGTCTTAGAATGTAGAGAAGAAACCTGCTAGACAGTCTAATCCTAGCAGGTAGTAGTGTAGGTAGAGAAACATATGAGGCCAACAGTTTAACGTGGTCTCATGGAGCAATAAGGTTAGATTTAGAATAGGTTGTTTTCGTTTTTCAAAATAAAAATGTAAAGGGTCTGCAAGCCCAAATGCACCCAAAAGAAAAATGTTAGGACTATAGTGTGGGTAGGTAGTTATTTGGGAGAATTTTACTGCTGATATGTTGTCTTCATAGCTTGTGGCAGCTGATCAAAGAAAAAAATGGATGGTTCAAGTAGCGGGCACCTGGCCTACACCAAGAGATCACTTTCTGAATTCTTGACTCCTTCAAGAAGAAGTCATCCCCATGTGGAGCCACTATTAGCCCCCCTATGAAATTTTTGACAAGCAAATAGGGGGCTAAATTGTTTTTTAGCCTTCAAGAATACTTCTCTGGAAATTAGCCTCCTTTGAAGCCTCCATGTGTCTTTTATCCTTTGATAAATTCCCCTCTGTTGATTCCTATTATAAAGACTCTCTGTTTGTGAAGAAATGCCTAAAGGCCCCTTTCTCCTCTTATTTCACCCCCCTCTTAGCTCCTATTTTTATCCCCCTTGTCCCCCCTTATATTTCCCTTCATTAGCCTTCCAATTTCCCCAAAACCCCCTTTGAATTCCACCCATATCCCTCCTTTGGGCTAACTTACCCTTATCCCTCTATCGTTCCCCTTTCTAACCTTTAAATCACATTGGAATGGGCCAAACCCACTTCCGATATTATACTAAGGCGTAGCCCCTTTCCGCCAGCCCCGTCCCCATGTAACCGAGCGTTGTGACTGAGCACTGCCCCTTAAGGCACTCATCGCAAATCGCATATCACATTTTCATCGTTTATGTCCGTTTGACCCATCGCAAATATTTGCGCTGCAATTTGATCGTGCCGCAAATATTTGCGATGCGATCGCGTCGCAAACCCGCCCCATCGCAATATCGCAAATCGCAGATCGCATTTTTGTGTGTTGTTTTTGTTAGATCCATCACAAATATTTGCGATGCGATCGACCGATCGTCCATTCTTCGCGATCGAGATTTTTCCGTATCGTATTTGGTCGTTTAAAGAGCAAAGCGTGCTTTCTGTTTGGTGCTGATTTCCGCCATCGCACTTTTCACCTTTGCGATCTACGATGCGCGCTCGGGCCCACTGTACCATACTTCTGCATTTTCATATATTACGAGGCCTTTCCCTTTGTAAATTGAAAGTTTGTATTATTTTGGTTTCACAAAGGACTTCGCATCGCATCACAGACTTTGAGTTTATCACTCCACTCCACTCCCATTTCCCTTTTTGTGATCTTGCGATTGCGATTAGCCCCGGGTCCCACATACGTGGCCCCGCTTCATTGTTTTGCCATGTTTTCCTTTGTATTTCCCCAAACGTTTAACCTTTGGGCCTTTACACTAGTATCATTTCTTCCGCCACTTTTCACTATTCCACTTCTCCACCACCACTTCCTCCTGGCCTCCAAAGCATTCCTCTGCCGCCACCACTGCCCAGGTTCATAACAGTTATCTTATGGTGCAGGCAGCACAGAGAGGCCAATTCAGCCGCCAGTGAAGCAGCAGAGACGGTTTTGTAGGGGTTCAAGCCGGTTAATTGGAGGTTAACAATTATAATCCCGTGTTCAAGGGAAAAGGCACAGTTTGAAGACCAAAAGCACACTATCAAAGTCTTATCTGTGTTGAATATCAGGAATAATTTTCTCCAGACAGATCACCCTCCTACAAGAAATCTCCACGCCTCCTCGAGCCCTGAAACGATTAATTACATTGACTGAATCTCATTTAAGACAGTCAGGCAGCAGTTATGGAGGTATGGAGAGGCCTTGCAGATTTTTTCACCCAGTTCATTTATTCCAGAAGGCAGCACAGAGTTCCAGACAACTGAAAATACTTAAAGAACATATCAGAGGTCAATATTGACCTGACAGAGGCTACCAAACAGTCTACAAAGTACACACAGTGACGCAGATTGCCATTAATCAGAGTGGGCATGAACTCTTTCTCCACTCTGGGACTCATTTAATTGTTCACCTACTTCTGTTTCTTCCTCTTCTCCTATAAGAACCCCCGGGAACATATTGTAAAAGCTGGTTGTTCAGCTGTTGGGCAATTTGCTGTTAGAGGGATTCATTCTTGACTGTTAGAATAGTCGTGGGAGGGAGTAGCAGAGTAGTTGTATGTAATAGGTTGGGAGGAGAAAGTATGGACTGTATTAGCCATTGAGCTCAGTGTACAGGACTGGTTTTGCATCAATTAATCAAAGCACATTTCACAGGATCCTGGTCTATTACTATTGGTGATGCTTTTCCTAACTCTGTTTATTACATTTTCATACTGTTTCATGTTCTTCTGGTAGGCAACAGAAGTATGACATAGGATTGACCCTTGCTAGGTGCCCTATGTTTCTTACTCTCCCTACCTTAATGTTTTCTACTTTATGTGTTATCCAAGAGTGAATTCATGGGGTTTAACCAGCGCAGTGGATGTTATTGCCTGCTGGCTGATGTATGAACTTAGGGGTTTGCTTCTTGGATGTTTCTTTGTCAAATTTATCTTTGTTTTTCCCTTGGAGTTGATAAAGCATACCTGGAGTTAAATGACCTCTGGTCCGATCTATAAGCAGCTCCTTTGTCCCTCTCTAAGAGCTACCTTTGAGTATGTCCAAGCAGGTCTGGAGTTAAATGACCTCTTACCTGATCTATAGATAGAAAATTGGTTGTCTCTCCTTATTCCACTTTCTCTCCTTAATATTCCATTCCAACATCTACCTAAAAGATCCTTTAGTGTAGATGACTTGCCCTTTGAAAGCCTTGGCTAGTTGTTGCATGTAATTTCCTTTCATGACTCCATAGCCCAATGGATGGCACCTTCTCGGCCTATCCTCTTAGCTGAAACTTCCTGCTGCTTTGTTCCTTCCCTCCCATTACTTTCTCAACCTATGATCTCCTAACCAACCTAGCAACCAACCAACCAAATCATTTAAACCCCCCATTTGTGCTTCATACCTAGCCTAATATCTCAATTTGAGCTTTCAAAGATATATCATTCTTGCTCTATTTGGTGAGATCCCTCTTTGGGTCCAGGAGGGCTAGATCCTAGGGCGCCAAAGTGGTTTGATGTTGTCTCATCTTTTGGCATTGCCAAATCTACCAAAAAATGGGAACCCCAACATAATGGCGACCCACTGGGAAGAGACTAATCAACCTTGATTTGGTAAACCACCGTGGTGGACAAATAGTTGTAAATCATCCACCGGCGACTCCACAATTCCCCACAATTTGAATGATTAAAAGACTCCATAGGTGATCAGCAGGCCACTGATTATCTTGGTTTCACGTGACTCCACTGGGAGACCATGTCGCAGTACAACATCATCCATGCCGAAGACCAAGCCACGTCACTGATGGAAGACCCTGAACGGTTTGCAGAAATGTTTCAAGATTTCAGGGCAGTATGCCGTGATATAATATCTAGTGACTTGGCAGAATATAAGGTGGAGGACCTTCCAGGGGTTATTCCTCTCAGCTCAAAAGGCGGACCTGTGATCAAGACATTTTTTTTAGAAGTGCTGGCTGAGAGGTATGAAGCTGAGCTCAAACTTTTGAAATCACAAGAGATATCATACGAGTTCAGAGACCCAAAAGCATTCTTGGAAAGTCTCCCGCCCCCTAAAAGAGAAGAAATTCTGCTACTGTTTGATGTGCAAGAAGAAGACGATCTGGCTCCCAAGAGCCACTCTGAAGACTCAGTGAAAAATGCAATAATCGAAGCCGCCCAGGACGCAAACAACCTACCAATCATGGAAGGCTTAAGTGAAGAAAGTGCACATCATATGCTCATTGATCCTATGGCAGAATACTTGGAGGACCTGATGCACTCAAATACTCCAGTGTTGATCCTTAACACGGGCTAGTTTCATCAGGAAGGGTCACTACTGATGGTGACCACAATTTTGAAGGACCACAGGCAGAGCACCCTGTGGTTATCTCTGACAGGAAGCCAGTGCTCATATCCTTTTGTGTTACTGCTTGACTGGCTGCATTGGCATTATTGTATCACCTAGAACATCAGAGATTTCCAGTTAGAGTAGGGTAGGTAGGAAGTCTGAAATAAAGCTCAGCCTGTGAGCGTGTAGTTAGTAGTTTTTATTTTCTGCAAAGTCCAGCAAATCGGATAGTCTAATCCTGGCTTGATTGTTTCTAATTTCTGTCTTAGAATGTAGAGAAGAAACCTGCTAGACAGTCTAATCCTAGTAGGTAGTACTACAGGTAGAGAAGCTTATGAGGCCAACAGCCTAATCTGGTCTCATGGAGTAATAAGGGTAGACTTAGAATAGGTTTATTTTCTGTTCATAAAATTAAAATGATGTAAAGGGTCTGCAAGCCCAAATGCACCAAAAAGAAAAATGTTAGGAGTATAGTGTGGGTAGGTAGTTGTTTGGGAGAATTTTACTGTTGATCTGTTGTCTTCATAGCATGTGGCAACTGATCAAAGAAAGAAATGGATGGTTCAAGCAGTAGGCACCTGGCCTACACCAAGAGATCATTTTCTGAATTCTTGACTCCTTCAAGAAGAAGCCATCCCCATGTGGAGCCACTGTTAGCCCCCCTATGAGATTTTTGACAAGCAAAACAAGGGGCTAAGTTTGTTGTTGAGCCTTCAAGGAATGCATTTCCTCGGAAAACACAGTCTCCTTGAAGCCTCCATGTGTCTTTTATCCTTTGATAAATTCCCCTCTGCTAATTCATATTATAAAGCCTCTCTGTTTGTGAAGAAATGCCCAAAGGCCCACTTTTTCCTCTTATTTAAACCCCCACTTAGCTTCTACTTGTTTCCCCTTCTATTTCCCTTCATTACCCTTCAAATTCCCCCAAAATCCCCTTTAAATTCTACCCATATCCCTTGTTTGGGCTAATTTACCCTTATCCCTCTATCGTTCCCCTTTCTAACCTTTAAATCACATTGGAATGGGCCAAACCCACTTCCGACCTTATACCAAGGCTTAGCCCTTTTCCCGCCAGCCCTTTTAAACCACTTCCCCACATAACCGTTACCCATGACCAAGCGCTTAAAGCCTTAGGCACGCATTGCATATCACATCCATCGCAGATTGCATTTTCGCGTGTTATGATAGTTAGATCCATCGCAAATATTTGCGACGCGATCTGATCGCGTCGCAAATATTTGCGATGCGATCATCTGATCGCCGCCATGGCATTTTCCGCCGATCGCATTTTCCCCATCGCATTTCCGCTCCGTCACAGAGCACAAAGCGTAGTTTTCTGTTTGCTCCTGATTTCCGCCGTCGTACTTTCTCCATTTGCAATTTTGCGATCTGACCCCCGGGTCCCACATCCACGGCTCCCCTCATTGCATTTTGTTCATTTCCTTTGTATTTCCTCCATTAGTTAAACCTTTGCATGTTACATTAAAGTTTAATAAATCATCCTCTGCCATGACCGGGTCCCGCCATTTCAAATGCATTTCATGTGTTTGACCTTTCCCCTTTGTAGCTCGGCCAACGGTTAAATATTAGTATTTAGCACTAAAGGCATTCTCCGCCATTGTTCCATGTGTTCGCCATTTCCACAGTCGCCACCACCTTTTCACCACGGGCCTCCAAAGCATTTCTCCACCACCACTGCCCGAGTTTGTAATAGTTTTATTTGATTGTTCAGTTAGCACAGAGAGGCCAGTTCAGCGGCCAAACGAAACAGCAGAGACGGATTTGAGGGATTCAAGCCGGTTAATTGAATATTAACAATTATAATCCTGCATTCAAAGGGAAAGGCGCAGTTTGAAGATTTAAGCATGCCGTCAAAAGCTTACCCGTGTTTAATATCAGCAGAGTACTCTTCTCTAGGCGTTCACCTTCCTACAAGAAATCTCCATGCCTCCTCGATCCCTGAAACAATTAATTACACTGACTAAAGCTCATTTAAGACAGTAAGGCGGTAGGTATGAGGTATGGAGCAGCCTTGCAGACTTTCATCCAGTTCATTTATTCCAGAATGGCAGCACAGAGCTCCAGACGCCGAAAGGACTCCAAATAAATATCTGAGGTCAAATCCGACCCGACAGAGATCTCCAAACCGATCTACAAAATACACACAGTGCTGCATATAACCATTAAGCAGAATGGGCTCGGCTTCCTCCACCATTCTGTATTAATGAGGCTCATTTAATTGTTCACCTACTTCTGTTTCTTCCTCTTCTCCTATAAGAACCCCCGGGAACATATTGTAAAGTTGTTGTTGCCTTGCTGTGGCAGTTGTTGTTAGAGGGATTCATTCTTGACTGTTAGAACAGTCGTGGGAGGGAGTAGCAGAGTAGTTTGTATGTAATAGGCTGGGAGGAGAAGGTTTGGATGGTATCAACCATTGAGCTTATTGTACATGACTGGTTTTGCATCAATTAATCAAAGCACATTTCACAGGATTCTGGTCTATTACTATTGGTGATGTTTTCCTAACTCTGTTTATTACATGTTCATACTATTTCATGCTCTTCTGGTAGGCAACAGAAGTATAACATAGGATTCACCCTTGTTAGGTGCCCTATGTTTCCTGCTCTCCCTATCTTTAATGTTTTCTTCTTTATGTGTTATCTAAGAGCGAATTCATGTGGTTTAACCAGTGCAGTGGATGTTATTTCCTGCTGGCTGATGTATGAACTTGTGGGTTTGCTGCTTGGATGCTTCTTTGTCAATCTTATCTCTGTTTTCCCTAGGAGTTGCTAAAGCAAACCTGGAGTTAAATGACCTCTGGTCAGATCTATAAGCAGCACCTTTGTCCCCTTTCGAGAGCTGCCTTCGAGTATGTCCGAGCAGGTCTGGAGTTAAATGACCTCTGACCTGATCTATAGACAGAAAATTGGTTGTCATTCCTTCTTCCACTTTCTCCCCTTAATGTTCCATTCCACCATTTGCCTAAAAGATCCTTTAGTATAGATGACTTTCCCTTTGAAAGCCTTGGCTAGTGGATGCAAGTAATTTCCTTTCATGACTCCATAGCCCAATGGATGGCACTGTCTTGGCCTACCCTCTTTGCTGAAGCCTCCTGCTGTTTTGTTTCCTTTCTCCCATTACTTTCTCAGTCTATGATCTTCTGACCAACCCAGCAACCAACCAACCAAATCATTTAAACCCCCCATTTGTGCTTCATACCTAGCCTAATATCCCAATTTGAGCTTTCAAAGATATATCATTCTTGCTCTATTTGGAGAGATCCCTCTCTAGGTCCAGGAGGCTAGATCCTAGGGCCCCAAAGTGGTTTGATGTTGTCTCATATTTTGGTATTGCCAAATCTGCCAAAACATGGGAACCCCAACAGGCCCCATTTTAACCCAAAAACCATTATTAAGCCCTAGATATCAAGTGATTACAATTATGTTGCTATATTTGTTATGTAGGCAAGAACCTCTCATGGTTCCAATTTATAATAATTGTACCCTCATGGTTCAAATATTGCATTATAGATTGAATTCATTGTAAAAATAAGTTACCCCCTCAAAGAAGACTATAATTATTGGTTTCTTTTCATTTTAAGGTGAAAGTTCCATAACCTTTGGTTTAAACACTCATGATCATATAGTTTTATTGCTTCAAAAATATCATTGTGGAATTTTTGCTATAATTTTTTCTTCTTCTTTTTGAAATGTTTCAAATGGTAAAACTTGGAGAAGGCTATGGAGAAATATTTGGAAAAAATTGGATCAAATTTGATATCTTGTTTCACTACATTTATATCCTGCATGGCGTTCACTGAAACCCACTGGAAGGGAGCTCCTACCCCCTAAACAGATTTACCAGCTACACTGGAAGGAATCTTTGACTCCCTCACTAAAGGCTCCAACCCTCAACACCTATTTAGACCACGTTTCATAATTTTCATACTGGGTCAACTTGACTCAAAACATAAAACCTGTAGGCCACCTTTCATCATATTTTGAGACTAGACCCACTTCCATCATTTAAGCCCAATATCAGATAACAATTTTGAAACCAATCACTCTATCAAATCACTCAATTACTGAGCCGACTGAAACATAAAATCAATCACTGAATCTAAATCAACCAAAGATATTAGATCAACTCAAATAAATCCACAATCAATCATCAGAATACCTTAAAATATACTTTTCATCACAGAAACCAGTTCATATCTCTGCAAAACTTATTCAAACATATGTCAAAATTTATACACAACTGTTATGAAACATACTTGTGTATGTATGCTCTTTCCCTGAATAATACCTGCGTACAAATCTCAAATAACTGAAACATGAATTTGAATCACTATCACACTGAACCAATCATTGAATCACATATGGAAACCATTACAAATTACTAAACCAAATACAGATCACCACATTGTAGCATCATCACTAGTCAACATACCATTCCATAATCAATTCAACCTAACCAGTATTGTCAAGAAAAAATTATCATAAGAGAGACTTCATCAACATACAACAACAAAAATAACAGGATTGATCAAACATCATCAACAAGTCATACTACAAAAACCTAGCATGTATACGAGACTCTTACAAAGTACATCTGCGTAGGCATGCACTTTTAAAGATTAACACCTGCATACTTATTCTGAACTTTCGCAGAATGTATACATGACTATCCAGAAGAAGGTTTGTGTATGTACGCGACCTCTTATATTTAAACTAGCATACAAATCTATAATCACTTAATCATGCCTTCGTTGTAACCACAACACATAATTCGCAACCCTTACCATAAAAAAATCATGTCACTGTATCATTATCACCACAGATCTATCACTATTAGATATTTTCAACAAGAAAATATGATACAATACTTCAGATCTTTCATATTTGTGTATTTTCTTTACCCTTTGGTGCACACTTGTTTCATATCGAATCATTCATAGATAGTACAAAACTTTCACACATAACACTTTGATCTCCATCTCCTTATACAACATACGCCTTCGCTAACACCTTAGGCCAATCCCTTGTTGAAAAATGAAAGTTTAGGGTCAAGAAGTTTCATAGGAAAAACTAACAACTATGGAAGATACAAATGGAGGACTTTCTCTATTAGAAGCATATTTCCTACCATTGGGAAAAAAGGAAAATAAGTTGGTAACTGTGAAATATGAAGAATGAGAGGTTCTTGACATAAAGGTGCTAGGATAAATATAATAGTGCCTAGATATTTTTGTGGCTTTCAACATTTTAAAATAAAATAAAATAAAGTATCCAATAAATATATCACCTAAACTATATGAAAATCCTTCAAGTTCCAATAAGATATTTCTTATGAAGATATTAGAAGGTGCCTTTGTCTTTTATCATTGAAATGAATTCAACATGGTCAACAGTCAATTTGTTTAGTTGGAGTAAACTTCGATGATGAGGTTAGTGCTCTTTTGATTTTGTGTTGATTTGAAAGAATATTGAATGGATTGGTCATGGTTGTGAGAAATTTTATCTTGAGTTCAGGATCTTTAAAGGATGATGATATTGTTGGTAACATCCTTACTAAGGAAATGTGGCAAAAAAGAACAGGTGAGACATTAAGTAATGCTTCTACTTTTAAGAACAAGGGAAAAAAAGGGAGACAGGAAACAACATAGCGGAATCGTGGAAAGTATAATAAGGATAGATCCAAATCCAGAGGAAGGATGGAACATTGGCATTGCAAGAAGATAGGACATAAGATGAAAAAGTATTGGTCTCTAAAGGGAAAACAATGAGATGAACAACAAGAAAATACTAATGAATAAAATGTAGCAAGTGATGTGTTACAATATATTTTAATCCTTTCAATATATACTAATTTTTATTCTTGGCTGATAGACTCAGGGGATTCATATGATACCACACCTCATAGAAACAAATTTCAAGATTATGTTCAATTTGATTTTGGACAAGTTTATTTGGGTGATAACGAATCATGTAAAATTGTTGGAAAGAGTAAGGCATTGATAAAATTTCATGATGGAAATCAATGGTTGTTGAAAGAGGTAAGGCATGTTAATTATTTAAGAATAAATCGTATTCAACGGGGAACTTGGTAAGTGAATGTTATAAAAATACATTTGTAGGAAATTAGTGGAAAGTCACTAGAGGATCATTGATAATAGAAAAGGGAGAAAAGGTAGGTATACCATATTTATGTAATAGTATTTACCTTTCTATTGCTTTAGTTTATAGTGTAGATACAATATTGTGGAATCATAAGCTTTGGCAGATGAGTGAGAACGAGATTCATATTTTCCACTCAAGGAAATTATTGTCAGATGTCAAGTAGGCTGACTTGGAATTTTGTGAGAACTATGATTATGGGAAATAGAAGAGAGTTTTATTTATTAGAGTTGGGAAGGAAAATAAGAGTGAAAAGTTAGAGCTTGTGCATATATATGAATGGGAACTGGCTCATATATTATCTTTTTGTGGAACTTATTATTATGTTACTTTCATTGTTAATGCAAGTAGGAAAACCCGGGTCTACTGGATTCAAAAAAATATTATGTTTTTGGTACTCTTAAGAAATGAAATATTTCGTTGAAAGTGAGATAGGGAATAAGTTGAAGTGTCTTAAATGATATAGTGGAGTCAAATATTATAACAAGGATTTTAATATTTATTGCTCATACCATTTGATTTGTAGAGAGAATATGGTTCCAAGAACACCACAAGAAAATTGTGTGTTAGAAAAGATGAACATGACAATTATTGTGTACAGAATAAGATATTGCATGCAAGATTGTCCACACATTTTTGGAAAAATTTTGCACATACTATTATTTTCTTAATAACTAAATGGCCTTCAAGTCCCTTGGATGGTGACATTCTAGAGAAGGAATGGATAGGTATAAAGGTAAAATACTCATTTATAAACACTTTCAGTTGTGAGTAATTTATCCATATTGATAGAGAAAGTATAACAAAGATTGAGGAAAAATCGAGTAAGTGTACTTTTATTAGGTATGGAGTTAATGATTTTGGTTATGGATTATAGTATTATGAAAAAAAATAGAAGATATTTAATATTCAATGAAAATTTCACATAAAAATTCTCTATTTGCAAGGAATGAAGCACGAGAAAAGCAAACACAAAATGTTTAGAACTTAAGGAAATGATAGAAAATGAAATTCCAAATGTGCCATAAATTCAAAAAATTTAACAACAATAGAAAATACCTCAAAATCCTGCAAGTGTTGTAAGTAGATCTATCAAGATAAGTACACTCGCTTAATGATACTCTCCTTCATTATATTGTGTATTGTTGATTGATTCTAGTAAACTGGAAAGATATGAAAAAACAATGTAGGTAGAAACCAAAAAGAAGTGGAACCAAGGAATAAAAGATTAGATGGAATCTTCGATACATAACCAAACTTTGGATTTGGCTTCATTTACTATAGGTAAAATATCATTGCAAAATAAATGGGTTTACATGTTGAAGGAAGAAGACGGAGGACAAAAGAGGTGCATGGAAAAAATTGTTGTAAAGGGGTTTGTACAAAAGAAGAATATAGGTTTTGATGAACTATTTTATCCTATTGGTAAAATGACCTCAATCACAACTATTTTAGGTCTGATGGCAATATAATATTTTCATCTTCAATAGTTAGATGTAAAGACAATTTTCTCTATGGAGATTTGGAGGAAAATATTTATATGCAACAGCCAGATGGGTGTGAGGTCAAAGCGAAGGAGAAATTAGAATGTATATTAAAGAATAAATTGTATGACCTAAAGAAAGCTCCAAGGTAATGGTATTTGAAATTCAATAAGCTATGACAGAACAAGTTTATGTTGTCATTATGATGACTATGTTTATTGTAGGAGACTAGATAATGTTAGTTATATTATCATAATATTTATATAGATGGCATGATTGTTGCAGGGTCTAACATGCATGATATAAATGTGGTCAAAATAATATTAGATAATTCATTTTTTTATGAAGGATATGGGTACTACAAATAAAATCTCTAGTATGATAATAATAGGAGATAGGAGAAATTATAAATTAATGTTGTCTTGGAGTGAGTACATAGAGAAAGTGTTGGAAAGATGCAAGATGCAAAATGAAAGATGCAAAAATAGTTAGTACACCTTTAGCCATCCATTCATATTAGCTAAGGAGATGCGTCCCAAGGCACTTCTACATGTCGAAGGTTTTGTATCCTTCAATAGTTGGCAACTTCATGTATGTTATGGTGTGCACAAGGATGAATATTGCACATGTAGTGGGAATCATGAGTAGGTATATGAACAATCCATATAAAAAATATTGGTGGGAAGTAAAGTGTATTCTTAGTTATTTAAGAAGTACCACTACTCAAGCATTATGTTTTGGAGGTTCAAAAACTATTCTAAGAGTATATATTAATTTAGATATGAAAAGTAGTATAAATAGAAAGATCACCACAAGGCATGTTTTTTCTATAGGTGGAACATCAATAAGTTGATTTTGATATTGTAAAAGGTTGATTCAATTTCAATAATGGAATCAAAGTATGCTACTAATACAAATGTTAGTAAAGATATTATTTGGTTACAAATTTTTATGGAGGAATTGGGAAATAAGAAGGATAATAGTAGGTTGTACAGTGACACCTAGGGTGGCATTCATCTTGCAAAGAAATCAAGATTCCATTCCAAGAAAAAACATATATAGCTCAGATACCATTTCATGTGATAAATTTTTCAAGGTAGATAGTTGAATTTGGAAAATATACACACTAGCTAGAATCCTACAATCATGTTAACGAAGGAAATAACCAGGGAGAGACTAAGTTCCTACTCAATTTCATCTAGTTATCAAGCATGATGGTGAAGATGATAATTTTCCCAAGTCCAAAGTTGAAGCACAATTTTTCAGTCCTATATAAGCCCCATTTTAACCTAAAACCCATTATTAAGCCCTATATATCGAGTGATTACAATTTTTTTGCTATATTGTTAGGTAGGCTAGAACCTCTCATGGTTCCATTTTATTATAATTGTACCCTTTGTCTCCTATATATATACTAAGGATACCTACTATTCGAATCGTCAAATATTGCATTATACATTGAATTCATTGTAAAAATAGATTTCCCCCTCAAATAAGACTATAATTATTGGTTTCATTTCATTTTAAGATGAAAGTTCCATAACCTTTGGTTTAAACACTCATGATCATATAGTTTTATTGCTTCAAAAAGATCATTGTAGATTTTTTTCTATAATTTTTTTTTCTTCTTTCTGAGATTTTTCAAATGGTGAAACTTGTAGAAGGTAATGGAGAAATATTGGGAAAAAATTGGCTCAAATTTGATATCTTTTTTCACTAAATTTACAGAGATATGCTCCAGGGAAGTTAGAATTCGTGAATGCTCCTTAAATCGGTCTCAAATAGTTCAGTTTGTAATTTTCACTTTAATTTTTTTCTATGAGGTTTTAGACGATAAAAATTATATCACATTGATTCAAATTCTAGGAAAACATCTTGTTCAAATTTTATATATTTTTTCCTATAATTTTGTATATATATGCTCTAAAGACATCTGGGTTCATAAATTCTCCTTATATTAGTTTCAAACGCTTCTTTCCCATCATCCTTGATCCACTTCATGCGATCAAAATTCAACTGGAGTGACCTGTTCTGATACCAATTGTTGGGAAAAATATTGAGCGAGGGGGTGAATCAATATTTTAAAATCAGTTTAAATTTTTAATTTCTTATTCATATTTTTATACGCTAATGTCGTTCACGAAATCAACGTATATACACGAATTTAGTAAAGGAAAACAACATATATTAATTTAACTAAATTTTCATATATTTCATCATCAATTCTACTTTGACTAGTGTATCATCACTTCATTATCCTTTAATGAAATAGTAACCACGAGAAGTAAGAACAAAATGAATCATCACACATAAGAAACACATCAACACACGAGGACACCAGGATTTTAGGTGGAACCCAATATGGGAGAAAACATCATTGTCATCATCTTTGTCGTTATCTTTTATTATAAAGGAAAACATATTACATTCTTGTACTGGTGAAAAATCATAGAAGTACATAGGCACCCACCTAAAATAGGCTACAACCTTCTATTATTCTCCAACACCTACTGGAAGGGAGCTACAACCCCCTGATTTCATTCACAAACACCCATCGAAAGGGAGCTCCCACCCCCTGAAAACATTTACTAGCTACCACTGGAAGGAAGCTTCGACTCCCTCACTAAAGACTCAAACCCTCACCACCTCTCTAGAATGTTTTTCATAATATTTCATACTGGATCCACATGTCTCAAAACATTAAACCTGTAGGTCACATTTCATCATATTTTGAGACTGGACACACTTCCATCATTTAAGCCCAATATCAGATAGGAATTTTGAAACCAATCACTATATCAAATCACTCAATTATTGAACCAACTGAAACATCAAATCAATCACTGAATCTCAAACAACCAAAGAAATTATATTAACTCATTTCAGTGCACAATCATTCATCAAAATACCATACAATATATTGTTCATCATAGAAACCAGTTCATATCACTGCAAAGCTTATTCAAACATATGTCAAAAGGTATATGCTACTGTTATGAATCATACTTGTGTATGTACACTCTTTCCCTGAAGAATACCTGCGTAAAGATATTAAATAACTGACACTTGAATCTGAATCACTGTCACACTGAGAAAATCATTGACTCACATATTGAATCCATCACAAATTACTAAACCAAATACAGATCACCACATGGTAGCATCATCACTAGTAAACATACCATTCCATAGTCAATTCAACCTAACCAGTACTATAAAGCACAAATGATCATAAGAGATACTTCATCAACATACAACAAAAAACATAACAATATTGATCAAAAATCATCAACAGGTCATATTATAAAACCCTAGCATTTATACGCGACTCTTACAAAGCACATCTATGTATGCATGTGTTTTTAATGATTAACGCCTGCATACATATTCTGAACTTTCACAGAATGTATACATGACTATCCAGAAGAAGATTCACATATGTATGCGACCTCTTAGAGGTAAACTAGCATACAAATCACTGAATCATGCCTTTGATGTAACCACAACATGTAATTCATAACCCTTATCATAAAACATTCATCATGTCAGAGTATCATTATCACCACAGATCTATCACTGTTAGATATTTTCAACACGCAAATCAAACAAGCACATATGATACAATACTTTAGATCATTCAGATTTATGTATTTTCTTTACCCCTTCGTGCACACGTGTTCCATATCGAATCATTCATATATCACAAAAATTTCACACATAACACTTTGATCTCGATCTTCTTATATAGCATAAGCATTAGCTAATACCTTAGGCCAATCCCTTGGTAACGTTGATGGTATTATTTTACGGGATCAAATATATGTTTTCATGCTCATTACTATGGTCCAATACCATGGTAAAGACCCCTATTATTCTAGTTACCATGGTGCAAAATATGTACATGAATTATCTTCACCATACCTACATATGTATGTGATCTTGCTTCACAAGACTCGCATATACTTTTTTCAAACTTTATATTTATCATACCTCTATATATGTACTTTACATTCCTTTTTCCATTTCATCTGTCACATCTATACCAAGCTGCTTACCATAATGTTCACATAATTATCAATTAGGTTTCCATCAATAACAACACATTAGCCATAATGCCAACATATCCGAGGAGATCTTAGAGGTCGGTGCCTCTTGCAAGAAGGTGCTTGCATAAATCCATGAAGTTGTTGCTTCATGGTAGGTTGATGAGGTGTTTTTAGAAGGGAGTTGGTGCTTCCTACTAGTGGGTGCTAGCAAACAATCAAAATGAGTGGGTAATCACAAAGAATTATGTAATAGAGTAGGAGCTCATATTTACATAATAATAGACCAATATTTGGTGGTTTTTCTCCCGGAATGGTTTCCACATTAAAACTTAGTGTTCATGTGTATTTCTCATGGTGTGTGTATTCCTGTATTAATTCATTCATATTGTTGCAAAGGATATGTTGTTGATGATAACATGAATGGTTTCCAAGTTTTAATGTGAAAAATATAAATTGGAATAAAATATTAAAATTTATCCTTTATGGTGATTCACCCCCCCACCCCTAGTATTAGATAATGTTTCCAATAATTTTCCAAATTGTCTGAGACTTATTCTAGTTTGGATAATTATTAAACCATTCCCTTTTTGAACAAACAACATTTTCCTTATGCTTAAAATTATTTTATGGGGTTATTTTTTGATATTTTCATACCTAATTCTTACCTTTCATGGAATTGGAGAGTGTTATTTTTCCATTTGAAGTGTTTTCAAGGTTCTATTGGTGAGTCAAACAGTCATGTAGATGCTTAGGCCCCTTTTCAAGGTTGGAGTGAGTGACATTGTTGATGTGGATTATATGGATCTATTGGCCTTCAATAGATGCGTTGTGGTATTCTTTAGGAATACTTTTGTTGTTATTGAACTTGAGCCTATAGGATTTATGCAGAATTCTATAAAATTATGTAGTTTCATGTAGTAGTCACAAAGGTCCCCCATTCTCACTAAAATAACCCTTTGAAATAGGAAGGATATTTGATAATTATGGAGGAAATAATAGTGTTGATAAAGAGGAATTTCTTTATGGTTATGGAGGAAAAAAATAAAGAAACTAAGTTGTTAAGGAGTTACAAATGGTGAACAGTGGATGAGGAACTAGGATATGATGAATGGGTACGAAAGATATAGGATTTAAGATGCTTACGGTGATTTTATATAGCTCAAATGGAAAAAAAAAAATCCTCGACCTATAGCTTTTTATTGAAACTGGGTAATCCAGTAGAATTACAGGATTTTCCTGTAGCAGTTCAGGGAAGTTGGAAAAGACGTACGTGAAGTAGTTGGTGATGGAGGTTTGATGTGGTGGATGATTAAAGAAGGTGCAAAATAGTGTAGGGGTACCATCTAGGCTTTTTGGAAGTGCTTGAGTCAATGTCTTGGGCAACTGGTGCAAGCTTAAATATTCAGGCTTGTGTTGTTTTTTTCTTATATGGTACTTGCACATAAGTCAAGGTGAGGCAAAAAAAAAATATTTGTTTATTTTGTCATTATATTTTTCTCTTTTTTTCCTTTTTTTGAGACCTACTAGCTTCCTCATGGAGTTTTTTAACTAGTGGGTCTTCCCCAAGTTCCCTGGAAGAGGTTTTCACCTAGTTTTCTTATTCTTTTTATATTTTTCTTTTTTAAACCTATGGGATGCCTCATAGAGGTTTTCAATTAGTGACTCAGCCTCAAGTGCCTCAACGGAGGTTTTTACTGGAGGATATTTTTCCCCATTATTTTTTTGGTCAAGGGCTGAATTGATTAGGAACTCTGATTCCCTAAATCATATTCAATTCCTAGCTTAAATAATTAGTAAACTAAGCCCTAGAGAGGGGCTTGTTGTATAATTTCAACTAGTATATATTTACTAAAAGTGGAACATGTTCCTTATCTATAGTCCTAATTTTTACTAAGCCATTATCATAGAACTTATCAACCAGATAAGGTCCCATCCATATACTGATGAACTTACCCTTAAAATCCTTAAACCTGGAGTCATAAAGGAGGGTCTAATCACCCTCTTGGAATTCTCTGGTTTTATTATTCTTTTCATGCCAAAATTTTCTCTACAATTGGACTAGTTTAGTGTGAAATAAGGCTTGCATTTTATAATCATCTAGTTTATTCAATTGTTCCAATCTATCAACTTGTCATTTAGTTAAATCAATATAAATTCAGGATTCCATCCTCTAGGTTTTGTACTTAAATTCAATTGACATCAAATTCTTCATTCCATAGACTAACGCATAGGGGCTAAAACTAGTGGTGGTCTTCCAGGTGATGTTGTAGGCCCAAGTGGCCTCAACAAGTCTTTCTACCTAGTCCTTTTCTTTTCTTTTTTATCACTTTGGTCAGAGTGCTCTCCAAAGATTTGTTGGTGACTTCCACTTGTATATTTTATTGAGGATAATATGGAGTATAATTTTGGTGTTGAATTTTGTGTTTCTTATTTATCCATTTGATCAGGTTGGATTTGAACTAGGAACCTTGGTGTGTCACCAATTCTCTTGGAAAACTGAACTTGTAGAATATATTTTCCCTTTAAAACAGAGTGAATTTCTATTTTTTTTTTTCTTTCATTTCCTTCACTTTGTCCCACTTGGTCAGGTACTCTATGCAAACAATGATGTAATTATTCTACTGGGATGGGGGTTAATGGGACCAATGAATTTTTTTCCCCACTTCTCAAATGACTTATAAGACATATGATTTTGGAGGGGAATCTCATCCTTATGAGTAATTTTTCCCATCGTTTGACATCTGTCACACCGTGAAGGGTTGGAAAAAAGTATCCTACTTGCAGGATTTTGTAGTTTTCCTCCTTGCAGCAAAATGGTCCCTGAAAGTTCCATCAAGGAGAGTTGGTAGTATGTCATAAACTTCATCCTCCCTCACACATCTACTTAGGATCATCTAAAAAAGCCCAAACTTGAAGAGGTATCCCCCAATCCAACTGTATGAGGCACCCTTTCTGACAATTTTACCTTTCTCCTTTAAAGATAGGTGAGGAGGGAACTTTCCAATAGCTAGGAAATTGGCAATATCAGCTAATAAAGGAGATAAGAGAAATATGGAAAAGAGATGCTCATCAGGGAGCTATTCATCTACCAATTTTTCATTTGCAAACAATATTAGTCTTGATAGAAAATATGCAACAACATTCTCCTTTGCATGTGTTGAGTCTCAAAATTTTCTTCCATATTCATCCATATTTCCATCATTTCATAACCATTTAGCCATCATTTCATAACTATCTTGCCTAAAACCCTACATTAAGTAATAATCTTCATGATCATATGGGTTAGAATAATAATTTTCCAAATTTATTTATTTTATGTATTTTAAGTGAATTTATGATTAAAAACTAGGAAATTAACATGGTTTCATATATCTATATATGTGTTATGAGTATTATGACATGTGTAGGACTATTTGGAGGTTCTAGAAGGGTCTTACTTGGCCTCCCAATCACAAATTCGAATTTCAACTCAAGAGGTGGACCATATCCCAAGGAGAAATATCATGGAGATCTTGATGTGTCATGGGATTTGTATCTAGTATTTAGGGATAAGTTGAGACAAGTATAGATCTAGTAGATAATTAAGGGATTTACATTTATTGAGAATATATCCCTAATTCATGTATAAATAAGAGGAGCATCCTTCAAAGGAAGCTAACAAGGTGTAATTTGGTATTAATATAATTGGAGACTTTTGAGATAATTTGAAGAATCATTTCTATTGTTCTATTTGTTGTTCATGATGTGGATGCTTTATTAAGTTAGTTGTAGCTAAAGAATCCTTCAGGTGTACAAGGCAAGGTTGGAGGGCCCCCATACCAAGCTAAGTACACTTTGGTTAAATTTTTTATAAATTAGCATAGTTTTGATATAGTATTTCTTGTTTCAGTTTTTATGATTCAGTTACTTAGATATGTTATGGTTTGATGCAATGGTAATGTTGTTGGAGTGGAACTGTGAGGAAGAACAACCGGGACCACCTAAATTAGGAGCCTCTTCTCTTGCTTTCTACACATCACAAATTGCTACTCTTTGAATTCTAGTTTATTATTTGATGCAATGGTAATGTTGTTTGAGTAGAACTGTGAGGAAGGAAAACCAGGACCTGGTAAGTTAGGAGCCTATTCTCTTTCTTTCTACACATCACAAATTGTTTCTCTTTCTTCTCTCTTCTTAAGGACAGTACTGTTGGGAAGGACAACAAGGACCTCCTAAGTTAGGAGCCTCCTCCTTCGCTTGTTGCATCTTGAATCAAAGACTTTTTAGTTTCTTTAAACTTAGAACTTATATTTGTAATATGAATTTCCATTATTTTCTTTCTTTCTTCCCATCCTAAAAAAACTTTCTACAACAATTTCATCTAAGGTCCCATATATTTTGGTTTTATTATAAGTTTATGAGCCCTCGGGTTGAAAATTAAATGACAAGGATTTAACATACAATTAAATCACCCTACAACATGTTTTTCAACAATATTCAAGTCAAGTTGTTGCACATTAGGGGAATTTTGACGTAAAAAAATGGGCCTAAAAAATAAGTACTAACAAAATTTAATTTAAAATAACCAATAGGATTCAAGATGATGATTTCATCCCCAGGGGAGAATATTTTGGAGGAAAAGAAGAAAACTACTCTTTTTAATTTTATTTTTCACTTATCTCCTTATATGTTTACTCAAATGTCAAGTGTAGGCACCTGTTGGATGCAAGATTAAATTCCACATCTTATGAGTACCAACTATGCATACTTGTAAATAGACCCACATCGAAAAAGGTTGAAAAAACATGAAAAAGTCCTACACACATTTTTCATGTATTTTCAATATTTTTGGATGTGGGTCTACTAAGGAGTGCGTACATTGGGTACTCGTCGGATGTGGGATTTAATATCGCATGCAACAGGTACCTACACTTGAAATTTGAGTAAACCTACAAGGAGATAAGTTGGAAATACAATAAAAAAGTAGTTTCCTTTATTTTTATTTAAAAAATCATCTCTTATTTTATTATTTTAACTATTATTTTATTATATTCCTTAGGAGGTGTTGTGTTGTACAAACAACCCTCCCCATTTCAAATTTTTATATATTAATTTTTAATAAGAAATGGGTCCCCTTTTCTTTGAATAATTATAGAATCCATAAAATTATTTGAGAAAATCCGATGAGATCATGAAATAGAATCAAACCCCAACGAAAAAAATAAAATTGATTTAACAAAAAATAAAACATAAAGGCCTTTATCGCATTTCGGATATTCAAAGTATAGAATCAAATTGTGTTATCATTCAACCCCGATTTGCGATGAAGCAATCGCAAAAGCGCATATCGCATAAACATGAGTCTAAACCATCCATTTTGAAAAGTTTCGATGCGATAAGCCCGATCACAATCACAAATTGGTAAAGTCATATCACAATTGATTATGAGTCCATTTTAAAGCTCCAATGCGATAAGCCCGATCGCAATCGCAAATCAGTAAAGTCATATCACAATTGATTATGAGTCTATTTTAAAGCTCCAATGCGATAAGCTTGATCACAATCACAAATTGGTGAATTTATATCACATCTTTATGCCCCATTTTTCCGATGCGATAAGTTAAATCGCAAATCGCTCATCGCTAAAAACGCATAACTCATATCCAAAGACACTCCACTTAAAATCTACGATGCGATATTATTATTTCAAAAAAGCGCCTCCTGTAAAAGAAAACATAAAATAGATCATAATATATGCCAATATTTTGATATGATTTAAAAAATCATCGCACTATTCATGCCAGCTCAGCAATAATCGCAAATCGTAGATATAAAATGAAAATACTTAAAATATTTGAAACTTCCGATCTCCGATATATGATTATCGTTGATCGAAAAATCTGAAAAGTCATGATATGAACACTTTAAATGGACCGTTATAAATGTGCGACGAGACAAAACACAATGGCATTAAAATCTCACATTATACAAGGAAAACATTAAAAGATAATCATGGTTGAAATTCTTCATGGATTTCATCTTCGATGGAATAATATTTCTTTAATCTGTCATCTTTGTTGCGATTAAATGCCATTACCTCTTCTCTATTTTGTATTCATTCCTAAAATAATTTTTCCATCATTCTGTTAATTTGTTCCATTATGCAAACCTGAGAAAAACCTACGAGTCATGAAAATGTCTAAGAAATATAGAAAAGCGAAGGTTCCCATCGTTCCAAAAGATCAACCAGCTAAATTGGTATTAGTAACTGATAATACATGTCTAGGTCTCAGCAAGACTTCATGGGAAGCAGCTTAAAATCTACTCGAAGCAAAAGATCCAACTATAATATCAAAAGAAGAGCCGAAGGCAGATTCAGATAAAAAATCAGAAAGCACTCTTAAGGAATTGGCAAGCTCCTATCTTCAAAAAGTAGCAGCTCGCGCAAATGTTCTCCCATATAATGACTTGGTAATATGGGTGATAGAAAGAATCAATATAACAAACAAAGCGTTCTTTACGTCAGACGGAAGGATTTTTATGTCATTCAAAGTAGAAGATATCCAGAAGATGTATCACCTACCAAAACCTTAGCAAATCTACAACAAAACATTTTTAGAAGACTTCGCTAAAGAAAATGAAGTAGAGTCAGACCCCATTAAAGATTGGAGGCATTTTCCAAAAAAACATAAGCATGAATCTTTGGGTATGTACTCCGTTGAACCCTTGGAATCTCCTTATTGCTATGCTGCAGTAATGATGTCTAGATTATTTGGAACCGTCAACTCATAAAAATTTTCTATTGAAATGGTACCTTTAATTGAAGTCACTGTTAACTCCTACATCATGGATTGGGCAACCATTTTATCTAATAAAATGGCAAGCAAAATCCTCGATTATAGGAAAAATAGGTTTGTAACTACCTGGATAATACCCCCATTTTATATGAGTGCTTATATCATTCAACTTTGAATTCCCTATCTTAGGCTGGAAGTGGACTCCTCAAAGCCCAATTCCTATCCACATTTATCACAAATATCTATGGAAAGCCTATTAAAAAGACCACATATACAGAATTTGTCATGGATTCATCTTTCCAGTTCATCAATTTATATTCAATAAACCCACTCCAAGGTTATCCGATGAGGCCAAAATTGACCTAACCTCAATTGGAAGCTGGTTTGGAGAAGAAAAATTCACCTATATCCGGATATTCGGAAGTATCACTAATCCTCATGTTCTGCCCTTGTACATTCCCAATAAATTATTAGCCCGAGAAATAGCTTAACAAATAACGGAGAAAGGGATGTCTAGAAACCTAAAAATTCTAAGAAGCTAATGTGGCGTACATTTCCCCTCCGATGTGGATATTTTTCTCTACATGATTTTAAACATGCAAAGAAAGAAGCCCAAAAAATAAAAGACCTCAGATTGGCAACGATCCCCAAAAGACAATGTGATCCAAATAAATTTGCCTTTAACTTTACATCTATGGTACAGGTTGCTAAATTTGAACATGAAGATGCTGATTTTGATGATTTATTTGCCTCGACCGAAGGATTTTCACAGGTTAAACATTTAGCAAATTTAAAATTTGGAGCAAGTGGCATGGAAGAGTTCTTACATTTCAGAAACAAGAGACTAATAACAATACCTCTTGATCAGTTGAGAACTACTTTACTGCAATAGGAAGAATACACGAAGTAAGGCTAACATTCAAACTTAATAGGAAAAAACAGGTAAAAAAGATGGTCATTCCTCTGAAATGGATATACATGATCATTCAAATTTATTGAAGTAATGGGAATAGTTTGATCGGAAAATAAAGAATCAAAATGATTCCCAGAATGTGTCTACAATGCAATCGCCCACAACACAACCGCCTTTGGTCACTAATGTTACAGTTGAAAGAACAGTCAGCAATACTAACAGACAAGATGTTGAGATTATTCTTAAAAATCCTTCTGAATAAATTATATTAAATATTGAAGATATACCACCTCTGGATGTCTTTTACAGTCCAAAGCATAGGGTTGTAGTTAGAAAACAAGGAAAGAAAATGAAAATTGATCAGGGTCTATTTTTATCTCCCCGAGTTGAATTAATGAATGTTGTCTAGAAGGACTCTGAAGTTAACCCCTCAGAAGATTTAACTAAATTATCTCAATATTCGGGGGCTTATACAGCAGCGAAAATGGACAAAGCCTCTGAATTCAGTCAATTGATAAAGGAAAAGGATCAAAAGATAGCGCTGTTGGAAGAAAAGGCAACAGTGGATCAACAAAAAATAGCACAACTAGAATAGCAGCACATTGAATAAAGTCAAAAGACTGAGTAGCTTAAAGAGCATCTGAATGTTGAGAAATAAAAGCTTGACCAGCAAGCTATACATAAAGAAAAACAACTATCACAAGAGCTAAACAAATTACAGGTAATGCTTCAACAAGAGAAGATATCCAAAGAAGAACAGAGTCCTTTTTTACAAGCACAAATACAAAAATTTAATGAGTATCCTGAACTTGATCAATTTAAAATATATGCTCTCGAATTAAGTAAAATGTTGTCACTAAAACTTGATATTTTATGTCATAAAATATCACTGGATGACCCTCTATGTGAAATAGCGACATCACTTATAGAAAAGGTAGTAAATACGAGGTTCGAATTTGAAGATGCCAACGAGAAAATTTCAGGATTCCTCACATGGCAAGACACAAATCAAGGCATCGCTGCCAATCTTCTCAAGATTCAAGAATCACACAAGGAAATTTTGTTTGCAGAATGGGAAACACAGTTGATTAAAGAAGAACAGGCCACCTCCAGAGCAAGAGTTGTAATGAACAATTTAGTGCAATTAATTAATGACAGTTTATATTCATCCAACCTGATTTCTGATTGTATCCTAGGGAAGCTCCCAAAGGTCAAAGAAATAGAGAAACATTGGAAGCAGGACTTAGCCAATAAGGACCAACAGATCAACGCAATACAAGGAATCACATGGGACGCATTCTGGTTCTATTTTGTTAAGCCACATAGCCAGCAGATGACTACAAAATGCCTCTCTGATGCCATCATTTATATGATTCCAGAAATTTCGGATGCCACATATACCAGTCAGCTAAATTATCGATTGATTCATCCTCCCAAAGTGAAAGAAATGTTATCAATCTTCCAGCTGCGCATACCAGATATACAATGAACCTATTTCAATGGAGATCACAATTCTATTTTTATGAAATCGGATCTCCGATTTTACATTTTTCGTGATATTTTAGATAGTTTGTTTTAAGTTTATTATTTTTTAAACCCCTTTCATGCATTTAAAAACAGTTTCTCAATTTGTATTAATTTTTTAATTCAGAAGTTACATTTATGTACTTCCAAATACATTATTTTTATTAATGGTGGATCACGATTCTGCAATTTTATGAGGAAATTGTTTTTAAGAATTTGCATTTTTGTTTTTCCTGAAAGCTGTTCTAAGTAAGAAAGCAAGATCAGAGTGTTATTTTCATCAAGAGGTTACAAATGTATCTAGTATTTCTTTCATAATCATGCTGTTTAATTTTCTTTATGCAATGAAACATTCCTTTTGAAAATTGTTATTGTTTACATATGTATGCCTGTGAAACAATTCTTTGTTATATCATTTCTGAAAATTTAGAATTGTCATATTTCAACATATATGTGAACAATCTAAATATATGAATGTGATATGTTATCATCATTACTTTGTTTAATTTCTTAAACAAAGTAATTATTATATGTGTATACATCTTTCTATTGGACGAATAAGCCATCTATATGATTATTCATCTAATCGGAACAAATCTATAATCGCATTTATTATATGATACCCGGGTTAAGTAGAATTATTTGTATTTATTTAAGTTATAGACTAGATTAATTATTATTTCCTTTACCCATTATATGAACAACCAATCATCAACCCATATATCATTGGGAAACCGGTCCCATATTATCCAGTCGAAGCCACCATCCCAAATGGAAAAGGAGCTACACTAAGGTCTAGACCAAGTGGTTTTCCCCAATGTTTGAAGCTAGGATTTTTGAGGCTTCAACATTTTTGGCACTAGAAGGAGGGACCTAAGCTATGAATTGCAAGTAAATCCAAATCCACAGGCCATTCTAAGAGCAATTCACCCTCATCACCTTCTCCAACTTCTCCTTCATCGCAAATTTCTAGGGAATAAGTTGAAAATAAAATTACTACACCCACTGCCAAAACCCTAAAAATATCAGAAGAGTCATATTTTGAATCTCCTGAGGTACAATCTCTAATTCATAAACTCGAAGGGTTTTCATTATCACAAGAATAATCTGAACTATCCCAAGGCAGTGTAACTTCACAACACATTCCTTCCCGGCCTCTTACTAGACTGCAGAGTGAAAATATTGGTATTTTACCAACTGAAATTCCTCTGCCAAGTCGAAAAAGAGCTAGAAAATACCTCCAAAGTCATATAGTGAGATTCTTTCATCATTAGCGTCCACATATTTCACATCATTGCCATCTGCTTCCCAACTTCAATTCACAATCCAGAAGAGTACAGTTGTTTCAACATCACCTACTCAAACTATTCCTTCACCTTCCTCTACTATTAGTACAATGATGGCACAGCCTCAACAAAGACCATGGACCAATCCAGGAGCTGTTACAATGCCTGCACCTCTGAGTGCATTACCAGCTCATCCTGAGAAATGGTTACCAAAGTTTAGTCCTGATATTGGCTTATTGGCTGAAGAACACATTAACAAATTCATGTTGTCCGTAAATTTAAATGGAGTAACACAAGAAGATTTTGTAGTCAGCCAATTTCCATATACTTTGCAAGGAGGAGCAATATCTTGGTATTTTTCATTACCAGCGGGATCCATTACTAGCTGAGATATTTTTCAAGAACAATTCCTAACCAAGTTCGGAGATGATAAGTCAATAGCAACTTTGATTAATGATCTCTCTAATTTGAAATCAGAATCTAAAGAACCCATCAAAGACTTCAACTCACGATTTAACAAGTTGTTGAATAATATTCCTGCAACATCAAAACCTAGTGAAGAAGTCCGAAGTGAATGGTATATATCCTCTTTGTCTTCAAATATAGCCATCTTTGTAGATAGAGCTGCTAAACCTACACTAGCCGAAAACATGAAGGAAGCAATTGCAGTAGAAAAATGTATCATTGCTTTAGACAAAAAGAATGTTAGTGAAGAGAGAAAATCCAAAAAAGTTAGTTTCAAAGATGATTCGAAAAAGAAACCACCTAAAAATCCATATGATATGGAAGGATTACAAAAAATTCTGAAAACTATGTCCAATGAAATGGTAGAAATTAAAAAATAGGTAGCTGAAACTTCCACTAAAAGGCCGTTTAGGAATTTCAAAAGAAATCAGCCAACTGAATCTAAACCCCCTAATGCAATATCTAATGTAGAGTCAGATTTAGAGAAAGAATAAGAGGAAGATACACTTCTATCATAAGAAGAAAACGAAGAAGAAGAAATAGTTGAATGCCATGGGATGTGGGATTTTATTTTGCCTAACTTAGATAATGAAAATGAACAGGAAGCTCTCCCAGTCAATATAAGAAGTAAGAGTGCAACAGAACCTGTTCAAACATCCCCCAAAAATAAAAATTCAACTCTTGCTACTAAATATAAAGCTCCTATAAATAAAACTTCTCCTTTGCCTAACCAAAATCAACCATCATCTTCTAATCCTCCATCAACATCTAAAATGCTAGTAGTCTCTGATTCTATGGATTATAACATTATAGAAGATATGAAGAATACCAGAGAAAATATTTCTTTACATGACCTCAGCAAGATCAAATATCAATAGAATCTATTGTTAAAGGAATTAAATGCAGTTCTTGCTTCTCATCTTCCAAATAGTGTGATATCCAAAGCAGCCAAAGGATCAGGTAAGCCACCACCCGATAAAGTAGATGCTACCGATACTATTTTGATTGGAGATAGATCTAATTCATAGACACCTCCTTTTCTCTTAACTTACGATATCTGTAATAGGAATTTACATAAATGCTTGATAGATTCAGGGGCATCATCAAACATAATGCCAACCTCAGTGTGCTCTAAATTAAACATTGAACCCCAGAAATTTGCAGTTCATATTGTCCAATTAGATCGAACTAAAGTGCAAGTTTTAGGAGAGATTAATTCAGTCACTATTAGACTATCAGCTGATCCTAGAATAGTTTAGAGAATTGATATATTGATTTCTGACATCCCTGAGTTTTATGGTTTAATTTTAAGCAGGGATTGGTCTGAAAAACTCCACAGTTACATTTCTATTGATTGGTCTCACATGTGGCTTCCCTATAAAGGGAAACCAAATCAAATTAATGTTGATCGGGAGAAACACATGACTCATACAGTAAAAGAGTTTGAAAAAGAAAACCAAGTTGTAGCTTTCAATAATAACATTGTTGGAAATTACTCAGTCGAATCATTCTTTGGAAATTTTAATTCCCAACAATCACCTTTCCCTGTAAATAGCTTCACTTCACAAGTTGAAAATTTCTCACAGACTGATAATTCAAGATGTGTTAATATTGCCGATCAATTTGTAAATAAATCTATAGATAAATCTTTATTTTGTTCTTTGTACTTTGGTGGATCAAAGTCCAATGATGGTGTAGGAGCAGGATGTATTTTAGTTAGTCCGGGAGGGGAAAAAACTATGTTGTCATGTAGACTAGAATTTTAGTGTACAAATAACACTGTAGAATATGAAGCTTTGATTCAAGGACTTTACAAAGCAATAGGCTTGAATGTTAAATATCTGAAGGTATATGGTGATTCTGAAATTTTCATCAGGCAAGTTAGGAATACTATTCATTGTCTTTCAAGTCATCTTAAACCTTACCAAGCCCTTTTTCAAGGTCTTACAACTCATTTTTTAGCATTCAATATTTCCACTATTCCTAGATCTTAGAATTTAGCAGCTGATTTATTAGCTAATGTTGCTTCCAAGCTCCTTCCAGCTAAATATTATAGTCCAGATAGGTTTTCATTTGAATTGATATTTCGACCATCTGTCCCTAACAATGTCACCAATTGGCAAGTTTTTAATCATGATGAAGATATCCTAAACTTCTTAACTTCAGAGAAATCTTATAATGATCAGATAATTGATGAAAGTGATCATGATCTTCAAATAAAATAAAAAAACAATGAAAATTCCATCTCGAAATCTGTATTTAAGCTTGAAGATCTCTATGATATCAAAGATAGATTCAAAAAGGTCACTAATGCCAAACTTCAAAGTTCTACTTTAAAGTTTGAGTTAATAAATCTTGGTACTGAATCTAAACCAAAAAATGTTAATCTAGGTCTTGGGCTAACACCAAAAGAGAGGTGTTCTTTCATCAGACTTCTAAACAAATACAAAAATGTTTTTTCTTGGAATTATGAAGATTTAAGAACTTATGATTCGTTTATCATTCAGCATATAATTCCAATGATCTCTGATGAGAAACCAGTGCAACAAAAGTTAAGGAAAATTCATCCTAACTTGGAAACTCAAATTAAAATAGAGTTGAATAAACTCTTGAAAGCTAAAATTATTTTCCCTATTAGACATTCGAATTGGGTTTCAAATCTGGTACATGTTAGGAAGAAGAATGGAGACATTAGGATTTGTATATATTTTAGAAATATCAATAAGGCATGTCAAAAGGATAATTTCCCACTACCTACAGTGGAACAAATACTTCAAGCAATAGCTAGTTCTGAATTAATGTCTTTACTTGATGGGTTTTCAAGATATAATCAGATACTGGTGCATCTAGATGATAGATTGAAAACTACATTCATAACCAAATGGGGAACATATGCCTACCAAAAAATTCCTTTTGGTTTGATAAATGCTGGAGCTATTTTCCAAAGAGCCATGGATATAGCTTTCAAAGGTTTGATTAATAATTCAGTTGTTGTCTATTTGGATGACATAACTATCCTTTCAAAGAAAAGAGCTAATCATCTACATGATTTAAAACAAATTTTTGAACGATGTAAAAGGTATGGTATTTCTTTAAATCCAAAAAAATAATTCTTTGCTCTTAATGAAGGGAAACTCTTAGGATTTATTGTGTCTAAATATGGCATATATATTGACCCTGAAAGAATAAAATAGATTTCTGATATTCCTTTGCCACATAATAAGAAATATATGTAGTCATTTTTAGGGCAGATAAATTTTGTAAAAATATTTGTTCCCGGTTTTTCTCATATAGTCTTACCTTTACAAACAATGATTAAGAAGAATTCAGGTTTCAAATGGGGAAATAAAGAGAAGGAAGCCTTTGATTCAATCATACAAGAAATTATTAATGCTCCATCATTGAATACTCCTAATTTTTCTAATCATTTTATTTTGTATACTTTAGCCACTCAAACATCTTATGCTATTGTTTTGACACAACTCAATGATCAACAGATTGAAGCACCTATCTCCTTCTTTAGTTCAAATATCCAAGGAGATGAACTTAACTATTCAGAAGTAGAAAAATAAGCTTTTGTTGTGTTTAAATTTACCAAACACTTTAGACCGTTTCTCCTAAAAACACATACAAAAATCAATGTCCCATTTTCTACAGTGAGACAATTACTAGTACAAAGGGAAGTAGGAGAAAAAAGGCCCAATTGGGTAACAACCTTACAAGAATATTATATTGAAATGAAACCAGCTAAAATTTTTAGAGGACAAGGTTTTTGCAGGTTATTAGCAGGAGCTTCTAATATTCTAGAACATCAAGATCAAGATAATACTTTTCAAGTAAATGAGATAAGTATCATAAATTCTGAATCTCAATATGTTGATCTAATATTTTACTTAAAAAATGGGTATGCTCCTCCTAATCTCAATTATAAAAGCAAGTGTGCTTTAAGATTAAAAGCTAAAAACTTTGAGATCATTGATAGTGTGTTATTCAGAAGAAATTATGATTCCATTTTTCTAAGATGTCTGGAAAAAACTGAAGCACACAAGGTTTTGAAGGAATTACATGATGGACCAGCAGGTGGACATTTTGGAGGAGACACTACAGCTCACAAGATAATTCATGCTGGATATTATTGGTCTACTTTGTTTAAAGATTCCCATGACTATGTGAGGAAACGTAAGAATTTCCAAACTGCCAGTGGAAGACAACGGAAACCATCTTTTCCTTTACAACCAGTAAACATTGAACAACCATTCGAACAATGGGGACTTGATATTATAGGAGAAATTGTTCCACATTCTTCCAAGCAACATAGATACATCCTTACAGCCACGGATTATTTCACAAAATGGGTAGAAGCAATTCCTTTAAAGGTAGCAAATTCTGATGCAATCATTGAATTCATTGACCAATTCATCATTACCAGGTTTGGTGAACCTAATGCCCTTGTTTTTTATAATGCATCTTATTTTTCTGGAAATAGTATAATGGAATTTGCACTCAAAAGAGGTTTTAAGTTAAAATATTCTGCAAATTATTATCCCCAAGGTAACGGTTTGGCTAAATCAACTAATAAAAATCTCATTAAAATCATCAAAAGAATTGTTGATCAAAACCAAAAGAATTGGCATAAGTATTTGATTTTTTCACTATGGGCCGATCGTATAACTCAAAATTCTTCAATAGGTACTTCACCTTTTAATATAGTATATGGGAAAGAAGTTGTAATACCTTCAAACCTAGCATTCCCATCTCTAGCCCTAGTACAATTTATTGAAGAAAATCCTTCATCTTCTGTCCAATTAAGATTTGATCAAATCCTTAAATTAGATGAAGAAAGGGAAAAAGCCAAAATCACTCATGCTAAACATCAACAACTTATAAAATCTTATTTTGATGCAAGTTCTACTGGATCTAAAACATTACAAATTGGTGATCTTGTTTTGAAATGGGATAAAGCACATGAAGATAAAGGTAAACATACTAAATTTAAAAATATGTGGCTTGGACCATTTCAAATCATTGAAATATAGGCTCATCTACATTCATATTGCAAGATCAAACAAGAAAGAGAGAGTCTCTTCCTGTGAATGGGCTTATTTTGAAAAAATTATTTTCCTAAGGAGGTAACCCCTTCTTATCTGTATATATTCATTCATTATGCAAGTTTGTTTCCCTTAGAAATAATGTCGTAAATAGTCTTCCATTGGCCTTTTATTATTGAAAACATATTTGAGAAAATATTATGAATACTTTCTTATGTAGATAGAAATTTTTAAGGAAGTGACTACAATTTTGGAAAGTTAAATAAAATATGAAACTCTGAGAACTTATTTAAACGTTTGTAAAATCTTCTAAAACCTTGAAAATATTGTCAATCATTCTAAGTTTATAAAGTAGAGAAAGGTTATTTATAAAGAGTAAAGAATTTTTCCAAATTTTGGCATCTAAAACTCTAATAAAGTCATCCATTAACTCTTAAGGAGGGAATCATTCACCCCATCCACTAAGTTTATGATTTTTTAGAGTGTAATTCTAAAAAATGTTTGATATAAAAGATAAGAGGTCTCATCACGAGCTTGCTTACCATGATCATAGGGAAGTAACCAAACTGACATTACCAATACTGCATATCAAAATAGGGTAATGGCTTATAATTATAAGACAAGGGGTCTCATCATGACCCAGCTTGTTCAGTTTAGTTACAACTGGTGAATGGCATTGTTATCAGCTGGCTCCCAAACCAGGACAATGGCTTTTAATTTAAAAGAGTAAAATACAAAAAATAGAAAAACATATCTTTATGGATTTATCTTTTAAAAAGTTATACTCTTAGATAGATGGGATAATGGATGATTAATGGTTAAAAGGTAACCCTGTCAAGACTATAGACGTCAACTGACAGCAAAGGCACTACCTGTGACAATTGCAAAGCTAAGTTGGAGAAGCCCCCTACTTTATCTTTATCAACCAATCAAAACTTGATGAAACCAAAAATGTTTTTATTTTTAAGGGATTAAAAAGAAATTGCAAATGATTCTTATTTTATTTAGAGTTAGATTTTATCTAATTTTTCTGGGATGGTTTTCTTTGTCCTCAAATCTTTCTACTTGCAAAAGATTTAGTTATCACTTTATTTTTCAAAGATAATTGTTTCTCCCAGTGAATCTCCAATTGCTGTGTTGTACAAACAACCCTCCCCATTTCAAATTTTTATATATTAATTTTTAATAAGAAATGGGTCCCATTTTCTTTGAATAATTATAGAATCAATAAAATGATTTGAAAAAACCCGATGAGATCATGAAATAGAATCGAACCCCAACGAAAAAAGAATTTACTTAACAAAAAATGAAACATAAAGGCCTTTATCGCATTTCGCATATTCAAAGTATAGAATCAAATTGTGTTATCATTCAACCCCGATTTGCGATGAAGCAATCGCAAAAGCACATATCGCATAAACATGAGTCTAAACTGTCCATTTTGAAAAGTTCTGATGCGCTAAGCCCGATCGCAATCGGGAATCGGTAAAGTCATATCACAATTGATTATGAGTCAATTTTAAAGCTCCGATGCAATAAGCCCAATTGCAATCGTGAATCAGTAAAGTCATATCACAATTGATTGTGAGTCCATTTTAAAGCTCTGATGTAATAAGCCTGATCGCAATAGCAAATCGGTGAAGTCATATCACATCTTTATGCACCCTTTTTCTGATGCGATAAGTTAAATCGCAAATCACTCATCGCTAAAAATGAATAACTCATATCCAAAGACACTCCACTTAAAATTTGCGATGCGATATTATTATTTTAGAAAAGCGCCTCCCGTAAGAGAAAAAATAAAATAGATCATAAGAAATGCCAATATTTTGATATGATTTAAAAAAGCATTGCATTATTAATGCCAGCTCAGCAATAATTGCAAATCGTGGATATGAAATGGAAATACTTAAAATATTTTAAACTTCCGATCTCCGATATATGATTATTGTTGATTGGAAAATCTAAAAAGTCATGATATGAACGCTTTAAATGGACCGTTATAAATGTGCGATGAGACAACCCACAATGGCATTAAAATCTCACATTATACGAGGAAAAAATTAAAAGATAATCATGGTTGAAATCCTTCGCGGATTTCACCTTTGATGGAATAATATTTCTTTAATCTGTCATCTTTGTTGCGATTAAATGCCATTACCTCCTCTCTATTTGGTATTCATCCTAAAATAATTTTTCCATCATTCTGCTAATTTGTTCCATTGTGTAGACCTGAGAAAAACCTACGAGTCATGAAAATGTCTAAGAAATCTAGAAAAGCGAAGGTTCCCATCATTCCAAAAGATCAACTAACTAAATTGGTATTAGTAACTAATAGTACCTGTCTGGGTCTCGGCAAGACTTCATGTGTAATATTCCCAACTTAGCTCATAGCTAAGTGGAATATTAATTTTTTCCAATAAATTCAAATGCATGAATAATTGAGCAAGGAGGCTCATAAAACTACTCAAGCATGAATTAAAACCCCTCACAATGTGAAAAGGGGCCATGAAATAACCAGCTCAAGCATCCACATGTGTGAACAAGGTTAAGTTGACCAATTCAACTCAACATGTCTTTAAAAGAATGGATCCATGAATAAAGCAGCTCAATGTGAATGGAGGCAAATTCAACAAAACAATTTGAAGGCTCTTTAAATGTGAAAAGGGGAAAGGAAAAGAGACTCAATCAAGGAAGATTCTTAGAAGATGCATTTAGTCACATTGACTAAATCAAACCATGCAGCATCTAGTTGTCCTCCACTTAGTGGGACAGCGTAACCCTAGAGAGGGAAAGCTTGGTAAGGAAGCAAATCCTAGTGGAGTTGGGCCCTTGGAGGAGAAGCTCATTTTCTATATAATGAAGGAAGGGAAGCCATTCAGGTTTATATTGGAGATTATATTTTCATGAGTTCTGCTTAGACTTCCTACATACTTAGTTGTTTAGCTAAGTTGTTGCACTTCTTAGTGCAAGGGTCTTCTCATGCGGGAATGCCCTGCTTTTTCTTGGAGATATTGTAGCAAGAGATCTAAGGGAAGCTTCTAATCTAAAATTTCCACTTTCAGGTGTTAGGCAAAGCACTTGGACTCCATATCTATGCATCCCCTTGAGGATACTGCGTTATTTTTTAGAGGTGTAGTGGAAGGGTTTAAAACCCCATTGTTTTTTAGCTAGTTTCCCAAAAGGGAAGCTCAATCCTTCTTCTGGGAGCTGATTAATATAATTTCAGCCATTTATCATGTATATTCAGCCATTTTTATGTATATCTATAGTCATACTGCATTATTTCAGTTTATATCTGCAGCTACTTCCTTGTATTTTCATTGCATGTGGGAAAACCCTTGCTGGGTGATCACAATTTCATTGTAAAGGAGATTAGATCTCTGTTTCTTTGTCACATTGAGTAATATAATATGAATATCAGTTTTATTTCTCCATTTTCTGAGTATTTACTTCAATATACTGCACAATGTCTTATGCAGCAGCATTCTAGCATTTTACAGTTTGGGGTTTTTTTCCATTGTCAATTATTTGAGCATGAGAGGCCTGTTTAACCTTGTTGTTGGTATTTGTTTCTGAAACCCTCTTGCATGTAGCACCTCTATTGTCTAATATAAGGGAAAAAACCGTTATTTTATACTTCTGTAACTCAATACTCAGAAAAACAACGTTTTTGGGTCACTAGTGGTGCTTTTCCCCACTTGGTTGTCTTTCTGAAGTGATGTTTGCCGTATTTTTTGTCAAATGATGGGATATGCATCTGATATAAACTTTTATCTGATAATTTACTGATTCCCATTGATTTTCTGGAGAAATTATGCAAATTCTGAAGTAGGCTTTCCGTTTGCTGCAACCTTCCTCTTTCAGGAGTTTTCAGATAGTCTAGTTTGTAAGAGATCTGTTTAAGGTCTCTAAGTTCATTTTTTTCAGCTGAAACTCCATACATAAGTCACATACAGCCTATATGAGAGGAACCAAGCATTAATCTGTGTTTTTTTTTGCATATTTTTTCTTATACAACGTTTTCCTTGAGCTGCTAGTTAATAGTCCTGAAAAAGGGAAATATTAGCCTTCGACATAGTTCTATAGTCAGAGTCTGCTAGTGGGCTAGCTAGCCTCTGGATCTCACACTCTTTTCAAAGGTGACATATCCAGTAAATTCCCCTACATTCAATCTATGGAATAGATCCAGTTGTTGATTGTTAATGATTTCTTGAAAAATGATTTTCATTTACCGGATTCATGAGAATTTCCTGATTTGGAATATTACAGTGGTATTAGAGCATGATCTTTGGCCCAGCCTGTGAGATCAAGCTATCATAGGAGTGATGAGGAGAAGAAGTAAGAATAAATCAGAAAGTATGAAGAGGATTAGATTACTCTCATCAATATTCAGATCCAAGAAGAGCCTCTCAAAGGGGGTTGAACAGTTGGAAGCAAAAAGATGCAGCGAAACTCCAAGAGGGTTTCAAGGAGGAGAGGAATGCAGTGAAACCTTTATGAGGTTTCAAGAAGAAGAAGAAGAAAACATGGGAATTCCTTCTTCAAGGGAATACCAATATCTAGGGTCCCCTATTGAGGATGTGACATTTCCTATATTCAGAGAAAGAGTCGGGGGTGACAGCGCAGTCATAACAGAGGCACCTCTAGCATCTCAAGAAGAAGAAGTGGTGAGGACAGTTGCACCAAGGAGACAAGATCTTGCACCTTTGCAAGGAGTTTCAGAGAATCTCACATATGGATATTGTGGCACAATCCATGTGCAGTATGTGCCATCATTATCAAATGGTGAGCTCTGGAATATTACAGAGTTTCATAGGGTAAGCAGTATCTACCCCTCTTTATTTTTGAAGAATGATGCACAAGGAAGACAGGAAGATTCATGCACATCAGTTCATCCATCTCTCTATTATGATATATGCCTTGATGCCTCCTTATTTTAAGAAGGGCCATTAGGGAAAACCCCTGATGATAAGAAAAACAAAGTGTTCCCTCAACATGATACAATGAAGACACTAGAGGTCAGAGGAGACACTGTCACAGCACTAGAGGTTGTGGGTAAGAAGAATATTTATGGAAATAACATTTTATTTTATGATTTCATGTGCTCTCTTACCTTATATATGCAGGCCATAACTCCTAAGGAGAGTGTTCTACCTTATAAGCTTCATGGCCAACTATGGGCCAAGATTGTTTTCAAGTATGGTCACCTCCTTGATGAGTTGAGGAGGGTGATGCACTATGATGGGTGCTTCCCTAAAGCTCCAAATATACATTTCACCTTCAGCCATGGTGAAGTGATAAGAGAAACAAGTAAGCGGCATGAAAACCAATTACCATATCCTGATATGAAGTAGGGAGAAGGAAACATGTGCTAGTTTCTGTTGGGTGAGTGTGGGTACTCCCCAAAATTTTCGATTCTCATGACTCGTGCCTCGAACTCCAAGAGAAGGTTGCATTATGGGAAGGCATGGTTGTTATGGCTGTCACAAGGAGGGTTTGGACACTATATGCTGAATCTTATGTCCAAATACTTACCCATGTTTGAGGTATGTCTCATGCATTCACATGTATTTTGGGTTGAGATGTATTTCAAGTATGTATCTTGGTTTTGGAGGAGGAACAACTCCAACATGGTGTGGAATGGGAGAGCTAGCTTGCATTATGTTGATGGAGCACCCCAAATTTCCATCATTACATCATTTCTCCATGATCCACACATTGATAATGTAAGGAAGAAACAAGAGCCCTTGTTGCTATGGTTACTTTTGGGAGAGTATGGATTGAAAACTCTCCATACTCAACACAACATTCCAAGAGGAATGCATGGCACATCCCAAGTTCAAGAAGGCTACCTTTTAGCAATGATGGAAGGGAGGGAGATCCTCTCACATAGCAGCACAAGGGTGAATGGTTTTGGCATGAGGAATGTCAAGGGGAAGAGTCATGGAGTGACAAGAGCATTGCTACTTAAGCCTACAATGTTGTCCTCTAAGAGCAAGTTTCTGATGATGGAGTATTTCCAAAGAAGTGTGCATCCTTTCATCTTGCATAAATTTATGAGAAGATTGTTATGGGAGGGCTCACTCATGGATCACATCTTCAGCTCACATATGAGGCATGGTAAGAAATACATCTATGTGCCTATTGATTATTCTATTAAGAATTTGTATATTCTCACCAATTGTAAGCAATGCATTGCTCTGCAAGAGAGCAAGATTACTAATGGGTGTTATGGTCACTTTAGGGCCACATTTTGTAATGATGTTAACCCATATCTACATGGCTTGGAATAAGTGCCTAGTTGTCTTGATTGTATACAGCTGATATATATTTTTTCTCACTACTTTCTAGTAGATGAGTTGACATGCATAGCTGAAAATTCTTTGGGAGGCAACTCACGACTTGATGTTTTAAATCAGCAGTTGGGAAAACTACGTTATACCCACCATGGAGGCCATATGTATCATCTTCACTTGCACATAAACTACAGAAACTTTCAGATTTGGATGAAATATGGTGGTAATGTGCCATTCACTTTGAATGGAATGATTTGGGCCAGCAGGATCCATGACTTTGGAGGGAGGATCTTTGGAGATCCAACCTTTGTTTTGCCATCAAAGGGCACCCTTATTTCAGACCAAAATTAGTATGTGCTATACTCTTGCCATGAGTGGAGAGGGAGATAGTGTGGGATAGACTATTTTTCCTATCATGTTCAACCATTCAACCCACCTTCTTTGCAGGAGCTTAAGGTGGAGGAGATTTACAATGAGTTGCCATCTTCTGAGGCAAAAAAATTTTCTTGGATGATAGCATGGAGAAGGGAGTCTTTCTTTGATGATGAAGTGCTCCATGATTGTCACCACTCCTATCTTGAGGAAGCCATGGGTCAGCAAGGAGGTTTCCATATCAGCCTTCCATTCTTCCAGGATGAAAGCCCTTGAGCTTATTCACCACAAGCCAACACTTTACATAAAATCTGAAGCAAAGGAGGAGACTATGGATAAGGAGGCCACAAGGAGGGAAATTTTTGCAGCACCCTTGCACTTTCTTGAGGACAAGAAACATCTGGGAGGGGGAGACTATAATATTCCAAAATTAGCTCATAGCTAAGTGGAATATTAATTTTTGCCAATAAATTCAAATGCATGAATAATTGAGCAAGGAGGCTCATAAAACTACTCAAGCATGAATAAAAACCCCTCACAATGTGAAAATGGGCCATGAAATAACCAGCTCAAGCATCCACATGTGTGAACAAGGTTAATTTGACCAAGTCAACTCAACTTGTCTTTAAAAGATTGGATCCATGAATAAAGCAGCTCAATGTGAATGGAGGCAAATTCAGCAAAACAATTTGAAGATTCCTTAAATGTGAAAAGGGGCAAGGCAAAGAGACTCAATCAAGGAAGATTCTTAGAAGATGCATTTATTCACATTGACTAAATCAAACCATGCAACATCTAGTTGTCCTCCACTTAGTGGGACAGCGTAACCCTAGAGAGGGAAAGCTTGGTAAGGAAGCAAACCCTAGTGGAGTGGGGCCCTTGGAGGAGAAGCTCATTTTCTATATAATGAAGGAAGGGAAGTCATTTGGGTTTAGATTGGAGATTACATTTTCATGAGGTATGCTTATACTTCCTGCATACTTAGCTGTTTAGCTAAGTTGCTGCACTTCTTAGTGCAAGGGTCTTCTCATGCGAGAATGCCCTCCTTTTTCTTGGAGATCTTGTAGCAAGAGATCTAAGGGAAGCTTATGATATAAAATTTCCACTTTCAGGTGTTATTTCAAGCACTTGGACTCCATATATGTGCAGTCCCTTGAGGATACTACGTTATTTTTCAAAGGTGCGGTGGAAGGGGTTAAAGCCCCATTGTTTTTTAGCTAGTTTCCCAAAAGGGAAGCTCAATCCTTCTTCCAGGAGCTGATTAATAGCATTGCAGCCATTTCATGCAGAGCTATAGCCATACTATGTTATTTCAGTTTATATCTATAGCTACTTCCTTGTATTTTCATTGCATGTGGGAAAACCCTTGCCGAGTGATCATAATTTCATTGTAAAGGAGATTAGATCTCTGTTTCTTTGTCTCATTGAGTAATATAATATGAATATCATATTTATTTCTCCATTTTTTGAGTATTTACTTCAATATACTACGTAGTGTCTTATGCAGCAACATTCCGGCATTTTACAGTTTGGGGTTTTTGTCCATTATCAGCTATTTGAGCATGGGAGGCCTGTTTAACCTTGTTTTTGGTATTTGTTTCTGAAAACCTCTTTCATGCAGCACCTATATTGTCTAATATAAGGGAATAAACTATCATTTTATACTTTTGTAACTCAATACTCAGGAAAAAAACGTTTTTGGGTCACTAGTGGTGCTTTTCCCCACTTGGTTGTCTTTCTGAAGTGATGTTTGTTGTATTTTTTGTCAAATTATGGGCTATGCATCTGATATAACCTCTGATCTGATAATTTACTGATTCCTCTTGAGTTTTTGGAGAAATTATGCAAATTCTGAAGTAGGCTTTCCGTTTTCTGCAACCTTCCTCTTTCAGTAGTTTTCAGCTAGTCTAGTTTGTGGGAAATCTGTTTAAGGTCTGTAATTTCATTTGTTTCAGCTGAAACTCCATACATAAGTCACATACAGCCTATATGATAGGAATCAAGAATTAATATGCGTTTCTGTTACATATTTTTGTTTATACATCGTTTTACTTTAGCTGCTAGTCAATAGTCTTGAAAAGGGAAATATTAGCCTTCGACATAGTTCTATAGACAGAGTCTGCTAGTGGGCCAGAGAGCCTATAGATATCACCCTCTTTTTAGAGGTGACATATCCAGTAAATTCCCCTGCATTCAATATCTGGAATAGATCCATTTGTTGATTGTTAATGTTTTCTTGAAAAAGGATTTTCATTTGTCGGATTCATGAGCATTTCCTGATTTGGAATATTACATCATGGGAAGGAATTTAAAATATACTGGAAGCAGAAGATCCAACTATAATATCAGAACAAGAGCTGGAGTCAAATTGAGATAAAAAATCAGAAAGCACTCTTAAGAAATTGGCAAGCTCCTATCTTCACAAAGTAGCAGCTCGCGCAAATGTTCTCCCATATAATGACTTGGTAATATTTGTGATAGAAAGCATCAATATAAAAAATAGAGCGTTCTTTGTATCAGACAGAAGGATGTTCAGGTCTTTCAAAGTAGAATATATCAAGAAGATGTATTACCTACCAGACCCTCAACAAATCTACAAAAAAGCATTTTTAGAAGACTTCGCCAAAGAAAATGAAGTGGAGTTAGACCCCATTAAATATTGGAGGCATTTTCCAGAAAAAAATAAGCATGTATCTTCGGGTATGTAATATGTGGAATCCTTGGCATCTACTTATTGCTATGTTGTAGCTATGATGTGTAGATTATTTGGAACTGTCAACTTAGAAAAAATTTCTATTAAGATGGCACCTTTAATTGAAGCTGATGTTAACTCCTACATCATGGATTGGGAAACCATTTTATCTTATAAAATGGCAAGAAAAATGCTCGATTATAGGAAAAATAGGTTTGTAACTGCTCGGATAATACCCCCATTTTATACGAGTGCTTCTATCATTGAAACCATATGTTTCAACTCTGAATTCCCTATCTTAGGCTGGAAGTGGACTCCTCAAATCCCGATTCGTATCAACATTTATCACAAATATCTATGGAAGGCCTATTACAAATACCACATATACAGAATTTGTCATGGATTCATCTTGCTAGTTCATCAATTTATATTCAATAAACCCACTCCAAGGTTATCCGATGAGGCCAACATTGACCTAACCTCAATCGGAAGTTGGTTTGGAGAAGAAAAATTCACCTATATCCGGATATTCGGAAGTATCACTAATCCTCATGTTTTTCCCTTGTACATTCCTGATAAATTATTATCCAAAGAAATAGCTTATCAAATAACGGAGAAATGGATGTCTAGAAACCTAAAAAATTCTAAGAAGTTGGTGTGGCCTGCATTTCCCTTGCGATGTGGATATTTTTCTCTACATGATTTTAAACATGCAAGGAAAGAAGCCCAAAAAATAAGACCTCAGATTAGCAACCATCCTTAAAAGACGGTATGATCCAAAAAAAGTTGCCTTTAACTTTACATCTATGGTACAGGTTGCTAAATTTGAACATGAAGATGCTGATTTTGATAATCTATTTTCCTCGGCCGAAGGATTTTCACAAGTTAAACATTTAGCAAATTTAAAATTTGGAGAAAGTGGCATGGAAGAGTTCTTACAGTTCAAAAAAAAGAGACTACTAACAATGCCTCTTGATCAGTTGAGATATACTTTACTGCAACAGGAAGAAAACAATGAAGAGAAGAATACAGGAAGTAAGGCTGACATTCAAACTGAACAGGAAAAAACAGGTAAAAAAGATGGTGATTCCTCTGAAATGGATATACATGATCATTCAAATTTATTGAAGGAATGGGAATAGTTTGATCGGAAAATCAAGAATCAAAATGATTCCCAGAATGTGTCTACAATGAAATCTCCCCCAACACAACAGCCTTTGGTCACTAATGTTACAGTTGAAGGAACAATCAGCAATACTAATAGACAAGATGTTGAGATTGTTCCTGAAAATCCTTCTAAAGAAATTATATTAAATGTTGAAGATATACCACCCCTGGATGTCTTTTACAATCCAAAGCATAGGGCTGTAGTTAGAAAACAAAGAAAGAAAAGGAAAATTGATCAGGATCTATTTTCATCTCCCCAAGTTGAATTAATGAATGTGTCTGGAAGGAATCTAAATTTAATCCTTCAGAGGATTTAACTAAATTATCTCAATATGCAGGGGCTTATATAGCAGTGACAATGGACAAAGCCTCTAAATTCAGTCAATTGATAAAGGAAAAAGATCAAAAGATAGCACTGCTGGAAGAAAAGGCAACAGCGGATCAACAAAAAATAGCACAGCTAGAACAGTAGCTCATTGAAGAAAGTCAAAATACTGAGCAGCTTAAAGAGCAACTGAATGTTGAAAAAAAAAGCTTGACCAGCAATCTATACATAAAGAATAGCAGCTATCACAAGAGCTAAACAAATTACAGGTAATGCTTCAACAAGAGAAGATGTCCAAAGAAGAACAGAGTTCTTTGTTACAAGCACAAATACAAAAATTTAAGAAGTATCCTGAACATGATCAATTTAAAGTAGAGGCTCTCGAATTAAGTAAAATTCTGTCACAACAACTTGATATTTTATGTCATAAAATATCACTGGCTGACCCTCTATGTGAAATAGCGACATCACTTATAGAAAAGGTAGTAAATACGAGGTTAGAATTTGAAGATGCCGACGAGAAAATTTCAAGATTCCTCACATGGCAAGACACAGATCAAGGCATCACTGCCAATCTTCCCAAGATTCAAGAATCACACAAGGAAATTTTGTTTGAAGAATGGAAAACACAGTTGATTAAAGAAGAACATTCCACCTCTAGAGCAAGAGCTATAATGAACAGTTTAGTACAATTAATCAATGACAGTTTGTATGCAGCCAACCTGATTTCTGATTGTATCCCAAGGAAGCTCCCAAAGGTCAAGGAAATAGAGAAACAATGGAAGCAGGACTTAGCCAATAAGGACCAACAGATCAGCGCAATACAAGGAATCACATGGGACACATTCTGGTCCTATTTGGTTAAGTCACATAGCCAGCAGATGACTACAAAATGTCTCTTTGATGCCTTCAGTTATATGATTCCAGAACTTTCAGATGCCACATATACTAGTCAGCTACATTCCTAATTGAGTCATCCTCCCGAAGTGAAAGAAATGTTATCAATCTGCCAGCTGCGCGTACCAGATATACAATGAACCTGTTTTAGTGGAGATCACAATTCTATTTTTATGAAATCGAATCTCCGATTTTACATTTTTAGCGATATTTTAGATAGTTTGTTTTAAGTTTATTATTATTTAAACCCCTTTCATGTATTTATAAAGGGGTCCTCAATTTGTAATAATTTTTTACTTGAGAAGTTACATTTATGTACTTCCAAATACATTATTTTTATTAATGGTGGATCACGATTCTACAATTTTATGAGGAAATTGTTTTCAAGAATTTGCATTTTTATTTTTCCTGAAAGCTGTTCTAAGTAAGAAAGCGAGATCAGAGTGTTATTTGCATCAGGAGGTTACAAATGTATTTGGTATTTCTATCATAATCATGTTGTTTAATTTTCTTTATGCAATGAAACATTACTTTTGAAAATTGCTATTGTTTACATATGTATGCTTCTGAAACAATTCTTTATTATATCATTTATGAAAATTTCGAATTGTCATATTTCAACATATATGTGAACAATATAAATATATGAATGCGATATGTTATCATCATTACTTTTTTTAATTTCTTAAACAAATTAATTATTATGTGTGTATACATCTTTCTGGTGGACGAATAAGCCATCTATATGATTATTCATCTAATCGAAACAATTATATAATCGCATTTATTATATGATACCCGAGTTAAGTAGAATTATTTGTATTTATTTAAGTTATAGAATCGATTAATTATTACATCCATTACCCATTATATGAACAACCAATCATCAACCCATATATCATTGGGAAACTGGTCCCTTATTATCCAGTTAGAGCCACCACCCCAAACGGAAAAGGAGTTGTACTAAGGTCCGGACAGGGTGGTTTTCCCCAATGTTTGAAGCTAGAATTTTTTAGGGTTCAAAAGGAGGTCCATTTCAAACCTCAAAAATTCCCTAATGATAGTAATTACCACCTAATTAAATGAAAATTCACATTTTCTTTATTCATTAAGTAATTTATTGTTGCATGGTCAGTGTGGAGGAATAATTGATAGCTAGTGATGTAATGTCTGAATTTTTTTAAAGAATGTACAATAAAAATAAACTCTTTTTTAGTTATCGCATATTTTAATTCAGCCTTGAACAAATATTTGCTAGTGAAATAAATTGCATAGGGGATTTTACCTTCAAATTATCCTAAATATTCCCTAATCGATCTATCTAATGCATCTTTATGGATATGAAAGGGTAGGTGCTATCACTAGTTTTTCTTTTATTCCATTAAATTCTTCTTGACATATATATGTCCATCAAAACTCAACATATCTTGTCAATAATTAAAATAGTGGAGAATTAATTTTACTAAAATACTTTAAGAATCTTCAATAATATCCAACAAGGGTTAAAAAAAATTTAACAACATTTGTTTTTTAGGAATGGGAAAATTTTTATGATGGAAATTTTGTTAGGGTCCACATGGATTCCTTTTGAAGAGAGGAAATTCCCTAATACAATTCCCTCACTCATTAGAAATAGCCATTTATCATGGCTCAATGAGAGGTTCATCTCTTCACACCTTTTCAAGACCTTGTTTAAGTTCGAGAGAGCCTCTTGGAAATCATCCCCATAAGGTGTAAAGTGATCCATGTATTCTTCTACTGAATCATGCACAAGATCAAAGAGTATACTCAGCACATCCCTTTCGAAGGCGGAAATTACATTGCGCAGGCCAAATGGGAGAACTTGGTAAGAAAAAGTTCCTAATGGACATGTGAAGGTAGTCTTATCTTGATCCTTAGGCTTTATTTAGTTCTATGTATTCAACACATATTCTCCATTTTTCTTAGGGACAATAACCAAGGGAGACACCCATTCACTATCCAAGATCGGATAGATGAATTTTTCATCCAAAAATTTATGCATTTCATCTTTCAAAATACTTTTTAATGTAGGGTTCATTCACCTTTATGACTAATGAACAAGTTTGTGATCCTCCTTGATATATATATTGTGAGTTCACACATAATGATGTACTCCTATAATCCCCTAGTCTAAGTCACATGAAAATGCATCAATGTTCTATTTTAAGACAATGAGCAGTTGGTTTTCTTGATCAGCCAAGAGAAAGGGGTTGATTTCTGTGGTTTTTACCAAAAAAAAATTAACAATATCCATTATTTTATATTAGATTAAAAAAGGGAAGCAAAGCTTCCAAGTACAAGTATGTTGATGGAAACAAAATGGAGGGGAGGAGCATCGATATGGATGCATATTTTTCATCAATTTCTCCTACATCAAGAAATCCTAGACCTCCTACAACATTTAGCTTATAAATCCTCACATATTGTTGTAATGAAAGGATGAATTTACATTTCATAATTGTTGAATGCTAAGAACTAGAATAAAATTAGAGCTTAAAAAAGACCTAAAACTTAAAGCTGAAGTAGAGTTGGAGCTTAATACTGAAACAAAAACTGGAACTAGAAATAGAGAAGGATTGAAAATATGAGTAAGTGGACTGAAGCATCTGTATCTGAAGAGCAGACCATCGGATTACTGAATCAATTAGATCATTTTTTATTTATGGTTTTTTCTTCCTCAGATAGATTCATGTTGTTGCGATCCAAGGAGTTTGAGCTCTCTCCAAATTTTTTGGTAATTACATCACGAAGAAAATTTACGGTGTTCTCAAGATGAAAATTTTTTTTGCTCAATTCCTCAAAATCCCACTTGTATTGATTGAATATCTAATAAATGATAACATGTTTTGCGTAGTTTTGATCCCAAAGCTGAATGTGCATATATTTGAAATGCTCAATTATAGTCTTCTGAAATTTTCAGTGTGAACAAGGATTGTTTTTGGGGGAATACATGAAGGGGAGAGGAGATGGATCAGAGGGGAAGGGAATAGAGAAAGAGTTGAGGGGAGGGGAGTGGGGATGAATAAGAGGAGACAATGAGCCAGGAAAAATCTGAAAGGGAAGAAACTGCACAAAGAGGAGAGCAAATGAAGGGGAGAGAGGGAAAAATGAGCAAGAGAAGAGCTGTCGAGTAGAGAGGAGGCATGAAACGAGGGGGAAGTTGATAGCACAAGAAAAAAACAAGCAACGATAGAAGGTGGGAAGAGCCCATGGAAAAAGGAAAATAAAAACGGGCAGGGAGAAATAAGGGAGCAGAAGAGGGCAAGAAGGGAGGCGAAACGAGGATGAGAAGAGACAGAGAGGGGAAGAAAACAATGGGGTGGGAGATTGAGGATGGATAGGGAAACCTGCATGGAGTAGGGAGCAGGGGAAAAGGATGATCTCCTTGGGATTTTGGACAACAAAAATCTAAGGAGGAGCAGAGGACGAGAGAATCTTGTCTAGTGCATGAGAAATTGATGATGGAGTAGGTAGAAAATACTAAGGGATGATTTGAGAAGTGATATCATTATCAATTTTAGATTCTCCCTGAGGTATGTTGACTTCCTTGTTTGCATAGTCATCAATGGTTTTATTATTTTCTCTTAAGATGTGGTAGAAGGAAACCAATCCCAAATTATCCATGTTGGCACGAATTTGAAGGATGAGTTACCCAATGTTTGCATTCTATGGAATGGTGTTGTTGACCATTTGTTCCATGATGATGGAGGAATCATTGAAGATGATTGGGTTCCTGATATTTCTATTTTTAGAATTTTAGAGGCCATTAAAAACCCAAAGGCTTCAGCTTTGTTATTTGATTTCGTGTTGATACCCCATTCAAATGCAGAAATTATTTTTTGATTTTGATACATTATAAAACCGCCTGCACCAGCACTGCCTGTATTTGATTTTGATGCATCATTGAAAAAGAGGCATGGTATCTTTAGGGTGTTGATCTAGATCAAGAATTCCTTTTATTTTAAACAAAATTTCCAATCTTTATGGTCGAGGGGACCTTTTCTATTAATAACTTAGGGATGATTCGGTCCCTCTGTAGCTAGGTTGATCCATGTTTTTTCTTCTTATTGGATAATAAAGTTGTCCATATGTTTAATACCTTTGGAAAACAATAATTACATTTCTAGGGCCCAATTATTGTCCAAAAATTTCCTCATATCAGGCTTGATGTCTTGGAAACTTTTCTTATTTCTTGCCATCCAAATATGCCAGAGTAAGAAGGAAGGTAAACTAGTCCGAAATCCCTTGATAGTATTCTTATTTTTTAAGAAGGGAAAATTCTTTTCCTCTTCATATATAAATCATTGATGTTGAGATTTAAGTTTATATTGGTTTCTAATGGATATATGATCATGTTCCAACATTCTTTTACAAACTTGCAGTCAATGAATAGGTGGTTTATGGTCTCTTCTTCTTCCATGCACATGGGGCATCTCGAGGGGCTTGAGACTCCTCTTTTTTTCAATTTTTTTGTTGTTAGTATCCTTCCTTTTAATAGGTTCCAAATGAATATCTAGGTTTTTGGAAAGCTTTATGTCTTCCAAACTACTTTCCACAGGGGCCATATCTGGATGTCTTGGGCGTTCCCTTATTCTTACATCTTTGAGTACTCTGTTTTAACATTGTATTGACCAACTGTAGGATTCCACTTGAAAGAATCTTGTTGGCCATGTTTTAGGGGGGGGGGGGGGGGGGGAACCTTTCAATAACCCCAAGAAAGAAAAAAACCCAATGGGGTTTGATACCAAGAGGGATTGCAAGAAAATTCCAGTCATTCCAAAAACCATCATGTTGATTCCTATTGAGCCCTAATTTTGTCTTCATTTCTTTATCTTCCCTGCCATTTTTAACCTTGTTTTGGACAATTATGTACTTCTTTTTCCTATTTTTATTCTCCATATGGCCTAATTCTCATCATTTATCACCTAAGGTAAAAATAATTACAATTAGAATTATTTTGGATATTCTATTGTTAAGTTAGGTAGTTGAAGTTACATGCTTGTTTGTTAACTCATCACCATGGGATATAGTTGTGGAATTTTCCTATAGGACTCATTCAGCTGACACCTAGGCTCGATTTGGAAGAACTATGCTTCCCCAATCATGCTCTAGGAAATTTTCCAACATACTCAAAGCTTGATGCTCCAGCTCAACATTCTAGCATACTTGAAGCTTTATGTTCCAGCCAATGCTTCAACAGTTTTCATGGGATCGATAGGATGACTAGCTGGCTATTTTCCAAGAAGTTGGGTTCAGTTTGATGACCTCTAGAAGTACCCTTACAGATCAGTATGTGGTTATTCTAAGAAGATGGTAGTTTGATAATTAGTTATCTCAGGTAGAGCGTAGTGCTAAATATGAATAGTTCATAGGATTTCCACATCGTTTGGTTTGAACGCTTTTATATGTACAGAACTGGTGCTATTTTATGAATGTTGCGATGCCTATAAAGGCTGGAATATGTAATATGTCTAGTTAGGGAGGATTGTAATTCGATTTTTCCATCAAATGCTGAAGACTGTAACTTTGTTCTATAGCAATTAAGCTTGAGTCTATAATCTGTCATGGTGCGTTATTGATTGAATTTTGGAGTGTTATGGATTTCATGAGTTCCTGAAGAATTATTTTTGAAGCGTAGCTATTTCCTGTAAGTTTCAAGCTTCTCCAGGTGTGGCAAGGGCCCACCACAATCTAGATTAGCTTTTGTAAGTATATGTGTAGGTAGTTCATGTATTTTGATTAATTTCGCATCTTAGTTACAATTGTCTTTAACAAATATATTTTACTGTTGATTTCAATTAGCTATTCAATTTTTTTTGTGTTAAAATTGGCTTGGTTTCACTTGAGGAATGATTTCCTACTCTTATTCTCAACTAAGCAGGTTAAATGTGAGTGTTGAGGGTTACACAATGAAAGGTTTCGAAACTTGTTGTTGTAGGTGTGAGTTCATTATTACGATTTTTTCTTTGATTTATTTATATTTAAAATTTCCAGTATTTGTTTCACATACGCAGAGACCCAAGTTGTTGATATTATCATTTAAAATCACTTTGAATCCAAATGAGTATTCCCTTGTGTGTTTACAAGTGAACGAATCAAATCGAAAATAAACCTCTGCATTGACAATGCAAATCGAACAAAGCATCATTGAATTCATGTTGCCTTAGAGTTTAATTACTCAATTTTTAAAGGATCGTAGCGTTCTAGTGGCAGGGCAAGGGTTTTGTATTCCTAGCATCCATATTTAGCACGCATTTCATTTGCACAGTGTGATTTTGTCATGATGAGTTAATTCTAGGAAATCTGTTTTTGACCTTGTCAATATCATTTCTGAATTTCCACAAAGAGTGAGAACATGTGAGGGATAGAAGTTAAATCATGTGAGTTATATCGAAAGCCTGTAGCCACCATTCAAACTAGATTTCAGAATTAATTTGATGATTTCGAGAATTCTATTGGCAGTGAATTTTTATTTTATTTTGAAAAACAGATTGTTATTTTAGGGATTGACTAGCATCAAAGAAGTTATAATTCATTCAACGTAGAAGTTTAGTCTTCCATTTCTTTCTTGGTGTGATCTAGAATAGAATTGATATAGGTTATTTCTCTTATCATCTAAACTAGCCTTAGGATTCCATCAATTTATTTGATTTCATAGTGAGATATCTTGAAGCTATAAGAATATTTCTAGAAATGCATTCTCAGCTTCTTTAATTGGGTCAAGGTATTTAGGTCAATCCTCAATTCCAACACTCATCTATGCTTATCATTAAAATAATTGAGTCAGTGTGCATACTAACTTAGAATTTCATTTTGAATACAATATTTGTTGAATTGTGTGTGTGAGAAAATTAGGTCTTTAAGTTCCTTTATAAACTGTAAAGAATGTTAGGGTTTTTAGTATTGTATGCAATCTTAAATTTATAGCTCATGAGTGAAGTGTGATTAAGTGATTTTAGTTGTTTCAATTTCCATTCTTTAAAATTCAGTTTGGAAGTGACTTTTCATTTGAGACTCCGAAGCATTAGACGAATTGGCTACATTGATTGAAATGATTGAATGATTGCCAATTGTGATTCTCACTAGCATTGTGATTGAAACCTTAGTTTCCTGGTTGAAGTAGTTTTGATTACAATACCTTAGTATAGTGTGTGTGCTTGTTGGATTTCAAAGGAGATTTCCTTATCTTTTTGCTAAGGAAAACAGAGTATTAGTTGCTGAAGATTTTGGGTGAATTTGCTAGTGTTCAATTTAAAGACTTTATTGATGTTAACTGCAATTGTAGTCTAGTTTTCCAAGTACAATTTTGTGTGCCTAAACAGTTCATATTTGTCTCAGTTTGTTTTTAGAATTAGAATTAAGGTTTTAGGATTGAAACTGCCATGGCATAGGTAATATACATATATATTATTTGAGTCTGAAAGATCATTTTTTCACTCTGATTGGTAAGTGTATGAGATAAGCATTCAAACCAGTTTTGATACTGAAATATCTTGCTTGATATTAAGATAATGTAATTGGTGTGAAGTGTTCTCATCCTATGTTTTGAGTGAAGGGGCAGTTAGTAAGTGTAAAATTGATTGTGTGAACATACGCTAAACTTACAGATGCATTTAAATTAAATTCTTCAGTTCCTTTCAAGTGTGACTTGTGAAATCTAGAGTAAGGGCTTTGGGATTTTTGAATGAAGTGTTGAGTTGTTGGATTGAAGAATACAATTTCCTGAAACTAGGCATTTGTTTTCAAGTAGAAATTATGGCAATTAGGTTTTATTAAATACAGATACTAGTTCAATCACGAGATAGATTAAATTTCCAAATATTTTAAGTGTTCAAATTGAATTTGATTATTGATTTTTCTTATAGTTGTAAGATGAACTAATTTCTTTTCTACAAGCTGTGTGTTTGTAAGTGTTTGTGTGCTCATTTATTAGTTGATCATTATAAAGGAATCATTCAAACTCCCACTCATAAAATGAATCTAGAAAGCGCAGTGCAGCTCGTGTCTACGAGCTTGGTTTGACATATGAATATTGGAGGATTAATCTAACAATTATTTCTCCCAACATTTTTGGCATCGTTGTTGGGGAAGTTGTAATTTCAAATTCAAGTAATCATCATTGTCTGAGTTTCAGAAATATTACAGGGTTGTCAGAGGGCATATATAGTACTGTAAGATGTGAGTGAAGAGCCACGCATCCACTTTTGTGGGCTTGCTCCAAATTCTGATCGATTACTGCTCGTTATCAAAATTTATTTTCATTTCCTTATGCATAGAAGTATACCCAGGGATAATAGAGTTAGATTTATTTCCAGTTCGCCATTTCTTGAAACTTTTGGTTCGAAAAAAATCCCATTAACTGATCCCGCTAATCATTACACAAGTACTAAGCACAAAAAGGGAGCACCAGTGGCAATGATATTTTAGAAGGGGAAATCGCAATCCAGAAAGAAGTAAGGTTGTCCATTGGATATTTCTCCACTAACATTAGCACCAACATGGCAAACAATGAAGGAGAGAACATAAAAAATGAACGAAACCAGGAGGAAAAACATGAATAAGGGGAGGGACCAACCCTCTTTGGAGGAAACATGGATGGACCAAGGAGAGAAAACATTGATGGATCACGAGGAGGGCTAGACAACGATGAAGAAGAAACTACCTTTGGGTTCCCCATACTCAATATCACCGGGAACATCACAATAAAGAGAATTACAATGACCTCTTTGCCGCTCTTTTATGGTAAGTCCTCCGAGGATCACGATTCTTTTCATTTTGAATTTGATATTTTATGCAGAAGCTATAATTACTACGATGATGCACACAAACTGAAATTGTTCCCAGCCACCCTGAAAGACGTCACACTTAAATTGTTTATGAGCTTAGGGGAAAACACCATATACACATGGGATGACATGAAGTCTGTATTCCTTAGGAAATACCAAGACTTCTACAAAACTAGGGACCTCAACGATATTCTGAGAATGCAACAACTAGATGACGAGAGCCTAGAAGAATATCTTGAGCACTTATTGTATCATTTTCATAAATCCTGAGGGGCCCATATAGATGAGGAAATAGTCAAAACGGTATTTCTGAAAGGATTAAGAGACGAATGCATTGAAACCCTAAACCTTTTAAGTGGTGGGGACATTTACAATTTTTTTTTGTTGAAATAGCCGAACTTTTTCATACCTATTCTAGAATTCAAGCTCAAGTAGGTAGAAAACTTCGTGACAGTCTCCGAGATGCTACATCTAGAAATCAGAAACCTGCTACTACTGCCATCACTAGAGTCGAACTAGGGAACCTACTGGAAAACTTTAAAACTGACATCTTAAACATCATTGGAAACTAGCTCGACACAATGAAACATAAGAATAAACAAGAAGATGAAAGGGCTGCTATGGCAATATTTTATCCCAAATGCAGACAAAAGAACATGGAAAGAGAGTGTCCCATTAATGTCATTGAGGTTTGTGGAATTTTCACCTTAGAACATGCAACCAGCAAGTGTCCATCTCTTCCCGGTCTGGAGGCTATCTATAAAGGGAATGCTGAAACAAATGATTCGTCACAAACAAACAAGAAACCCTTTTGGAGAGGCCCTAGTCAAAACATGTTCCCAGAACCTAGTCACCAAGGGTATGGTCAAACTCAACCCTAGAAATTCCAACCAGATTACCCCCCTTGGGCCACCCCTCAAACACAGAACACTCCATGGAACCAGAACTGGAGGGAAAACCCTTATACCAACCCTTATCAGCCCCAAAACTAGTTCTATGCACCCTACCCAGATATGCCAAGCACCACGTACAACCCAAAAATGCAATCCTATCAGCAAGGGTATAATCCTCACACATATCAACAACCCTTGCTGCCATCCCCTCCTTTACATCAACTTTTAGCTGCACCATCTGACCCATCATCATCTTCGCAGGAACCTCAAAACCCACCCCGCCCTACATTATTTCCTACATAACTGTACCTATCCCAAATCATAATAGACCGCCTCAACCTGCACAGAACATAAACATCCAGCCTTTTCCTACATATATGATCACTGCCATCCCCATGAATGAAATTTAGTTACGATAAGGGAAGACAAATAACAAAGAGAAATCATTTGTTGTCATTGAGGATGCGGTTGTATCCACATCATCTGAAAACCATGTACAAAATGAGAAACAAAAACAAACATAATAAGAAGAATCAAATGAGCCACCCTACCCGGAAATACTCCTTCTAAAGAAAGAAGAGATTCCACTTGAATACCACCTGGAAAATGAATTAAGGAATGTATGCATGAAAATTCCACTCTTGCAAGCTGTCAGAGACATCCCTATTTACACCAAAATTGTCAAGGATCTATGCATCAAGAATCCAGGTAGGAAGGGGCATAAGAACCAAAGTGTAAATATCATGAGCCAAATTTCCACCATGATTTCTGACTTGCCTGTGAAGTACCATGACCCTGGGAACCCCATTGTCACCATTGAAATAAACAGAGTACTTCTGCCAAACACACTTGTATAATTAGGGGCGGCAATAAATTCCATGAAATATGAGACAATGATATCTTTGCAGTTACCTAGTCTTAAACCCACCCCTATCATTTTAGAAATGGCAGAAAAATCCATCGTCAAACCAATGGGAATTCTAGAAGACATAGTGGTCACTATTGCTTCCTAGAAATATCCTATATACTTTATCATCATTTCCCCAAAAACCTCTAGGCCTGGACATCATGTAGTTCTGGGACGCCCGTGGTTGGCAACTATTGATGTTGTCAGAGGGTGCAGAAAAAAATAAATGATCATTTCCAATGATCCCCATAACCAAACCTTGTCTATTTTTCCCCCTTGCTTAGACAACTACTGAAGTACCATTATGGATCTAGAGCCCCTATGGGGACAAAGACGGTATGTTTCCTTTTCTGACATTAGAACAGTCTAGATGTCTCCAAGAGCAGTCCGATGAACATATTTTGCACCAGTTTTTATCTCATACTTATTGTATCGATTATTATATTTCTTTTCATGGCTACCAACATGTTTTTAGTGATGAGATCTAGGAGGATGTTTTTGCATATTTTGAAACAATAGAGGAAATTTGTGAACTCACCACAGAGCCTGTAGAAATCACTGAAGGAAAGACTTTACACTGTGGTACATATTTGACTATGGAACAAAAGCAGCAGTGGATGGGCATGATTCGTGGGCAATCTGGAGCTTTTGCTTAGGATTACCTGGACATGAGGGGCATCCATCCAGACACCTACATCCACCATATTTATACCAATGAAGAAATGAGACCTGTCCAATAGCCAAAAAGGTGAATGAACACAACGTTAAAAGATATTTTCAAAGAAGAGCTTCAGAAACTTTTGGTTGTGGAATTCATCTACAACATTTCAGATAGTAGGTGGGTGTCACTTCTGGTGGTGGTGCCAAAAAATAACGGCAAGTGGCATATCTTCCTCGACTAAATAGAACTAAACAAGGCCACATTGCATGACTACTTTCCACTTCCCTTCATCGATCAAGTACTCGATACGCTTTCAAGTAAGAATTATTTTTCTTTTCTATATGGATACAACAGTTATAATCAAATACGGATAGCTAAAGAGGACCAATAAAAAACCACTTTCACGTGCCCATGGGGTACTTATGCATATAGAGTCCTCCCCTTCGATCTTTTTAATGCCCCAACTACGTTTTAGAGATTTGTACTTGTCATTTTCTCTGATTTGATCCATGACTATGTGGAGGTCTATATGGAAGACTTCACAATCTATGGAGATAATTTTGATCAGGCCTTTGAAAATCTAGAAAAGGTGTTGATTCATTTTCAAGAAGCCAATCTAGCCCTAAGTAGTGATAAATGTAGAATGATGCAAACTAAGGGAATTTTTTTGGGCCATCATGTGTCGCTAGAAGGAATTAAAGTCGATCCGACAAAAATCCAAGTAATCTCGCATATCCCTATTCCCAGTTCATAAGAGGAGGTGAGAAGTTTCTTGGGACATGCCAGATATTATCATCATTTTATTGAAAACTTTATTGGAATTGTAGCACCAATATTTAAATTGTTGACTAAAGATGTTGAATTTGTGTGGAATGTCAATTGTCAACAAAATTTTCAGACACTAAAGGATAGGTTTTCCATTGCTCCGGTATTGAGAGGACCAAACTAGTCCTTACCATTTCACATTTGTACAAACGCTTCAGACACTGCACTTGGAGCAGTCCTGGGACAAAGGGAAGATCACTACCCCTATGCTATTTATTTTGTTAGAAAAAATATTTTCCTTGCCGAATTAAATTATACTATCACGGAAAAAGAATTGTTACTAGTTGTATATGATATAGGGAAGTTTAGGCATTATATTACAAGTTATGATACTTTCGTCCATACCGATCATTATCCTATTAGATTTTTAATCATTAAACCGATTACTAATGGTAGAATAACTAGATGGTTGTTGACCTTACAATAATTCAATATAACCGTAATTGATAGGCATGGAAGTGATAATTTGGAAGTTGACTTCTTGTCTTTTTTGAATATTGGACAAGGAAGCACATCAACTCGAGTGCCTAATGAATTTCCAAATGAAGAACTATTCGCCATTTATATCATCACTCCTTGGTTCGCCGATGTTGCCAATTATTTGGTGTGAGGGAAATTACCTCATAGCATGTCTTCCTGAGGAAAACATAATATTGTGCAGCGCAGTGCCAGTTACTCTTGGATTGAGGGGGACTTGTTCTACACTGGGTCGGATTTGATCATGAGGCGATGTGTGCAAGAAGATGAGATGTACGATGTTTTGAGAGCCTACCACAATGAGCCTTGTGGGGGGCACTTTGCCGATAAATGGACCACATACAAGGTTCTTTGTACTAGGTACTATCGGCCTTCACTCTTTAAGGATGCCAAGAAGTTTTCTTCTAGTTGTGGCACTTGCCAGCAGATGGGGAAACCAGTTTCCTTAGGCGAGATGCCACTTCAACCACAAATAGCCATTGAACCTTTTGAGAAGTGGGGATTGGATTTTGTAGGGACCATCTCCCCGATGTCAAAAAAGAAAATTTATATCTTGGTATGCACCGACTATGTCACCAAGTGGGTGGAGGCTAAGGTGTTATATGCTGCCGGAAAAGGCAGTAGTAGATTTTTTTTTCGAGGACATCTTCACAAGATTTGGTGTGTCGCGTGATATTTTCACTGATCAAGGCACGCAATTTACATCAAATTTGGTTAAGAAAATCACTGAGAAGTACCATATTAAGCACCATAAATCTACCCCTTACCAACCCCAAGCCAATGGGCAAGTGGAATCCACGAACAAAGTCGTAGAATCCATCCTCATAAATACCATTCAACTACACCATATGGATTTGGCAGATAAGTTATTAGAGGAATTATGGGCTTACAGGATTACTTGGAGGAACGTGACAGGTCACACAACTTATGAAATAGTCTACCGAAAGTAGGTGCTCTTTCCCATTGAATTCCAAGTAAAAGCTCAAGAGCAGAGATTGATGTAGTTGAATGAGTTGGATGAAATAATACAAGATGCCTATAACAGAACCTCATCGATGTAGGACCAAAGAGCTCGATGGCATGACAATTTCATCAAGAATAAAGTCTTTCGTCCAGGTGACTGGGCCTTGTTATATGATAGTAAGTTCAAGCCAATGGGCAAGTGGAATCCACGAACAAAGTCGTAGAATCCATCCTCACAAATACCATTCAACTACACCATATGGATTTGGCAGATAAGTTATTAGAGGAATTATGGGCTTACAGGATTACTTGGAGGAACGTGACAGGTCACACAACTTATGAAATAGTCTACCGAAAGTAGGTGCTCTTTCCCATTGAATTCCAAGTAAAATCTCAAGAGCAGAGATTGATGTAGTTGAATGAGTTGGATGAAATAATACAAGATTCCTATAACAGAACCTCATCGATGTAGGACCAAAGAGCTCGATGGCATGACAAGTTCATTAAGAATAAAGTCTTTCGTCCAGGTGACTGGGTCAAAGGTAAGTTTTCTACTAGATGGTTAGGGCCTTATGAAGTAGCTGAGGTTTATGATAACAGTTCATTTCATGTTAAGACCATCGATGATGACCAAAATTCTTTTGTAGTAAATGGCCATCGACTTCAATTTTATCACAAACCACTTTCACATGATCAGTTTTTGTAAGAATTTCATAAGGATCCACGATTAGAATTGGTTCATGCAAATGACCGGCCTCTTGCTGGTTCGGTCGATTGATTATTTTACTTTTATATATAAATATAAATATATATAAATATATATATATATATATATTAACTATTGGGTTGCTACTTTTTCATATCTACCGGTGGTTCTCCCTATAACTCATGTAGAATAAAGGAGAAATTCATCAGGAGTAATTTTATTCCTTTTTCCAGGCTTGGTGGATTATTTATGGAAAAGGAACATTTTGGAGTCTTCATTGGATGCCTTCGGACTCTCAAAAAGTGAAGTTCTCCAGCATTGACTGATCCACGCTCGTAAAATTCATGAACCAGTGTTAGTATAGGGATTCCTTGGGCATAGAATTGTTCTTTTCCAGGCTCAAGGAAATAATTACAGAAAGGAGGGCCTCTGGAGTCTTCTACGGGAAACTCAGACTCTCTAAACATGAATGCCTCGAGCAGAGACTACCTTAGGCTTGATAAAAAAATAAGGTAGTAGTATCCTAGGGACCAAATGGGTATTGAATTATTATTTTCGGGGCCCTCCGGAATAACTACATAAAATAAGCCCCTTGGAGCCTTCTTTCAGGACATTTCAAGCTCCCTAAACAGAAATTCCCCAGGCAGTTATCATCTCAGGCCTGGTTAAAATCCATGGGATTATGGACAGGTTTCCAGTGCCACTACATAAAAACTCAGTGGCGGTTTGTCAAAGAATTTGAAGATTCTATGTTCTGATATTTATATTAACTAGCTCTATACCTGAATTATTTTAGATTTTTCATCTTCATACTAAAATATTCAATATTAGAGTGTAATTCTCTTCTGGAAATATGCTATCTAAAGACTATAGTGTGATCACAAATATTTGTGGTATTAATGAAATGTGCAAATCTCTATTCTTAACAGCAGTTCAGTTCTTGGAAATTTTATACTAAGCCTAGAAGTCCTATTGGTTTGGATGCCACTTAGTCTGCTGCAAATTTTACTTCTTTCCTATGATCATATTTTATAGCAGGAGCCACATTTCAAACAGCAGACATGTTCCTATACTAGTGGGATATTCACACTATTTTCATCCCCTATATCGTTCAAGTAACATATGTAATGTGCTTAATTTACTTAATTTAGTTATAGGTAGTTTTAATTATTACTACGTATAACTACAATTTACCAAATTCCCTATATCCCTATATTCATTCTCACCTCCTAACCTATTCTAAGCTCAAATTAGCTCCTAATTCCATAATGACCCATTCCCCTTTAGTATTCAGCCATTATCTTCATTTTCGTTCACCTATGTTCATGGTTGCACATAATTTCGTATGGTGACAAGTGAATAGAACTAGAAGTGGTTGCGTATGGTAATGAAGACTGCATAAAAATGATGGTAAGAGAAGCTCTAATAATGACAAGGGAAGGCACTGTCCAAGCATGAACCACGGTTTTGGGTATGATGGCATGAAATTAACGGAATAATTTTTTCATCTTCGGCCTTCATCATGATCATAGGTGTCATCTTCTGTTTAATGCAGATGGATCGATACCACCAAATCTCCTCTAATCATGAATCGATTGGGCATGATTCCACAATTGGTGGAGCACGGCGGTATGGTAATTACATTCCTGGGCAGATGTATCCATAATGAAACCATCTTCATAACCCGATCACTGGACCATATTTCCATTACAAAGCCACGATTGTTCCATTATTTCTCCCTCATGTTTATACAGTGCGACATCTCTATGCAAGCTGGGGAATGTTACGATAAGGTGAGGGAATGTCTAAGGAGAGTCATTATTCATAAACACTCTGGGTATCTTCATGTTTATTTTTCCCTGTGCGCCGCATGGATTCCAATCACCAATATTTCCCAATTATATAATGAATTTTTCTGTGTTGTCAATATCATATGTCTATGTGCTCGATTTTGACTATTAACATATTTGCTTCTAGTATATCTATATTTCTCTCCAACTGTGGGTTGTTGCATGTGATTACATGCAATAAATCAATTGCATGAATGCTTGAATCTACTCTGATAATGGGAACCAATAAACACGAGCCCACTTTTTCCCAATTCTCTTGAACTGAAGAGTATCAGTTATGCAAGGAAGTCATCAAAAAGAGGGGCTAGATGGTTTTTCTTCAAAGGTCCGAGGGGTATAATGACGCGGTGGCATTAGCATTCACCCAGAATTTAGATGGAAAGAGGGAAAATATTGGGAACTTTCACCTTCAAGTCACAGAGAAATAGTTAATTAGGGCAACTGGGCTGCCGATAGGGGGTGAACAATTTTTCAAAGGAGGACAATTAAGCATACCCAGTTGCACAAAAATTTTAAAGCCAACATATCAATCATTGAGGTGGGATAAGAGAATGTTACGAAGCTGCATTCAAGATCAATGGAAGTCGTTGCTAACCATGATACAACGCTTTTTAACTTTTGATGGCATATATGCCATCATTTTTCTGTATCGTAAAATGGCTAAAGGAGTTAAATCCGAGAGTAGGAAATGAGGAACTGCACTGTATCGTCACAGCCTATTTAAAATCTCGATTGTTTTTGAATTAAGTAAGAGGAAGAAGTCTTGGGAAGACTTCCTCATAGATAATTTTCTAGGAGAGGAAAATCAGGTGAAATGGAGACAGAGACCTGTAGGTCAAATTGTGAAATAAAAAATGGAAAACCCTGCATTTACTTCCCAAACCACTTCACCCACTTCACTTGTTCAATCTCCCTCCCTCCCCTCTAAGAATTCCAATAGGCCAAACCCTTCCTTTAGCCATGAATTTGTACCTTCAAAATGGCAGTCAGGAAAACGAGGAAGAGAGGCCTTGTCCCCTACTAAAAATTTGGTTGAAATGCCCTCAAAACCCCCAGTTCAACAAAGTCACAAGCCCAAACCTAGAAAAATATTGATTCATGCTCATAAATCCTCAGCTCCCACTTTAGAAACTGTCACACTAGAGAGAAGAAGTACCAGGAGCATGGGTAAGTCTCGTCGCACCACTGCTAATCCTCAGCACGTTTTTGTGGCCTCATCACCTGAATCTGCCACTCCATCTTCCTCATCTTTTCCCAAATTTTCTTCACCTCCCCATAAGTTTTAAATTCGAGATGAAATTGCCCAAAATTTACATAATTTTACCCCTACTCGGCCTTCAACAAACCCAAAACAGCAAGACCCTTCTCCGAAGGAGAGTGTGGACCATATGCCAAAAGGGATCCATTCTCAACAGTAAACAGCTCCAGCAAAGATACCTGTTCCTGATGAAGAATAAAATTTTAAGATCAATTCACTAAGGCTTTAGAAGAAAATTCCTAAACTGAGAGACAAGGCAGACAAGTTTGAGACATTATTTTAGTATGCCAACAAGGAAAATGATCAGTTGAAAGATGAAAACCTCGGGTTATATGCACAGAATGATGAGCTTAGAAGGAAGGATAAAAAGCTTAGAACATGGAAAACATCCAGACCTCGGTCTGCAAGGAGAACAAGTGCTCAAAGATTGGTTGTACAATTTACAAAATGCTTAGTTCCATTCAAAAAAATTCTTGAGGATTCGGCCAAAGAAACTGGCCTTTGATAAGACATTGATGCCTTGGATGTGTGAGGGCATGCATCAGATTAAGCGTGGGGAAGATGTTGAGCCCTTATTTTGTCTTCATTTATTTACCATCCCTGCCATTTTTAACCATGTTTTGGATAGTTATCTACTCATTTTTCCCCATTTTATCCTCCATATGGCCTAATTCTTATCAGTTATCACCTAAGGTAAAAAGAATTACAAGTATAATTATTTTAACTATTCTATGGTTAAGTTAGGTAGTTGAAGTTACATGCTTGTATGTTAACTCATCACTATGGGATATAGTTATGGAATTTTCCTACAGGACTCATTTAGCTGGCACCTAGGCTCAATTTGAAAGAATTGTGCTTCCCCAATCATGCTCTAAGCAATGTTCCAGCATACTCAAAGCTTGATGCTCCATCTTAGAATTCGAGCATACTTAAAGCTTGATGTTCCAGTCAATGCTTCAATAGCTTTCATGGGATCAATAAGATGACCAACTGGCCATTTTCCAAGAATTTGGGTTTAGTTTTATGACCTCTAGAAGCACCCTTCCATATCAGTATGCGGTAATGCTAAGAAGAGGGGAGTTTGAGAATTAGCTATCTCAGGTATAACGTAGTGCTAAATATGAATAGTTTATATGATTTCCACATCGTTTGGTTTCAACGCTTTTCTACGTATATAACTAGTGCTATTTTATGAATGTCACGATGCCTATTTGGCTGGAATATGTAATATATCTAGTTAGGGAGGACTGTAATTCGATTTTTCCATCAAAACTTTAAGACTGTAACTTTGTTCTCCAGTAATTAAGCTTGAGTCTGTAATCTGTCATGGTGTGTTATTGATTGAATTTTGGAGTGTTATGTATTTCATGAGTTCCTGAAGAATTTTTGTTGAAGCGTACCTAGTTCCTGTAAGTTTCAAGTTTCTCCGGGTGTGGCAAGGGCCCACCACAATCCGGATAAGCTTCTGTAAGTATATGTGTAGGTAGTTCATGTATTTTGATTAATTTTGCGTCTTAGTTACATATTTCTTTAACAAATCGATTTTACTATTGATTTCAATTAGCTATTCAATATGTTCTATGTTGATATTGGTTTGGTTTCACTTGAGGAATGCTTTCATACACTTATCCTCAACCAAGCAGGTTAAATGTGAGTGCTGAGCGTTACACAGTGAAAGGTTTCAAGACTTGTTGTTGTAGGTGTGCGCTCAGTATTACAAATTTTGTTTGATTTATTTATCGTTAAACTTTCCAGTATTCACTTCACATACACAGAGATCCAAGCATTATCATTTAAAATCACTTTGAATCTGAATGAGTATTCCCTTGTGTGTTTACAAGTGACAAAATCAAAACGAAAATAAACCTTTGCATTGACAATGCAAATCGAACAGAGCATTGTTTAATTCATGTGGTCTTAGAGTTTCATCACTCAATTTGTAAAGGATCGTAGCATTCTAGTGATAGGGTAAGGGTTTTGTATTCCTAGCATCCAAATTTAGCACGAATTTCATTTTCACAGTGCGATTTTGTCATGATGAGTTAATTATGGAAATATGTTTTTGACCCTGCCAATATCGTTTCTGAATTGCAAGGATAAAAGTTAAATGATATGCATGAATGTGAGTTAGATCGAAAGCCTGTAGCCACTATTCAAACTAGATTTCAGAATTAATTAGATGATTTCCTGAATTGTATTAGTAGTGAATTTCTTTTTATTTTGAAAAATAGATTGTTAGTTTAGGGATTGACCAGCATCAAAGAAGTTATAAGTCATTCAACATAGAAGTGTATTCTTCCATTTATTGCTTGGTGTGATCTAGAATAGAATTGATAGGTTATGTATCGTATCGTCTAAACCAGCCTTAGGATTCCATTAGTTTAGTTGATTTCAGTAGTGATATATCTTAAAGCTGTAAGAGGATTTCTAGAAGTGCATTCTCAGCTTGTTTAATTGATTCAAGGTATTTAGGTCAATCCTTAATGGCAACACTCATCTCTGCTTATCATTAAAAGAATTGAGTCAGTGTGCAGACTACCTTAGGATTTCATTTTGAATACAAGATTTGTTGAATTGTGTGTGTGAAAAAATTAGGTCTTTAAGTTCCTTTATAAACTATAAAGCAAGTTAGGGTTTTTAGTCTTGTATGCAATCTTGAATTTCTAGCTCATGAGTGAAGTGTGATTAAGTGATTTTAGTTGATTCAATTTCCAGTATTTACAATTCAGTTTGGAAGTGACTTTTCATTTGAGACTCTAGAGCATTAGATGAATTAGCTAGATTGATTGAAATGATTGAATGATTGCTAATTGTGATTCTCACTAGCATTGGGATTGAAACCTTACTTTCATGGTTGAAGTAGTTTCCATTACAATACCTTAGTACAGTGTGTGCACTTGTTGGATTTCAAATAAGAGTGCCTATATTTTTCCTTAGGAAAACAAAGTATTAGTTGCTGAAGATTTTGGGTGAATTTACTAGAGTTCATTTTAAAGATTTGATTGATGTTAAATGCAATTGTAGTCTAGTTTTCCAAGTACAGTTCTGTGTGCCTAAACAGTTCAGGTTTTTCTAAGTTTTTTTTTAAATTATAATTAGGGTTTGATGATTGAAACTTCCATGGAGTAGGTAATATACATGTAGATTGGTTGAGTGTGAAAGAGCAGTTGTTCACTCTGATTGGTAAGTGTATGAGACAAGCATTCAAACCAGTTTTGATACCGAAATCTCTTTCTTGATATTAAGATAATGGAATTGGTGTGAAGCGTTCTCATCCTAGGTTTTGAGTGAAGGAACAATTAGTAAGTGTAAAATTGATTGTGTGAACATAATATCAACTTATAGATGCATTTAGATTAAATTATTCATTTTCTTTCAAGTGTGACTTGTGAAAGCTAGAGTTAGGGTTTTGGGATTTTTGAATGAAGTGTTGAGTTTCTAGATTGAAGAATACAATTTGTTGAAACTAGGCATTTGTTTTGAAGTAGAAATTATTTTAATCTAGATTCTAGTTCAATCACGAGATAGATTAAATTTCCAAATATTTTAAGTGTTCAAATTGAATTTGATTATTGATTTTTCTTATAGTGGTAAGATGAATTAATTTATTTTCTGCAAGTTGTGCGTTCGTAAGTGTTTGTGTGCCCATTACTCAGTTCATCATTATAAAGGAATCATTCAAACTATGACTCAGAAACTTAATCTGGAAAGTGTAGTGCAGCTTGTGTCTACGAGCCCGAATTGACATATGAATATTGGAGGATTAATCCAACAATTATTTCTCTCTACAATTCCATTTAGAGATATGATTTGTATATATAATTCCTTTCTTGTTCATCCATGCCAATAGAGGCTTAATTTCTTGGTGGTTCAAAATGGGGGGCTGGACCATAATACTCTCTTTCCATATACGGACATCCTGCCCTCCTCTTGGAATTCTGGAGGTGTTTGCAATAGCAACTGGAATGGTTTTTTAACTAGTTTCGAAACGGTTGAGAGAATGGCCTGATTGGTATTCTTTCACTGAGAAGAGAGAATCTAGGGAATTTTAGATGTTTAGCTTCTAGAATTTGTTTGCACCAACTTGATTCTCCTGTAATTAGTCTCCAAATTATTTTTCACCAAGAGCCAAATTCATTAACCCTGAAATTCTGATGGATGTTCCTCATTTTTCATAAGGATATCTGACTTGTTTTTAGCTTACTAAACTGAATTTTCTTTTTTCATTTTTACCTCCCTGCCATAGGAAATTTCTGATGATGAGTTTGATCTACTTGTGGACGCTGACCGATGCTTGGAAAATAGAGAATTGGTAGATTGGGAGGGTTGATAACACAACCTTTATGAGGATAACCCTCCTAGCAAGGTTGAGCCATAGAATAACCCAGTAGAGAAGATTTGTTTTCTTTTTATCTAATGAACTATTCCATATTTTTGATTTCATGGTTTCTTTCATGATTAACGGCCCCAAATGCTTGAAATGGACCCAATTTTATTGAAATGGTACATTGAAGATTTGGGATATCCATTGTAGATCTATGTATGGTGTATTCCAACCATAAATATTACTTTTTAGATTGTTTATGAGACATCTCGAGACCACTAAAAAATTATCAAACAAAAAATTGAATCTGCAGGAAACAATACAAGATGCTTCTCCAAGGAATAAGGTGTCATATTCAAAGAGTGAGTGGTTGATGTTTTTTATGCCATTGTTGATGGAAATACTTGTGATAGTACCAATTCTTCTATAATATTCTAAATTTTTGTTGATGGATTCATCCATTAGAAAGGGGAGAGTGGGCATCCCCACCTTAACCCTCTAGAAATTTGGAAAAAGAGACTTGGTCTTCCATTGATGAGAGGAGGGATCCACGAATTGTTGATACAAGCATTAATAATATCAGTTAGGTCATTAGAAAAACCAAATTTTAGGGTCACTGATGAAAGGATGGATAAATTCACTCTATCAAAGGCATTGAACATATATAATTTTAAGATGAAGCCTTTCTCTCTTTTGAGTAAACTTGAATGAAGAGCTTCTTGAACCAAAAGAACAATATTGTCATTGATTTTTCTTCCAGGAATAAACCCACCCTCATTTTCTAAATTCAATCCATGAAGAAAAGGCTTTATCCTCTTGGCTAAGATTTTTGTTATAATTTTTTAGGAGGAGTTACAAAGAGACATAGGATGAAAATGATTGAAGGAGGTTGGATTCAGATATTTAGTAATTAAGTCCAAAAAAATGGAGTTGGTGAAGCCTCCTATCTTCTTTTTCTTGAAATCCCATCTGACCATATTTAACGGATATTTTTTGATAAGCAACCAAAAGGATCGATAGAAAGAGAAGGAGAATTCATCTGACCTTAGGGCCTTCTCCGAATGAAACAACCAAATGAAAATAAAGAGCTCCTCTTCACTAACTTCTGTAAAAAAAATCGTATTTTCTTCTTCAAAAACATTGTTGGGGATATGTTTTATGAAATATTCATATTTTGGAGTTTCCAATTCTTCTGACAGCATATTTTTGTAATGTTGATGTTCTTCCTTTTTTAACTCCTCTTGTCTAGTGGTTTCTCTAACTTCTGCTCCCTTTACTAATTCTATGTGGTTTCTATTCTTTTTTCAAGTTGGTTTTATTGTGAAAGAAATAAGTATTCTGATCTCCTACCTGAATCCAAATATTTATGGATTTTAGTCTCCAAGTTTCTTTCTCTTCTCTGTTGATTTTTTAAATATCCCAGTAGAGGGCTTTCTCTTTTAATTGATTTTGTTTTGTTTCCTCCCCTTCTTTTATTTTTTTTATGTATTGTTTCTAATTTTTCCTCTAATTCTTTCTTATTTTTCTAAGGTTCTTTGTATTTTTATTTGACTCATTTCTTTACAAAGTTTCTTACATTCTTAATCTTGGTTTCCCATATGAAGCCTAGAGAACCGTTTATTCTTTGCTTCCATACATCTGTGATCAGATTTATAACTTCTTCTTGGTTACACCAGAGAGGATTGTACCTGAATGGGAGTGGTTCCAGGTTTTTTCCCTCTCCTAATTTTAATGCGATTGGTTTGTGGTTTGAGGTAGTTGATGGGATAAATTTTGAGGATATTGAGTTAAATTCTGCAATGAGGAAGTATTGAATAAGGAACCTATCAAGGCATTCCTTTATGTTTCCCAAAAAAATCCTTTTTTCCCCATCTGTATTTCCCATTTTTTGGGATGATTTCCACTAAGTTATTCTCCTCTATACTGTTTTCAAGTTTTCTTCTGAAGGGGTCAGCCAAGAAACATCCACCTTTTTTTTAATTTTCATTGAGGAAGAGATTTAGATCACCTCCAATTACTATATGATGACACGAGATACTTAAATTTTATGCTAACAAATTCTAGCAATGCTCTTTAACTCTGAAGAGTGTTAGAGTGTAAATATTCAAGAGGTTGATTTGCATTCCAGAAATAGAATTTCACAAATCAACTTTTAACCAATGAATTTATTTGTAATGGGAGATCATAACATAGTTTTCCTTATCCCACCAAGTGCTTATGCCTCCTAAAGATCCTATTGTTGAACTGCATGTTCCTTCATAGTTTTTTAATTTTTGAATATTTTGAGTCATTTCTTGCTCTGTAGATTCTATCTCCTGAATCAAGAGGAGGTATAGATTTTATGTTTTTATTATGTCTTTCAAAACATTAAGCTTCAAGAAATGATCGAGGCCTCTGTAGTTCTAGGAGACTAGATTCATTATTTACTTTGGCTTGTGTTTGAGGGACCTTTCCCTTGATTTTTCTGCTGATGTTTTTCCTTATTTCCTTAATTTTTCCCAATGAAATTTTCCATTGGTTGTTGGGTTCCCAATTCCATTTCCTTCATCGTTTCTTCATCCCTTTTTTTTCCTTCTTGACTTCTTATGGAATTCAGAGGATTGGGGAGAGTCCTTAGATTCGGTTCTTGTGAGAATGCGATCAAAGGTGGGGGGAAGAGGGCTAGAGGATGGGGAATATAAAGCAGGGATGGAAAGTAGGGGTAAAGAGGAGGGGGGAGAAGGAGAGTGAGGGGGAGAAGAAGGAGAGAGAACATGAAGTAGGGGCTGATCAAGTAAGTCCAAAGAAGAGGGAGGAGGAGTAAGAGAAGCAAAAGGATTTGATTCTGAGGGAATGAGAGGAGGAGAGGAGGAGTTAGGGACCTCATTTTAATGATGAGGAGAATGGGGGGGGAACAGTTTGGGTTTGGGTTGACAAATTGAAGGATTTATTTCCTGATTTATTTTTTTTACTTGTTCCCATTGGGGATATTTTGGATCAGTAGTTTCTTCTACTTCATTCTTTGAGAACCTATTTTAAAAATGACCATATTTGTGACATACCTTGCATTTTAATGGTATTTTCTCATAGTTTATTTTTTGAGTGTGTTTCCAGCTATCCACCTTGAGTTTCACTGCTTCTGGGAGTCCTTTTCCAAGATAGACTTCAACACAAATTGTGGCACATGCATGCATTTTTTCTTTAGGTTCACTTCGGTCTATATATTTCCCAACAACATTTCCTATTGATTTCACCCAGTTGTATCCCAACAATGCAAGGGGAGATGAGGAAGTTGAACCTAGATAGGAACAAAACTTGGGAAATCCAAATCAGGGTCGAAATCAGGAGTCCATTTGTTTAGATATAAACCCCTTGTGTGCATGAATTAAGGCCCATTTCTGAATATCAGATCTTTGTCTTATTTGGATTCTAAATGGAAGGTGAAGAATCATCTTCCGCATAATCTAATGGATAATTTTCCCTGGGTGGAATGAGACCAGTTTTTTTCCACCCATTTTTGTACAATTTTGGGGGAAGGCTAGAGATTAGTAAGCTGACCCACCAGACCCCTTTCAGATAAGGAAATAGAAGCTCTTCGAGGAAGACCAGGAGGAAGGAACATTTCAAGAATATTTTCGAGCTTCTTGACACATTTCAAAACAACTGGGTGATTTATGGGAGGACCAGTGGAGAAGATGAGAGATGCGAAGGCCGGAGATGCCTCATCAGGTAGGGAGGTAGTAGAGGAGGGAACATGTTTAGGTAGAATCGAAGAAAAAAAAGGTTCAGAGGAAACCCCTCCTAGAGTAGACTCCAAAGGGGCCATGAAGGGAGGTCAAGGTAGAGTACACAAGGGTATTAACAACGCAGGATGCAACCTTCAACAATGCTCAAGTGGAAGTTTTTTCCATGGTCACAACATTATTTTAGGTAATGTAGATAAGATAATTTTTGATAGGTTTCCCAAATTTAAGCTAGACCAAGTCCTAGTGAAATATAAATTCCATTTTTACATTATTATGCTCAGAACTAGCAGTTAAAAAATCTACCCATGAATTATCTTGAGAAGAATTAGGTTTCCCTATAGATGATTCTTCTTTTAATCCATCAATATTGATGGTATAAAGATTTGGTTTTGCATAAATTTATCAATCATATAATCATCATAAATTTTCCTTCTACTAATGGTCGTTTATAATGTACATACATGGTAGGATGATGATAAGTAAGAGTATCTTCTTCTTCTTCTTCTTCCTCTACCCATGTAGGAAAGTCATCCTCAATAAGAGTTTGAGCCAATGGGTATAAAACAACCTATTTTATTGATTTCCCATTGGCATTTTTCATGTTCCCAATCATACAATTGATGTATGCTTCATTAATGGCTAACCAAGGTTTTCCTAAGATGAGTGGAGAAAAATTAAACTTGGTCTTGGGCTAAAGGACAAGGAAATCAGTGGGACACTTCCAAGAATCAATAAAGTCCATTACATCTTCTATGAGACCTTTAGGTGCCATTGTATATATATCAACAAGTTGTAGCACATTAGAGGTTATTAAATTCTTTGGGTTGTTACAGTAAATATGTATAACATATTTAATTTTCTCCTACTTAAATTTATGCAAAGAATTTCATAAATTATTGTGGGAAGTAATTCCTGGTAAATATGTTTAATTAATGAGATATCAAGAATGTACTGCATATTTACTTTTTAATTTTACCTAAATCTATGGAAATAATCACATAAATTATGGAGGAAACTTTAACAAATTCAAACACTAAGTGGGTGGATTATAATCTAATATGTTGATATTTGGGTAGATGCGGGAGGTATTCCCCAACTATTTATAAGAAATAAAAATAAATTTATTTTGCAAAGAGACATGCTTCTTTGGGCACCCTAATATCACTATAAAAATACACTTGAACTTATAATTTAATCATTCACTCATCACCCACATTTTTATCTTTCTCTAACACGTGAGAAGCAATCTGAGGAAGAGGTTGAAGTTTCTAAGGAGTTAAATTTCTGAAATAGTCAATGCTTGACCAGTTGGATTTTTGTGTAATTACTTAATGATGTTCTAAAGTGTGTTAAATTAATATCATATATAATTGGAAGTAATTAGAAGTTACATAAAATTGTGCTTGTCAAATTAGCACTATAAAATCAACAGGTATCGGATGGTTTTGGTGAAGAAAGGACACTAAGATCACCCCTTGAAGACACTTATTTTTCAATATAATATATGACCATATTCATGAACATATGACTCCCTCTATCAAGCCCAAATATAGGCTGGAAGGTGAAACAAAGTTTAGGGCTTGGATAACAAAAATGGATCTCATTCTTGAAGATAATGATTTCATGAAATATGTGGAAGGCAAGATTATTGAATCTCAAGATGATGAGAGAAAGTCCAAGCACAAGAAGATGTAAAATAAGTCCAAGAATATTCCTGTTGAATTGATAAAAGACCATTTGATCCAATTTGTTGCTATTTTTAAGACTTCAAATCAAATATATGATAGCCTAGTAGGGTTTTATACAATCAACAACACTGGTCAAAAGATGACCTTGAGGAATCAACTTTTGTGATATTCAAATGTCTATATCAAATAATGTGGCTTCCTACTTCATGAGGATATATCAGTTGAGATATAAGATCAAGGCCAATAGAGAAAATATTTATGAATCAAAACTTGTGACTATGACCCTTAATGGGTTTCTAAATTCATGGGATTCATTTGTATCAAGCATTTGTGGTAGAAAATAAATTCGAAAGTTTGTTCAAATATGGGATTCTTGTAGCTAAGAGGAGTCTAGGATAGTATCATAGGGGAATATTCAAATACCTCAAGATGGTGAGTCCCAAGAATTTGCAACTCATAGGAATACTGGTAAAGGAAGAGTAAATTTAAGAAATTTTCATAAAAGGAATACCAGTAAAAGAACTGCTCCTGTTCAAAATCAAAATAAGAAGGATATGTCAAAGATTTAGTATTTCATTTTTCACAAGTTTGGTCACTATAAAAATAATTTTCCTGGAGGGAATAATGATAAGAAGAGAAAGGGAAAAAATAATGCTTCAGTAGCAGACATTGATGATGATAAGCATCCAAATCATAAGAGATCCAAGGATGAAAATATTGATGATGTGGACTACTTCTTATTTTTTTCCCTTACGTGCATTGTTGTAGATCAAAAAAAAAAAAAATAGTGGAAAATGGTGCCTCTAGACATATGACATGTGACTATGATAGTCTCACAAAACTGGTAAAGAGGAATTCAACACAAAAATTGGAACTTGGTGACAATACCAAGTATGCAGTCAAAGGTGTTGGGTCCACATTTTTCCAGTTAGAGTTGAGAGAAAATATTTGTATAAAACATGTTTTGTATGTAATAGGTTTGAAGAATAACCTGATATCTACTTCCTCCTTGGAATAAAAAGGGTACAAAGTTTCATTTACTGATAGAAAAGTCCTTTATGGAATAAGGGCTCAAGCATAGATTATGCAAAGGTGATTTTTGTTCGAGAGGAAGACCTGTACAAACTCTTGGGATGATCGTCCCAAGAATTGGTACATGATAACACCAACCTATGTGAGTTATGGAATCAAATATTTTCTCACATACAATATAAATATTTGTTAGCATTAAGAAAAATGGTTACAGGTCTTCTATAGCTCCAGGTAGAGCATGAAGGAGTTTTCAAGGGTTGTGCACTTGGAAATAATGTCAAGGGATGTTTTTTGAGTAGTGATAGTAGTTCCAATGGGATCTTAGATCTAATACATCCAGATGTATGCAGACCGATGACATTATCATATTTGGGTGGATTCTTGTACTGTTGGACCCTTGAATTTTCCCCAATTTTGACATCCTTTTTCCTTCTTTTCATCCACTTCACATATATATTAGTATATCTTTATAGGTTATAAGATCATCAATTCTATTTCAGCCACAAAAAAAGGTATCAAATCATTTAACGCCCATAATCTAGAACTTATTTATGAAATTTACTATAATATCTCTTTGGCTACAAAATTATAACATTTTTGTAGTTGACTAAATTTTCCATACTTTAATCTATGGTTATACAAGATGTAGAAACTTTGAAAGAAAAAAAAGGGCATGGGAAATTTCAAAATTTCAAGGGCATGCTCATCCACCTATTGTGCTAACTCAAGGAACCGATTAGATTAAGGATCCCTTTCGTCAAACATTGTAGTCAATGTCATTTTTTTCATACGAAAAAATATTAAGGAATCAGTTTTGACATCAAGCAAGAGTGGTGAAAAGGTTGTCAATTGAGTGAGTTTTATGTAGTCGATGAGTAGAAGAAGATTTGAATGATTTTTATGATAGAGAAAATCATGCCAACTCTATTTCGTAATTAAAGTAAAAATATATGTTATCAATCTCTAAACTTGCCTCTCGACATCTCTTTCTAAAAGTTTTTAATTCAAGTACGTATAAATATCTCCTTACTCTACGAGTTGAGACAATAGACAATAGATGGTAATTACTCTTTTTTAAGTGTTGCAAACATTATTGCATTTTATCAATGCAAATAATTTGTTTCTAAAAAGTGAATGCATCCATAACAGATTGATTTGAAGTTTATAACGAATTACACTCAACAAGAGGAAACCCTGGAGAGATGTAAGATAGTTTAGATGTTTTGATTTCATTGTTATTTCAATTAGTCGCAATTGAATTTTCATTTAGCTTGATTTGTTTCATTTATGTTCAATTACTTACCATTGATTTTGTTGTACATGATTGAGCACTCATTACAAATTAAAAACAACCAGAAAAAGTTTGAATTGTCAATTTTCTTCCTTTAATATTTCCACTTAATCCTAGATTAAAATAATTGAATTAATTCAGTTCTCCATTGCACACATTATTAATCATTCATACATTGAAATTTCATTTTGAATAGTTGGGTTTTGAACAAGTTTTGATTCTGTTGCACAAGTTTTGATTCTGTTGAACAAGTATTTAGATTAAGATTTCCATTACTTAGATTGAAATTAATATAATTTAAATAGTCACTTGCATTACTTGGATTGTGATTAATATTTCTCAGATGTAGATTAGAGTTATTTTTATTTGAATTTAATTTAATATTGATTCAATTTGGTTGATTTAATTCAAAGCGGAGAGAGATAAGTGTTAGTTTACTTAATTGATAAAAGAGTGTGTAATTAATGTTCATTAACAAGGAATTTATATGCTCTCATCATAAGCTGAGCCAAAAAGGCTATACATCTTGAAGCTTACGAGCCCTGAATTGACAATTAAACATTAAGAGGTTTAATCGCTAATTAAAAATCTCAACATTTTGGCGTCTTTGATGGGAAGTTGTATTTTGGTTCAGGTAAGATTTTTACTACAGCGTTTCAAGGGTATTGTAGGGCATTCAGAGGGCGGAGAGAGTATGGTAAGATGTGAGTGAAGAGCCACGTATCCAGAATGGTGGGGTTGCTCCAAAGTATGATCATTTTTGTTTATCTTTGAACTTTTATTTCCTTTCCTTTATGCGTAGAAATAGAAGTAGGCCTTAGAGTATTCTGAAACATTATGAAAGTGATTTCATTTCTGCATTTCATGTAATTATCAAAGTGTATAAATCTCACAGACTTAGTAAGACACATCTACATGAACCATAGCTAAGCCTCACAAGCAACATAGGCCTTAGAATAATCCGAAACATTCTGTAAGACATTTAATTTCCGAATTGTTTCACTTTTAATAGATTAAATAGTACTCTGATCCTAATTTTTATGAGTGTATTGAGCTTTATTTAAGCCAATAGATTTGAATTTCATTTATCTTCAGATTCCAATATTTAACGTTATATCATTTTTTGGGTGCTGTAAGAACCCCTGGGTACTAATCCATGCTGCAAGATAGGGATCATCAACCAATAGGAGAAATTCAAGAATGATTCAGAGCTTGAATAATGTCCCTCGAAGTGCTTTCTCAAATCCTAGCAATAGCTTGGATATCTGCCTCTCAAGAAGAGTTCATCCTGACTACATTCAGGAAATTATCTATCTCTCGACAACCAGAAAAATATTTGGAAGTCTCCCTTGATTCCTCCTGTCTATCTACCAAGGAGATCGATGAATCATGTACCAAATCTAATGGGGAGCATCTAGTTGAACCTGAGATCAAATAATTTTCACCGTGTCTAGCAACAAGCCTTGTAGGCATTCTAGATACCAATTATCCAAGTTTTCCTCGCATGACCTAGGAAGACTTTCAGAGTGGTCCAAAAGAAGAAATGAGCCAATACCACCAATATTACATTGATCGTTGGTTCCATATTACAATTCAGTCAAAGTACCACTCTCATCTTCAAATACTCTTTGTATCACATCTTTCAAAGCTGTTGATTTTTCATGCTCATGTACTTTCTAAATTTTATACGTTAAATCTGGGCATGATTATATCTTTGTACCTGATCCACACATGGCTTCATTGTAAGTTATCATTCACTTGAAGGAGGACATATTTTCTTCAATATAGTAGGAAATTTAGTATTGTAATAAATAAATAAATGAAAATAGTAAAGAGAAAAATAAGTCCTTTAATGAAAACCATCTTGTCTGGCACAACTCGACAGGGACTTTGCTTGAAAACTAGGTAACTAGCGGGCAAGGTTCCCAATAAAATTTGTAAATTTGCATAATTTACTCAAATCATGTATCTTTTGAGTTAGTATGCTTGTACTCAAGTTGGTTGATGTGGGATTCCTTAAGGCCCACCTCCCAACGAGCCTTGTCCCATCAACATCAACACATTATCTGGGACCAAGGTTAGGGTTAGATAAGGTACCTGAGAGCCTGCATGCCTTAATGGTAGGTATCCTTGTCATCTAATAAGGAAATATATCAATGTTTCTTAGTGGATTAATTCTGCAGTCCATTTGACTCCGACAAATCTATTCATGGCTAGTAGAATTTACCTAGTGCCTTGATTCCCATTGACATCAAAGGTGGGATATCTCGCATTGGTTAATGATCTTGTCAATGTTCGGTAATCCAATGATTTTTGCTTATGTTCAACATCGACACCATTTATTCACATAAGAAAGACTTCACATGGGGTGTACCATTTGAAGACTATATGGTTTTGATATCTCGACAGAGATTTGTAGTAGTTTGGATTTTTGTATCAACATTTCCATTATCATTTGCAACAACAGTCACCTTTCCTCACTTGTTTGGGGACATACAACTCCTTAGGAATGGGGGATAAGGGGACCTTCAATTCATCCTTCAACCCTTCATTTCATCTCTCCATCTCATCCTTTATCCTTCTTCAACAGTTCATATCAGCAGTCACATTAGCTCTAACCATTCCATCCTCCACTTCATTTTGTAGCACCAGGCACAACAATGACAAAGGTAAAACTTGAGGTAAATTTGGCTTATGATTCTCTAATTCATTAGAAGGTTAAAAAAGCTTAATGATTCACCACTTCTCGTTCCACGCATTTCATCCTTCATAAACCATTATCCTTCTATTTCCTTCCATTCATTATGCATGAACTCTGATAACAAGACCATGTTAAAATAAAAAACCTTATGGTGAATTAGTAAAAGTAGTATCTATAATGTATTCTTCAAGAATTCTATTCACAGGATGAATTCATTACTGCCATGAAATGATAAAGGAAACCACCTGTAAACATTTTCCTTACGATATTGACAGAGTATGCAACCACCCATTCATCATCTCCATTACCACCTCATTTCATCCATCATCTCTCCCTCGTCCATTCATTTCTTTTCCTCAATTTGTATTGATTAATAAAATTAGTGTGACATACTAAATGTGAAGAATGTTGCTCCATAAGAACCAACACCTCCAAGTATTGAAGCAGTGCTTCTCCGCAAAAATCAACACCTTTAAATTTCCACCAATTTTGTCCCACAAGAACCAACATCTACAAAGAAATGTTAAGAATATGCCAATGAGCAAGAGATTTGTTTGAATTAGGACATGCAAACCCTTAGCCATGGGGGGATGTTGGGGCTCAAATATGCCTAGTTTTCCACTATATATTACCGCCATTCATAACCTAAATTCAGACACATTTACACTCATTTCACACCATAATTCCATCACTTGTCACCAATTCATGACATACACCTCGTGGTTGATTATCATTAGTTTTCTTATATTTTCTATGATTATAAATGATTTAGTCATGATTTTCTAATGACAATTTTTCTAAGTTAATTTTTCACAAGTTTCCATTGTCGAAATTCTTCACAAGCCACTTAAACTAGTAACTGCAAGTAGAGTATGGAAATGTCCAATTTGGAGTTTTGACATCCCAACATGCTTCTGGGGAAAAATGAGGGAGATAATTAACCAGAATAAAGTTTTAATACCTTCCCATTCATTGGATTGCATCCAGGTCACAAATGTGGGTCCCTTGGAGATGATTAACAAATCTGCTCAAAACGTTCAAAATTTCCAAACTACCAAGATTGACCTCGATCTATGTGCAACTCGAGGTGAATCTGGAAAAATAAGCGAATGGGTTTGTTAACAATATAACCAATTATGTATATCCAAAAAATTCTCCATATTCGAATTATTCTAAAATTTATACGCAGGTCTTGGAGGAATTTTGGTAAAAAATGACTGTTTGCCATAATTCAAAACCTTGCAATAAGAGCCAGACAACCAAATTTGGGCACGATTTCCGAGGATTTGGATTTGAATGAGACAAATCCAAAAGAGGTTTTTGTTTAAAATATAACAAAATAGGCTCCCTCCAAACCAGTTTCTATAATTTTTCATGGTTAGGAAGATAGTCCAATCTCTTTGACATCCGTTTATTAAAATTTTTCAATTTTTCAGGATTGGGGAAAATGACTAATTAACCTTCTAAATCTTATAAATGGTTCAGCCATGGTTTGTATTGTAATCTGGGGGAAGTTTTTGAAGGAGGAGGAAGACAATTTGTGAACATGAGACAAATTATTGAAGGAATGTATGTAAGTGAACTTATGATTTGAATATTAATACTATTTGACTTTTCCATGAATTATTTTTAAATGTTACGGTTTTGCTTAATATTTAGGCATTGATTTAGTTTAGACTTGCTCCAGGAGTGGCAAAGGCCAACCATCTCCTGGAAGTAAGTTCTGTAAAAAATCATAGGATAGATCTAGGTGTAGGGATTCTATTTTGAAAAAAAATTCTAATTAAATCTCATAATTACGATTATGTACTCAAGATTGTAATATATTTTCTTGAAATTAAATAGATACTTCATCTCCAACTCATTGCATACAAAATAGAATGGTGTTGATAATGATTTTATTGCATGAATAACCCCCTTTTTACAGGTTTTCGATTGGAATATTTAAAGGTGCTTCTTAATTGGATAAACAAGAGATTGATAACTCCATTTCTTTTAAATATGAATTGAAATCGATTATGTACCTTACTGATCCACTATAATTTCTTGTAAAATTTTGTTTTGTCAACGAAGTATGTGAAAGAAATTCAACAAGACCATTGAATCATTGTTTGGAGTTGTAGTTTAGTTTTGCAATTCATTATAATTGTAATTAGTTATTGGTAGAACCATTAGTCAATGTGCTAATGTTTGATTGATTCTTGAGTTTGATTAAAGTAATCTAAGGGTAAAATAGTTTCTTATTTTGCAGTCTTTTAGATCTGAAATCATGTTAATTAGAATCTTGCTTTACTTAGTTTCTTTTGAAGCAATTGCAGAGTGGTGACAGAGGTTAGTTTGAATGCTTATTTGATTTGTTTTATGTATCCCAAGAACTAGATTAGTTGAAGTCTTGTTTGTTCATTGCCTTAGTTTAAGATCATTTGAACGAGAGTGACTTTTATTGGGATTAAGATTTAGCATAATTTTGGTATCATTTTAAATTAATCTTGATTGATTTAAGATTCTTGTATTTAGATTAGATAAATCTTAGCATTTAGATTAAGATTTCCATTACTTAGATTGAAATTAATATCGGTTAAATAGTAACTTGCATTGCTTGGATTGTGATTAATATTACTCATATGTAGATTAGAGTTATTTTTATTTGAATTTAATTTAAGATTGATTAAATTTGGTTGATTTCATTCAAGGCAGAGAGAGATGAGTGCTAGCTTACTTAATTGATAAAAGAGTGTGTACTTAACGATCATTAACAAGGAATTTATATTCTCTGATCATAAGTTGAGCCAAAAAAGAAGTACAAATCGAAGCTTATGATCCCTGGATTGACAATTAAATATTAAGAGGTTTAATCACTAATTAAAAATATCAACATTTTTGCGTCATTGCTGGGGAGTTGTATTTTGGTTCATGTAATATTTTTATTACAGAGTTTCAAGGGTATTACATGGCAGTCAGAGGGTGGAGAGAGTACGGTAAGACGAGAGTGAAGAGCCACACGTCCACAATGGTGGGGTTGCTCCAGGTACTTCATCTCCAACTCATTGCATACCATAATGAATGGTGTTGATCAATGATTTTTTTGCATGAATAACCCCTTTGTTATAGGTTTACAATTGGAATATTTAAATTTGGTTCTTAATTGGATAAACAAGAGATTGATAAATCCATTTCTTTTAAATATGAATTGAAATCGATTATGTACCTTACTGATCCACTATAATTTCTTGTAACACTGTGTTTTGGCAACCAAATATTTGAAAGCAATGCAACGAGACCATTGAATAATTGTTTGGAGTTGTAGTTTAGTTTTGCAATTCATTATAATTGTAATTAGTTATTGGTAGAACGATAGCTAATGTGCTTATGGTTTGAATGATTTCTTGAGTTTGATTAAAGTAATATAAGGATAAAATAGTTTTTCAGTCTTTTAGATATGAAATCATGTCAATTAGAATATTGGTTTACTTAGTTTCTTTTGAAGCAATTGCAGAGTGGTGACAGAGGTTAGTTCGAATGCTTATTTGATTTTTTTATGTATTCGGAGAACTAGATTAGTTGAAGTCTTGTTTGTTCGTTTCCTTAGTTTAATATCATTTGAAAGAGAGTAAATTTTATTGTGATTAATATTTGGCATAATTTTGGTATCATGTTAAATTAATCTTGATTGATTTAAGATTCTTATATTTAGATTCGATAGATCTTAGTATTTAGATTAATATTTCCATTACTTAGATTGAAATTAATATCGTTTAAATAGTAACTTTCTTTTCTTGGATTGTAATTAATATTGCTCAGATGTAGATTAGAGTTAATTTTATTTGAATTTAATTTAAGATTGATTCAACTTGGTTGATTTAATTCAAGGCAAAGACAGATGAGTGCTAGTTTACTTAATTTATAAAAGAGTGTGTACTGAACAATCATTGACAAGGAATTTATATCCTTTGATCATAAGCTGAGCAAAACACGTTGTACAACTCGAAGCTTAAGAGCGTTGGATTGAAAATTAAATATTAAGAGGTTTAATCGCTAATTAAAACTCTCAACATTTTGGCATCATTGCCGAGGAGTTGTATTTTGGTTCAGGTAAGATTTTTATTACAAAGTTTGAAGGGTATTATAGGGAAGTCAGAGGGCGAAGAGAGTATGGTAAAACGCAAGTGAAGAGCTACACATCCACTATGGTGGGGTTGCTCCAAAGTCTGATCGCTTTTTCTTATATTTGAAGTTTTATTTCCTTTCCTTTATGCATAGAAATAGAAGTAGGCCTTAGAGTATTCTGAAAAATTATATAAGTGATTTCATTTCCGCATTTCATGTAATTCGCAAAGTGTGTAAATCTCACAGACTTAGTAAGGCACATCTATAGTAACCATAGCTAAGCCTCACAAGCAAAATAGGCCTTAGAATATTCTGAAACATTATGTGAGACATTTAATTTCTGAATTTCTTCACTTTCAATAAATTAAATAATACTTTGATATGACTTTTTATGAGTGTGGTGAGCTTTATTTAAGCCAATAGCATTTAATTTCATTTATCTTCATATTCCAATCTTTATCGTTATATCATTTTTTGGGTGCTCTAAGAAGCCATGGGTACTAATCCATGTTGCGAGACAGGGATCATCAACCAACAGGAGAAACGCAAGAATGATTCAGAGCTTGATGAATGTCCCTCAAAGTACTTTCTCAAATCCTAGCAGTAGCTTGGATATCTGCCTCTCGAGAAGAGATCATCTTGACCACATTCAAGGAATTATCTATCTCTCCACAACTAGGAAAATATTTGGAAGTCGCCCTTGATTCCTCCTACCTATCTACCAAGGAGACCAATGAATCATGTACCAAATCTGATGGGGAGAATCTAGTGGAACCTGATATCGAAGAACTTTCGCCATGTCCAACAGCAAGCCTTGTAGGCATTCCAGAGACCAGTTATCCAAGTTTTCCTGGCACAACCCACGAAGACTTTCATAGCGGTCCAAAATAAGAAATGAGCCAATACCACCAGGATTACATCGAACATTGGTTCCAGATTACAATTCAGTCAAAGTACCACTCTCATCTTCAAATACTCTTTATATCACGTCTTTCAAAGCTGTTGATTGTTCATGCTCATGTACCTTCTAAATTTTATACATTAAATCTGGGCATGATTATATCTTTGTACCTGATCCACACATGGATTCATTGGAAATTATCGTTCACTTGAAGGAGCACATATTTTCTTCAATGTAGTGGAAATTTAGTATTGTAATAAACAAATAAATGAAAATAGTAGAGAGAAATTAAGTCCTTTAGTGAAAACCAGCTTGTCTAGCGCAACTCGATAGGGACTTTTCTTGAAAACCAAGTAACCAGTGGGCAAGGTTCCCAATAAAGTTTGTAAATTTGTATAATTTCTTAAAATCATGTATCTTTTGATTTATTATGTTTGTACTCGAGTTGGTTGATTTGGGATTCCTTAAGGCCCACCTGCCAACAAGCCTTGTCCCATCGACATCAGCATATTATCTGGGACCAAGGTTAGAGTTAGATAAGGTACCTGTGAGCCTGCATGTCTTAATGGTAGGTATCCTTGTCATCTACTAAGGAAATATATCTATGTTTCTTGGTGGATTAATTCTGTAGTCCATTCGACTCCGAAAAATCCATTCATGGCTAGTAGAATGTACTTAGTGCCTTGATTCCCATTCGCATCAAAGGTGGGATACTTCGCATTGGTTAACAATCTCCTCAATGGTCGGTAATCAAATGATTCTTTCTTATGTTCATCATTGAAACCATTTATTCACATAAGCAAGATTTCACATGGGCGTGTAGCGGTTGAAGACTATATGGTTTTTAGATCTCGACACAAATTTGCAGCATTTTGGAATTTTGTATCAGCATTTCCAATATCATTTGCAGCAACAGTCACCTTTCCTCACTTGTTTGGGGACATACAACTCCTCAGGAATGAGAGAGAATGGGAATTTAAATTCATCCTTCATCCCTTTAGTTCATCTCTTCATCTCATCCTTTAGCCTTCTTTAGCAGATCAGATCAGCATTCACATCATCTCCATCCATTCCATCCTCCACTTCATTTTGCAGCACCGAGCACAACAATGAAAAAGGTAAAACTTGAGGTAAATTTGGCTTATGATTATCTAATTCATTAGAAGGTTAAAGAACCTTAATGATTCACCACTTCTCATTCCACACATTTCATCCTTCATAAACCATTATCCTTTTATTTCCTTCCATCATCTATGCATAAACTCTGATAACAAGACCATGTTAAAATCAAAATCCTTATGGTGCATTAATAAACATAGTCTTTATAGTGTATTCTTCAAGAATTATATTCATAGGATGAATTCATTACTTCCATGAAATGATAGAGGAAACCACTTATAAAAATTTGCCTTACAGTGACAAAGTATGCAACCATGCATTCACCATCTCCATTACCACCTCATTTCATCCATCATCTCTCCCTCATCTGTTCATTCTTTTCCTCAATTTGTATTGCTCAGTAAAATTAGTGTGACATAATAAATGTGAAGAATGATGCTCCACAAGAACCAGCACCTCCAAGTATTCAAGAAGTTTTTCTCCATAAGAACCAGCACCTTTAAATTTCCAGAGAATGTTGTCCCACAAGAACCAACATCTACAAAACAATGTTAAGAATCTGTCATTGAGCAAGATATTTTTTTGCATGAGAACATGAAAACCCTCAAGCATGGGGGGATTTTCGGCCTCAAATATGCCTAATTTTCCACTATATATTACCTTCATTCATCAACTAAATTCTGAAACCTTTACACTCATTTCACACCATAATTCCATCACTTGTCGCCAATTCATGACTTACACCTCGTGGTTGATTATCATTAGTTTTCCTATCTTTTATATGATTAGAGATGATTTAGTCATGATTTTCTAACGAAGGTTTTTCTAATTTCATTTGTTGTAGGGTTCCATTGTCGAAATTCTTCACAAGCCAGGTAAACTAGTTACTGCAAGTAGAGTACAAAAATGTCCAATTTGGAGTTTCGACATCCCAACACACTTCCGAGGAAAATCAAGGGAGGTAATTTACCAAAATAATGTTTTAATACCTTACCATGCATTGGATTGGATCCAGGTCACACATGTGGGTCCCCTAGAAGCTTATTAAAAAAATTTCTCAAAACGTACAAAGTTTCCAAACTGCCAAGGTTGACCTCGATATGTGTGCAGCTCGAGGTGCATCTCGCAAATATAAGAAAATGATTTTGTTAAAAATATAGCCAATTATGTATATGCAAAAAAATTTCTCTAGATTCGAATTATTCTAAAAGTTATACGCGGATCTAGGAGGAAGTTTGGTAAAAAATCACTGTTTTTCCATAATTCTAGAACCTTGCAAAAAGAACCAAAGAGCTAACTTTGGGCATGGTTTACGAGGATCTGGATTTGAATGAGACAAAGGAAAGATATTTTTTTGTTTAAAATATAACAAATTAGGCTCCCTCCAAACCGTTTTCCATAATTCTTAATGGTTAGGAAGATATGCCTATCTCTTTTAGGTCAGTTTGTTAAAATTGTTCAATTTTTCAAGATTGAGTAAAATTACTAATTCGCCTTCTAAATCTTATAAATGGCTCAGCCATGGTTTGTAATGTAAGCTGGGGAAATTTGTTGAAGGAGGAGGAAGACAACGTGTGAACATCAGACAAATGATTAAAGGAATGTATGTAAGTGAAATTACGATTTGAATATTAATACTATTTGACTTTTTCATGAATCATTTGTAAATGTTATGATTTTGCTTAATCTTTAGGCATTGATTTAGTTTAGACTTGCTCCAGGAGTGGAAAAGGCCTACCGTCTCGTGGAATTATGTTCTCTAAAACATCATAATAGATCTAGGTGTAGGGATTCTATTTTGAAACCATTTTCTAATTAACTCTCATAATTACAATTATGTACTCAAGACTGTAATTTATTTTCTTGAAATTAAATAGATACTTCATCTCCAACTCATTGCATACCAAAATGAATGGTGTTGATCAATGATTTTATTTCATGAATAACCCCTTTGTTACATGTTTACGATTGGAATATTTAAAGGTGCTTCTTAATTGGATAAACAAGAGATCAATAACTCCATTTCTTCTAAATATGATTTTGAAATTGATTATGTACCTTACTGATCCACTATAATTTCTTGTAACATTGTGTTTTCTTAACCAAGTATTTGAAAGCAATGCAACGAGACCATTGAACCATTGTTTGGAGTTGTAGTTTACTTTTGCAGTTCATTATAATTGTAATTAGTTATTGGTAGAACCATTAGTCATTGTGCTTATGTTTGAATGATTTCTTGAGTTTGATTAAAGTAATCTAAGGATAAAATAGTTTCTTATTTTTCAGTCTTTTAAATCTGAAATCATGTCAATTAGAATCTTGGTTTACTTATTTTCTTTTGAAGAAATTGCAGAGTGGTGACAGAGGTTACTTTGAATGTTTATTTGATTTGTTTTATGCATCCCGAGAACTAGATTAGTTGAAGTCTTGTTTGTTCTTTGCCTTTGTTTAAGAGCATTTGAACGTGAGTGAATTTTATTGGGATTAATATTTAGCATAATTTTGGTATCATTTTAAATTAATCTTGATTGATTTAATATTCTTGTATTTAGATTAGATAGATCTTAGTATTTAGATTAAGATTTCCATTACTTAGATTAAAATTAATATCGTTTAAATAATAACTTGCATTTCTTGGATTGTGATTAATATTGCTCAGAAGTGGATTAGATTTATTGGAATTTGAATTTTATTTAAGATTGATTCAATTTGGTTGATTTAATTCAAGGCAGTGAGAGATGAGTGCCAGTTTACTTATTTGATAAAAAAGTGTGTAGTTAATGATCTTTAACAAGGAATTTATATGCTCTGATCATAATCTGAGCCAAAAGAGTAGTACAACTCACAGCTTATGAGCCTCGAATTGACAATTAAATATTAAGAGGTTTAATCGCTAATTAAAACTCTCAACATTGTGGTGTCATTTTTGGGGAGTTGTATTTGGTTCAAGTAAGATTGTTATTACAAAGTTTCAGGGGTATTACAGGGAATTCAGAGGGTGAAGAGTATGGGAAGACGTGAGTGAAGAGCCACATATCCACTATGGTGGTGTTGCCACAAAGTCTGGTCATTTTTGCTTATATTTTAACTTTTATTTCTTTTCCTTTATGCGTAGAAATAGAAGTAGACCTTAGAGTATTCTGAAACATTATGTAAGTGATTTGATTTCCTCATTTCATGTAATTTGCAAAGTTTGTAAATATTACAGACTTAGTAAGGCACATCTACATGAACCATAGCTAAGCCTCACAAGCAGAATAGGCCCTAGAATAGTTTGAAACATTTTGTGAGACATTTAATTTCTGAATTGTTTCGCTTTAAATAGATTAAATAGTACCATGATCCGGCTTTTTATGAGTGTGCTGATATTTATTTCAACCAATATTTTTTAATTTCATTTATCTTCAGATTCCAATATTTAATGTGATATCATTTTTTGGGTGTTGTAAGAACCCCTGGGTACTAATCCATGTTGCGAGATAGGGATCATCAACCAACAGGAGAAATTCAAGAATGATTCAGAGGTTGAAGAATGTCCCTTGAAGTACTTTCTCTAATCCTAGCAGTAGCTGGGATATCTGCCTCTCAGGAAGAGTTCATCCTGACCACATTCAAGAAATTATCTATCTCTCCACAACCATAAAAATATTTGGAAGTCTCCCTTGATTCCTCCTGCCTATCTACCAAGGAGATTGATGAATCATGTACCAAATCCAATGAAGAGAATCCAGTTGAACCTGAGATCGAAGAAATTTCACCATGTCCAGCATCAAGCCTTGTAGGCATTCCAGAGGCCAAATATCCAAGTTTTCCTCGCATGACCCAGGAAGATTTTCAGAGTGGTCCAAAAGAAGAAATGAGCCAATATCACCAATATTACATTGATCGTTGGTTCCAAATTAAAATTCAATCAAAGTACCACTCTCATCTTCAAATACTCTTTGTATCACATATTTTAGAGTTGTTTATTGTTCATGCTCATGTAACTTCTAAATTTTATACGTTAAATCTGGGCATGATTATATCTTTGTACCTAATCTGCACATGGCTACATTGGATTTTCTCTTTCACTTGAAGGAGGACATATTTTATTCAATGTAGTAGCAAAGCTAGTATTGTAATAAATAAACAAATGAAAATAGTAAAGAGAAAAATAAGTCCTTTTGTGAAAACCAGCTTGTCTGGTGCAACTGGATAGGGACTTTGCTTGAAAACCAAGTAATTGGTGGACAAGGTTCCCAATAAAGTTTGTAAATTTGTATAATTTATTCAAATCATGTATTTTTTGAGTTATTATATTTGTACTTGAGTTGGCTGATGTGGTCTTCCTTAAGGCCCACCTACCAACGAGCCTTGTCCCATCGGCATCAGCATATTATCTGGGACGAATGTTAGGGTTAGATAAGGTACCTGGTAGCTTGCATGCCTTAATGGAAGGTACCCTTGTCATGTACTAAGGAAATATATCAATGTTTATTGTTGGATGAATTCTAAAGTCCATTCGACTTTGAAAAATCTATTCATGGCTAGTAGAATGTGCATAGTGCCTTGATTCCCATTGGCATCAAAGGTGGGATATATCGCATTGGTTAACAATCTCCTCAATGGTAGGTAATCCAGTGATTCTTGCTTGTGTTAGACATCGACACCATTTATTCACATAAGCAAGATTTCACATGGGTGTGTAGCAGTTGAATACTATATGGTTTTGAGATCTCAACACAGATTTGCAGCAGTTTTGATTTTTGTGTTAGCATTTCCAATATCATTTGCAACAACAGTCACCTTTCCTCACTTGTTTGGGTACATACAACTCCTCAAGCATGGGGGAAAAGGGTACCTTCAGTTCATCCTTCAGTCCTTGAGTTCATCTCTTCATCTCATCCTTTAGCCTTCTTCAAAAAATCAGATCAACAGTCACATCAGCTCCAACCATTCCATCCTCCACTTCATTTTGCAGCACTGGGCACAACAATGACAAAGGTAAAACTTGAGATAAATTTGGCTTATGATTATTTAATTCATTAGAAGGTTAAATAAGCTTAATGATTCACCACTTCTCATTCCACACATTTCATCCTTCATAAACCGTTATCCTTCTATTTCCTTCAATTCACTATGCATAAACTTTGATAACAAGACCATGTTAAAATCATAAACCTATGGTGCATTAATAAAAGCAGTCTCTACAGTGTCTTCTTCAAGCATTATATTCACAGGATGAATTCATTACTGCTATGAAATGATAAAGGAAACCACCTATAAACATTTTCCTTACGATGACAAATTATGCAACCATGCATTCACCATCTTCATTACCACCTATTTTCATCCATCATCTCTCCCTCATTCGTTCATTCTTGTCCTCAATTTGTATTGCTCAGTAAAATTAGTGTGACATAATAAATTTGAAGAATGTTGCTCCACAAGAACCAACACCTCCAAGTATTCAAGAAGTGTTTCTCCACAAGAACCAGCACCTTTAAATTTCCAAGGAATGTTGTCCCACAAGAACCAACATCTACAAAACAATGTTAAGAATCTGTTAATGAGCAAGAGATTTGTTTGCATGAGGACATCCAAACCCTCAGGCATAGGGGGATTTTGGGCCTCAAATATGCCTAATTTTCCACTATATATTACCACCATTCATAAGCTAAATTCTGACACCTTTACACTCATTTCACACCATCATTCCATCAGTTGTCACCAATTCATGACTTACGCCTCGTGGTTGATTATCATTAGTTTTCTGATATTTTCTATGATTATAGATGATTTAGTCATGATTTTCTAATAAAGGTTTTTATAAGTTCATTTTTTGCAGGGTTCCATTTTGAAAATTCTTCATAAGTCAGTTATACTAGTTACTGCAAGTAGAGTACGAAAATGTCCAATTTGGAGTTTTGACATCCCGACACGCTTCCGGGGAAAATCGAGGGAGGTTATTGACTAAAATAATTTTTTAATACCTTCCCATGAATTTTATTTCATCTAGGTCGCACATGTGTGTCCCTATGAGCTTATTAAAAAATATGCTCAAAACGTGCAATGTTTCCATACTGCCAAGTTTGACCTCAATCTGTGTGCTTCTCAAGGTGAATCTAGAAAATATAAGAAAATGGGTTTGTTAAAAATATAACCAATTATGTATATCCAAAAAAAATTATCCAGATTCAAATTATTCTAAAATTTATACATGGATCTTGGAGGAATTTTGGTAAAAAATGATTGTTTTTCCAGAATTATAGAACCTTGCAAACAGAGCCAGACAGCTACTTTGGGCACGATTTCTAGGGATATGGATTTGAGCGAGACAAATAAAAGAGAGTTTTGCATTTAAAATATAGAAAATTAGGCTCCCTAAAAGTTTTTTTCCATAATTCTTTATGGTTAGGATGATATGCCAATCTCTTTGAGGTCAGCTTGTTAAAATTGTTCAATTTTTCAGGATTGAGGAAAATGACTAATTTGCCTTCTAAATCTTATAAATGGCTTATAAATGGTTTGTATTGTAAGCTGGGGGAAATTTTTAAAGGAGGAGGAAGACAATTTTTGAAAATCAAACAAATTATTGAAGAAATGTATGTAAGTGAACTTATGATTTGAATATTAATACTATTTGACTTTGCCATGAATTATTTGTAAATGATATGGTTTTGCTTAATGTTTAGGAATCAATTTAGTTTAGACTTGCTCCAGGAGTGGTAAAGACCTACCATATCCTAGAAGTAAGTTCTGTCAAACATGATAGGATAGATCTAGGTGTAGGAATTCTATTTTGAAAGCATTTGCTAATTAAATCTCATAATTACGATTATTTACTCAAGACTGTAATTTATTTTCTTGAAATTAAATAGATACTTCATCTCAAACTCGTTGCATACCATAATGAATGGTGTTGATCAATGATTTTATTTCATGAATAACCCCTTTGTTACAGGTTTACGACTGGAATATTTAAAGGTGCTTCTTAATTTGATAAACAAGAGATTGATAACTCCATTTCTTTTAAATATGAATTGAAATCAATTATGTACCTTACTGATCCCCTATAATTTCTTGTAACATTGTGTTTTTGCAACCAAGTATTTGAAAGTAATGCAACGAGACCATTGAATCATTATTTGGAGTTGTAGTTTATTTTTGCAATTTATTATAATTGTAATTAGTTATTGGTAGAACCATTAGTCAATGTCCTTATGTTTGAATGATTTCTTGAGTTTGATTAAATTAATATAAGGATAAAATAGTTCATATTTTTTATTCTTTTAGATCTGAAATCATGTCAATTAGAATCTTGGTTTACTTAGTTTCTTTTGAAGCAATTGCAAAGTGGTGACAGAGGTTAGTTTGAATGCTTATTTTATTTGTTTTATGCATCCGAGGAACTAGATTAGTTGAAGTCTTGTTTTTTCATTGCCTTCATTTAAGATCATTTGAAAGAGAGTGAATTTTATTGGGATTAAGATTTAGCATAATTTTGGGATCATTTTAAATTAATCTTGATTGATTTAATATTCTTGTATTTATATTAGATATATCTTAGTATTTAGATTAAGATTTCCATTACTTAGATTGAAATTACTATTGTTTAAATAATAATCTGCATTGCTTGGATTGTGATTAATATTGCTCAGATGTAGATTAGAGTTATTTTTATTTGAATTTAATTTAAGATTGATTCAATTTGGTTTATTTAATTCAAGGCAGAGAGATGAGTGATAATTTACTTAATTGATAAAAGAGTGTGTACTTAACGATCACTAAAAAGTAATCTATATGCTCTGATCATAAGCTGAGCCAAAAACATAGTACAACTCGAAGCTTACGAGCCTCAGATTGACAATTAAATATTAAGAGGTTTAATCGCTAATTAAAACTATCAACAGTAACATTGGTTGTAGACTAGTCTTGAGTGTACAAGTGTTTCATGCAGTAAGATGATCAACCTAAGGAATTGCATAGTTCATTTTGGAGAAATTCCTAAATAAGAGAGGTCTAATTTCTCAAGGAACATTGCAAGGAAATAGGAGCACAAGAAGAGGAAAAATTTGATTAATTCGTTATAGCTTCTCAGTGAGAAAAGAGATAGTTTATGCACTTGCAGGTTGTGCTTAGTTGAGCAAAGCAATTGTAATACATCTATATTCATCAGATTAATGCAAGCATGTATTGTGCTTTTTAGAAAATTTCTTTCCCCACGAAGATACTATTTGAATGTGTGTTATTTCCTATTGAATTTCTAATATTTTTGTTCTAAATTGTTAATTAATGTCAGTGGAGTAGTAGAGTAGGTTTGGGTCTTCTGATTTTGATTAAAACTTCATGAGAAGATGCAAATCTATATCATAATTTCTACACGGTATCAGAGCAAGATTCAAATTAGAGAAGAAATTTCAAAGTTGTTTCTCACGAGGTTCGAATTTGGAGTTCAGTGTAGGAGGATTTCTTAAGAGCTGAGAAGATGGCCTTCAATGGACTAAGGTTAGACTATGCGTTGGAATAAACCTATAATCTTATTGCATGGAAGGATTACATGGAGACAGTATTGGATAAGAATCGATTTCTAGAATACATCAAGGCAGATGTTGCAAAACAACCAGAATCTGATGCCAAGAACCTTTCTTAGTGGAAGAAATATGTATCCAAGGTGAGGAGAATAATATTGGAGGCAGTACAAGATCACATTGGCTCAATCTCCATGGGAAATAAATTGTGTTCGCAATGTGGAAAGCAATGACAGAATTGTTATAGAAAAATAGTGACCACAGGAAGCTAATTCTCAAGGATAAAATTCAAAGTATCAAGATGCAGAAGAATGACATTATTCTGCAGTATCTAAGCAAGCTCACACAATTTCTTGATGAAAAATGTTGGGTTGGTGTAAATGTTTCTGAAGAAGACGTGGTAAGCCTATCCCTTTTAGGACTTCCCAAGAGTTGGCATAGCTATCAAGATTTAGTGAACGAGAGGGAGAATATACCGAATTGGGAGATCGTATGATCTAATTTGGTGCAAGAGGAAATAAGGCATAATACCAGATATGGGACTTCATCCAATAGAGTGGATTAAGAAAAAATTTCATTGGATGGGAAAGAAAATAAGTAAAAAGTGAATAAATCTCAATCCAAACCAAAAACCAACCAAGGGATCAAGAAGAAAGATTTGTCAAAAAATAAATTCTTCCATTGTCATGAATTGAGGAATTATGCCACGAAGTTTCCACACAAAAAGGCAAGCAAGAAGACCTCAGGAGGAGCAACAAGTGAATCCTTGGATTCATAGTTTGAGCTTGACTTTTCCCTTATCACATGCATGTCCACCACAGTGATGGGGAGCATGTGGTACTTGGACTCAAGTGCATCATTGCACATGACATGGTTTAGAGAGATTTTAGTGGTGTGAAATAAAAATATTTGTAGATGCACATCAAGATGGGGGACAATGGAAGGTATAGTGAGACAGGGGTTGGTACATTCACCTTTCAAAGGGAGTGTGTCTCCTTCCTCAGGCTCAAGTATGTCATGTTCTTTTCAGGCCTAAATAAAAATCTCATCTCTATTGAAGTTTTGGAAGACCATGGTTATGATGTGATCTTCAAAAAAGGGAAGGAATTCCTAAGATACATAGCCATGGGAAAGGTAAAGCAGAGTAGGATTCGTATGAAGAACGTATATAACATATATATGGAAGGTTGTTTTGCATTAAGAGCTAAGGAAGAGAAGGTACAGATTCATAATGTCGGTGAACTCTGGCATAGAATACTTAGCCATTTGCATCATGGCACCCTGAATATTATGCAACAAATAACCATAGGCCTCCCCAAAGGGGAACTTGAGTAGTAGGATGTACCTTGGGGACGTATACAAAATCCACATTCTATGATTGCGACAAAAAATCACATGCAGTCCTAGAAAGGATCCACTCTGATGTCTGTGGACCTTTATTGATAGCCTCCACTACTAGGAACAAATATTTTGTCATTTTTATTGATTAATTCTCATGGAATTTTTGTATCTTCTTCATGTGGAAGAAATATGAGAAATTCTCCAAGTTTGTATAATTCAAGGCACTGGTTGAGAAATAAATTGGCAAGAAGGTGAAGGCTCTTATGAGAAATAATGGAGGTGAGTACATGTCGAATGAATTTAAAAAAAATTGTGCGAAAGAAGGTATTTGACGAGAGTTGACAACATCCCACAACCCACAATAGAATGGGGTGGCTGAGAGAAAGATCTGCAACATTATGGGAGTAGAGATGGCGATGTTGCATGACCAAGGCTTACCTCTGCATTTGTGGGAAGAGGCAAGTAACACAAAAGTCTATTTTCAAAACCAGATTCCTCATCATATTTTGGGCATGATTAATCTAGAGGAGGTTTTCTCAGGGAGAAAGCTAGATGTATCACACTTCAGTATTTTTTGAGCCTCTTCTTACTGCCATGTCTCTAAAGAATCAAGGAAGAAGCTCGATCCAACAACAGAAATGGGGGTATTTGTGGGCTACACAGAAAATCTCCACAACTACCATGTGTACTTCCATCACTCATAATGATAGTTGTGCAAAGAGATGTAAAATTTGATGAGGAGAAACCGATGTGGTGCTATCTTGAGAGGGAGCTTCAGATCCCACTAGAAAAGGAGCTTTTAGCTCCAAAGGAGGAGGATTAATAAGTTGTGGAGCTGCCACAAATTGAGGATTAGGGAGTGGAGAGCACCACTCAAGGAGAACCATCCAGAGAAGGAAGGAAAATAACCAGGGAAGTTGAGAGACTTGTGTAGGATGTGAGGGATAATATGGGTGGTCCTTCAAATTTGCGCAAGAAGGGAATGTCACCAGATTGTTACACTGGATACATGAATGATCTTGTCGATACTGAGTTGTCCTCTTTCAAGAAAGTAGTAGAGAAACCTATATGGGTTGATGCATTGATGCAATGGTGGAGGAATATGAATCCGTTGTAAAGAAAAATGTTTGGGAAGTGGTCCCAAGACTAGTAGATAAATCAGTATTACGTTCGTGATATATCTTCAAGGTAAATAAGGTAGTATACAGAAGCATACAGAAGTATAACGCTAGGTTTGTGTCTAAGGGATACTCTCAAGTTGAACCGAATTACTATGAGGAGACCTTTGATCCTATAAAAAGGTACTCATCCATTAGATAAATTCTTGTGTTGGTTTCACAGATGGGGTGGAAGATCCACCAAATGGATGTAAAAACAACATTCCTAAATGGAGTTATTAAGGAGGAGGTGTACATCGAGCAACCAGAAGGCTTTGAGACTTTTTATTGAGAATATCATATGTGTAGACTGAAGTGAGCATTGTACGGTTTCAAAAAAGAAACTCATTCTTGGTACACCAGGATCGATAGCTATCACATTGGTTTGGGCTTCACCAAAATTAAAGAGGATGCAAACCTCTATCATATCTTGGTAGAAGGTAAAATTTTATTGTTGTCTTATATTTTTATGACTTGATTTTAACTGGTGATGAGCATCTGATAAGATCATGCAAGGAGGACCTTGCAAGAGAATTTGAAATGAAGGACATGGGTCTGATGCACTACTTCCTAGGCTTGGAATTATGGCAAGACGATGGGGATTTGTTTGTTTCTCAAGGTAATTATGCAAATGATATACTGCAAATATTCCGCATGGAGAGTTTTAAACCCATGAAAGCACCTCTAGTGGCCAACCGGAGGAAGGAGGATGCCACTTCAAGTGAAGAAGTCAATTCTACCATTTATCGACAACTAGTGGGTTCATTGATGTACCTTGTCGACATATGACTATATATGTGGTATGTAGTCAACTAGCTTAACCACGCTATGGTTAGGCCAACCAATTTATTTTGGAGGGACGCTAAGCATGTTCTATGGTACCTTAGAGGCACTACCCAGTTTGGACTATGGTATAGACGAACAGAGGGAGTAAAGTTATGTGGCTTCACAGATGCAGATTGGACGGGAATTCCATTAGACTGAAAGTACATCATGTGGAATTTTTAGTGTTGGGTCCACAATTGTTTCCTCTTACAATAGGAATCAAAGATATGTGGCACTCAGCTCAACATAAATATAATACATGATTGCAAGTCAAGATTCATTTGAGGCAATATGGATGATAATTATAATTTTTGGATTTCTTGGTAAGATGATGGATCTAACTGTGATCTACTCTAATAATTAGAGTTGCATCAAGCTCTCTAAAAATATTTTTTTTCATGATTGATCCAAGCATATAGATATCTCATATCACCATTTAGATGATTGTTTGTAGATGCAAATAATGTTGTTGCAGTACATTCAAACAAAGGAATAAGATGTTGAAATTTTGACAAACACCTTGTCAAGAGGGAAGTTTGAGTTCCACAAGTGCAGGATTGGGGTGGTTCATAATCCATTTCTTGTTGAGAGGGAGTGCTGAAAAATGCAGCAAGAAATTCTCAATTTTATTTTTCCTTGATTAAATTGAGAAAAATCTAATTTCCACATCATAATACAATTTGGATGAAGTTAAATTGTGTGATATGGCTTGTGTCACCTATTTTACTCAGTAAATTGGAGTTGGAGGAGTTATAGTTCAGTTAACCACATGTGATTTCTAATTTGTAGCAATCAAGGTTAGTTATCTAAGGTTGTTTTCAGCTAAACTAGTTCTAATTGTTGAAGGAACTAGTGGAGGGTTAGTTTTGCAGTGGCACTTCAGTGAAACTTAGTGATCATCTAGTTAACTAATCTATCATCTCAAAATAGATAGTGCATGTAGATAATTTGAGTTCCCCGGGCCTAGTGGAGATTCTAAGACATTGTAACATCAGTTGTAGACTAGTCTTGAGTGTACAGGTGTTGCATGTAGTCATATGATCAACCTAACTAATTTTACAATCCATTTTGGAGAAATTCCAAAATAATAGGGGCCTAATTTCTCAAGGAAAATTGCAAGGAAATAGGATCTCAAGAAGAGGGAAAAATTGACTAAGTTTGGGTCAGATATTCTCAGTGAGAAGAGAGATAGGTTATGCACTTGAAGGTTGTACTCAGTTGAGAAAATAAATTGTAATACATCTCTATTCATCATATTAATGCAAGCATACATTGGGGTTTTTAGCATATTGCTTTCCCCAGGAAAATACTATTTTCATGCGTGTGATTTCTTATTGCATGTCTATGATTTTTGTTTTAAATTGTGAATTAATGTCCATAGACAAATAGAGTAGGTTTGTGTCTTATGATTTTTATTAAAAATTCATGAGCAGATGCAAATATACATCATAATTTCTACATTATGTGCACATGCACTTCATAAGTACACAAAATGAAAAATTAATAAAGTAATTTAACTACCAATTAAATTACCTAACATTTTGGCGCCATTGCAAGAAGTGTATATAGGACTTTATTTTTGGTTTGCATATCATATTATAAGCATTCATCCTTTATATGCATATTTAAAATCATATCAAATTCATTTAGGATGAATGTATAGAGAACACGATTCTAGGGGTAGATTTATAAGTAGAGGTAGAGGACGTAGCTCAATGGTTGTGCAAGGTGGGTGGGTGAATCATTATTTTTAACTCACTTTAAAATTTCAATATTCATAATTTTGTATGCTATTATTCTTCATGCAAACAACGCATGTACGTGACTTCAGTGAATGAAAAAAATGTATATCTAGTTTACTTAATTTTTCATATCTTTCATCAGAGATTTATCTTAACCATTCCATTATTAATTCACTAACCATCTAGTATGCAGTAAAGAACACATAAATCACAACACATAAGCAACACAATAGAACACCAGGATTTTAGGTTGAAACCCAGGTTGGGAGAAAACAACTGCTTTCATCATATTTATCTTCTTCTTTTATATAAAGAAAAACTTCATTACATCATGTACTGGTGCAGAAGATACCCACCTGCGGGATTCTACAACCTCCACTCGTTCTCAATCACCCACTTGAAAGGAGCTACAAACCCCTGATCTCGCTTACCATCTCCTACCGGAAGGGATCACCTACCCCCTAAACAATTTTACCAGCTACTACTAGAAGGAAGCTTTGACTCCCTTACTGAAGGCTCCAACCTTCAGCACCCTTTGTGGACCATATTTCATAATATTTTAGACTGGATACACCTGTCTCAAACAAACATCAAAACCTGAAGGCCACCTTTCATTGTATTTTCACACTTGACCCACACCCAAAATTATGCTCAATACCAAACTAAATACTTAATCTGAAATACAATCATTGAACCAACTAAATCATTGAAGCAAACCAAACACTAAACTAAATCTCAACTGCCAATTGCAACTAGTTCAAATAAATTCACAGCCAATCCAAATATATACAAATCATCTTGATCAAGACATCATAGAAAGACAATAGAAAATACAATAAAACTCATCAGCTGTCATCATCAAGCAGCACAATAAATATTGACCAGTTCTAACTCAGAATATATACATGACTATTATTAATAATACCTGCATATATACGTGCTTATCAAGTGCAACACCCACGTATATGTTTCAACATACTGAAAACATATCTCAGAATATATACACGACTAAACATAGAAAAATTCATGTATCTACGTGATTATCTAGAAACAAACCTACATACATATCTGAAACCTTTCACTGCAAACACAATTATCATTCCACAAACTTAATTGTCACACATTCATATCACGCCATTATTATAACCATAGATCTATCATTGTTATCTACAAGAAGAAACAAATCAAGAAAGTGTATTCATTAGTCTTTACTACACTTTTGTATCTATCATATCTGAGCTATATCCTCACTCCTTGGTGCACATATGTTACAGATAAAATCACATAAGAATAACCCATTACTTGCACACTAAAAACCTTAATTTCCATATCCTTATATAGTTTTTTCCTCAGCCAATGCCTAAGGTAACTCTTTTGGTAAAGTCATTAGTATTCATTGACATGATCAAATAAACATTGTATCTCCAATTACTATTGGAAAATACTATGGTAATGACCCCTAGTATCTATATTTCCATGGTTCATATTATGTACGTGACTTTTTCTCATAAGACTTGCATATGTACACTTCCCTTATTCACAGGAAATACTTGTACTTTTCAACCTTTACATTTTTCATCCATTTGTAAATGAACCACTATTTCTCTGTCCATATCCACTATAGCATATGTACCAATATTCCTATTATCTTCTTTAGTTTCACAATCATCATATTATCACAATGTTGACATCAAATACATATTTTTCAAGCAAGTTTCCATCAAGGACAACACATTAGCCATAATTCCAACAATACCCCCCTTTGGACTTGATGGAAATCACTTTGGTGTTTCGAAACAACTTGTAAAAACTCGTGCAAACACCAACAAACACATATGAAAAAGATAAGTCTTATCCCCCACCTTTGACATCAAGGGAAAAGGGTTGAACTAGTCTTAATGAAGTACTACCATTGTGCTCATTGTTGTAAGTATGATCTAATGATATGAATCATGAAATTTTCATACTTACCATGTTCCCCCTGAGTATATGTCGAACCTTCTAAATATATGAAATACAAGTACAAGGCTACATGACTCAAATAAATATGACCTTTCCTATCACTAATGACTCTATGTTCCCATGATTACATCAATCACCAAACATATTGGGTTTACATATTGGACCTAAATTTTACATCAATGTCCAAAAATAATGGGAGTGCATATATGACATGACTCTATAGCCCATACATGACTCAATTTTACAATGATTACGACATGGGACTTTTCATGACCTTTAAATCAAAAATACATACATGACCATAAGAAGACTTTCAACAGTGAAGATAAAGACCATGAAATACCATGATAGTCATCAACAACCACCATGCACCATATAAGAATCTGCAACATAAACATCTGATAGCAAAAAAATGGATTGCAGCTTGAACATCCTCAACATGTAAGATAAGACATTATTGCATTAATTTATCCATTATCATCAACATGTGACCAAATGTGCAGTGATTCCAAGAATCACCAAGAAACTTCAACATCACAAGCCATTAAGTAGAATAGAATTGATCGGCAACATCATCAATCGACATCTTCAGTGATCATAAGATACATATATTCCTTATCAATATAATAGAAGTAATAAGACACCATCATCATCTTCACAAAAATGCAAATTAGGCATCATATATGCATCATCCATAACTTCACTGCATGCAACCGATGAATGATTGATCACCCATAACATAATGACAACATAATATGTATCTTCAATAGTAATAGCAGTAACAACCATACATCAACAATGATATGTAATCATTATAAACAACATCATGCAACAAGAAGTACTTAAGAAACCATAATGCCAACAATGAACTATTAGAAGCATACTATATGCTTCCCCTGAACCCGTTCCAATTCTAAATATGATCATATCCATCTTATCAATCGACAAATGCATCCAAGAGAAATATCAGCAGCAACAATATACAATTTTCAACAACTCATTAACTCATCATGAGCCAATACCCTAAGCAGCATAATCACATCACTAACTGTCTACACTAAATCAATATAAAAACCGTAATTCCAATAATAACTGATAGAAGCATATGAGAACCGGCCCCCCTAAAATTTTTCCACTCATTTTTCATTAATAAGAAGCATATGCGATAAATTTCTAGATCAAAAATCACATATACATGTGATTGAATTTCAAAATATCTGCGTACATAATATAAACTATTGATTCTTTATAGCCACAAATCCCCTTGAACATGTCTTATATATCCATGTTCATTGTTACTTCATCGAATTAAATTTCAGTAATATACCAAAATAATATTGAAACAATATATGGAATCATCATCAAGATATACATGCATATCTCCCCCTGAAATCATATACCACTGATCCTATGGACATGATAATCATCACTTGTTCCTTATGAGATAATATAATTCTCATTTACTTCTGCAATATCTCTTAGAAAAAATCATTAATAAAAATAGACTACATTAGGGACCATCTTCTTTTACTTTGAGTCTGAAGAAGATGAACTATACCTCTTATTTCTACATGTATTATTCTTTACCATCACATATAGTTTGTTTTCATTTCCAAATCCTCTTGCTATAACCTTTCCAATGTCTTCTTCTATGAATTTGCATTTAGTATATGTAAACACAAGTATATGTCCTTTAACATCTATTTGACCTATACTTAGAATATTTTTCTTTAGCCCTTGAACTAATTATGGATCGGCTGCTTTTGTATGCTTATCAATTTTGGCTCTACCTTTTCCTAGAAATTTTGTTGGAGCACTATTTCCAAGAATAACTTTATCGCCTTTTTTTTTCTTGAGAGACTCAAACTTGTTCTTATCTCTAGACATGTGATGAGATCATATTTTGTCTATGTACCATTCATCTTCATCTTCAAATGAGCACATAGCAAGGCAATGCTTAACTTGTTCTTCTTCATTTTGATTAATATGAGAAGTGTTGGTGGATCCATATTTCTCGTATCTTTTGGTAACAATATTATTGTTTGGTTGCTTCCCTTTGAGGAAATAGACTTCATGTCTATGAGAATCCATTAACTTGTTTCTAAATTATTTTTCTACATGCCCAAACGTTTTACAAGTATAACATCTTACATTAATATAAAATGCAACACCATCATATTTATGCTTCACATTTCTCTTATTGCTATCAATAGATTTGTGACCAAATATATTTCATGTAAAAGAGTAACCCCGAAAGAAACTTGAATACCTGGGAGTTGATGATCTTCTTATGAAGTGGCTATTTGCTTGAGATCGAAACAATTTTCCTCTACAATTAGTTGCACTATGTCCACAGTTGTCACAAATAAAACATTCAACAACAATGTCCAAAGGAGAGAATCGATTGATACGTCTATAGCTAGGATCAAATGATTTTGTTTGAAAATTTTCTTTCTTTAGTTGTTGATTTGGTTGACTTCATAATTATTTCCCAGGTATTTCATTGTTTTATTTATTAATATCATAATTTCTTACACAAACTTTTGAGCTATATTCCCCTTTTATAGTCTCATGAAAACCAAGACCATATTTAATGGAGGGGTGTAGAAAATCTAACGACAGGATTCAAACTGATCTTGTAATGTACTAAAAAGAGATATTGAATCCTTCTATAATTTGCAAAAACAAAACATGATCACACAATCACATAACAAATAAGATAAAGAGACAATCAATCGTACAACACAAAATGTATCTGGGGAAATCACACTACCTAAAACCCCTCTATCTGTATATTTTGTAAATTCAAGATCATGAAACAATGCGATGCTTTTTTCTCTGAGGGAAAATCATGCACTCTGCCAATTATCTCACTCTTATCTAGTAAAAATGTTATGCAACCAGCTCCAAAAATAGAAGAAAAGAGAGATCAACGCCTTAGAAATCAGCCACTTTGAGGGGGAAACCTCCAATATATTACATAAATTAACAATTCTTGGATAATACAAATGACAGAACCTCCTTCTATATATAGGAGTCCATTAGGTCACAATATAATCCTAGCCGACCTAACAATAATAATGTAAGGGAACAATAATAACAATATGGGGGTTACAGGAGTACAACAATAACAATAAGGGGGATACACTAATAACAATAAGGGACTACACTAGTAATATGGGGACCTAACTTGCCCCTCTCCTTCAAAAAATTGTTGTCCTCAACGCTTGAGTAGCTTTAGATGCTTCTGTATAAAATTATCATCCTCCCATGTAGAATCTTCAGTGGGTAAGTTCTTCCACTTGATGAGATACTCTGAAATTGATCGATTTCGTAGCTGTCAAGTTCTTGTTTCCGTGACTGTTTCAGGTTCCAACATGATTTTTCCTTCCTCATCAAGTTTTGGCAATATTGTTTGAATTGGAAGTTTGTCACCTATAACCTTCTTTAAGAATAAAACATGGAAACCTAGATTCACTCGTGAAGAAGCAGGAAGCTCCAATTTTTATGCCATAGTACCAATCTTTTGCAACACCTTGTAAGGACCATAGTATTTTTGTGTTGATTTATTATCCTTCTTAGCTTGCTTGAGGGACATTTTTTTGTATGTTTGTAGCCATAAAGATACCCAGTCTCCTACATCAAAACTTCTCTTGCTGTGATGTTGATCTACCTGTTGTTTCATTCGATTTTGTGCCAAATTTAGGTTATCCTTTAAGAGATGGAGAAATTGATGTTGATGCTCGATGTGATCTTCCACTTCTTGCACCTTAGAATTTTCTCCTAAATATGATGTGATGGACGGTGGATGATATTCATAATGTGCCATGTAATATTCCAAATTTAGCATGCAGCTAATTGGAATATTGAATTTTGTCTTTTACACCTTGGAGATGAATAAATGGGTAAGGAGGCCCATACATTTCAGAAATAGGAATAAAATCTGTTATGATGTGAAAAGGGATCATTATTATGGCTTGATTTTACACCCTTGTGTGTGAAAAGGGACATTTTCTTGTGGACAAAGTCAAGTTTGACCAAGTCAACAACATAAATGTAGGAGAAGTGGATCATCAATAAAGATAGCTCAATATGAATGACGATCAGTCTAGACAACTATATGTGAGCTATATTGAGGACCCTTAGGTGTGAAAAGGGCTGAAGCAGGTTGAAGAGGTCAACCTTGACCTAATCAGATAGCATTGTCATGGAGGAGTGGCCTTGATGAAGGTACAACGTAGTTTTGGAGGGATATTGATTATGTGATGGGACCCAAGGTGAGAAGGCTCACTTAGTTTATAAGGAAAAGGATGGCAACCATTTAAGGTTAGCTTATGAATTATATTTTGATTTTTCTGCTTAGAATTTTTCTCTCTTCCGCTGTTTAGCTAAGATTGTTGGTGATGTTTATCACTAAGGTATTATTGTTTACGAATTCCATCTCTTCCCTTTGAGTATCTCTTGGGAGAGACCTGATCTATCATTCCAAACATCTGGCACTGGTGCCAAGCTTCATTCTTCAGTTTCAGCATAGCTTCTACAGGAGATTGTGTTGAGTTGTAGGGTGTTGCAGTGGAGGGTTGAGAAACCCACTTCTTGAGTTGATTTTGCATAGGAGGAAGGATTCCTTCTATTGGGAGATCAGTTTGGAGGGTTCTTGGGCTGATTTAAGATCTTTGGTAGCATGCCAATATATTTCCATCACCTACAACACTATTCCAATCTGAAATTAAATTATTTTTGGAGGGCAGTTTCAGCAGTGCATCTGGTGGTTCTTTTTGGGAGTTTTCTTTTGATTGAGAGGTTAATCTTTTCATGGGGGAATAAATTTGATCAGATATGCATCAGATATACATTATTTCAGCCTTATATACTCCTATGCTTCAGTTTGCAGTGATTATTCAGTATTAGTACTGAAGATCACCATTTGTATTTGGGTGTATTCCTATAAACCCTTCCCGAGTTCTCTAGATTTTGTATAAAGGAGACTAGATCTCAGTTCATTGGCCATATTGTTTAATATAATATGATATATTTGTCTTAACTATTTATGTGCATAAAATCTCATTAGACTACGTTGTCTCTTTATGCAGTAATTTCATGTTGCAGTAGTTTTGGGGTTTCAGCATTTTTGAGCTACACTAGGTGTGGGAGGTCTGTTTACCTCATCTAGCTTGATTTGTTTATGATATATTCTTGGATTTAGGTGATATATTGTCATATCTAAGGGATCCAAGTGTTTATTTCGTTTTATGTAGCATATATTTCTGAAAATGCATTTTTTATGCGTGCATTGCTAAGCAGTCCCATTTTGGGATACTACTGTGGTATCAGAGCAAGATCTTTGGCTCAGCCTCTGGGATTCAAGAAAAAATTCTATAAGAATAAGGAAAGATCAGAATGATGGATAAAATGAGCTTTGTCTCATCATTTTTCAGATCTATGAAGAACCTCTCCAAGGAGGTTAAACAGAAAAAAGAAAAAAGAAGCAATGAAACTTCTAGAGGGTTTCAAGAAGAGGAAAGGCCATGTACTTCCTATTCTCAAAGAAAATAACAAATCCTGCAGAAAGCTCCAAAGAATTACACCTTGCCTTTTCCTTTTGAGGAAGTAAACAAAAGGCATGGATATGGAGGGCACTTGGAACATGAGATCCTAAGTGGATACCTTGCAGAATACAAGTCACAATCTAAAGCTTTCAAGGAAAGTCTAGCTCTTCCTCAGTTTATTCAGCTGGAATAAGAAAGGAGGCCCTACAGTAATAGGAGGATGAGAGGCAATAGATTTCTATTGTCTACTTTTGATGGATCATCCACATGTTTAGCAAAGGCTTGGGTAATGAAGCTTGATGCATTCTTCCTACTACATCCAGTGGTAGAAAGAGAGGTTGTTGATATCTCAGTGCTACACCTTGAGGGCAAGGCAATTAATTGGTGGTTCAGCCATGTGAGTCATGCAAGAGTGTCTAATTTTGCAAATTTCACTCAAAGGGTGATCAAAAGATTTGATAAGAAGAAATTAGGAGGGAATGAGCCTTCACCACCACTTGAGGAGATTTGTACCAGCGTTGGTACAACTATGGGAGAGCAGCCATTCATCCTCAACATTTGGGGAAGCCAACACATTGGAAGGATGAACCCTTGCAGCCATACAAGATATTCCCAAGCTTCACCAAGGTATGCATGAATTTCCACCTTTTGTTATTTCATCAAATCTTATGAGGGGTTGTGGGAATCTACTTTTGCATGACCAAAGGTCAACACATATTTCTGATTTGGAGTAGCAGGATTTCACTGCGTTGTGCAACCTTGAATGGATCAAGGAAGGGATGAACCATCATCCTAATGTGCCACTATTGAGGTGCACACCACACTTGGGGTTGGGGTGTGAATTCTTGGAGGATAGGATGGATTTTGTCCCAAACAAACTTATGCAAAACCATATGTTCATCCTTGAGTTGGGACATGAGACAGCCAAAACACCATGGAGGAGATTAAAAAAGCTGTCAACCAATAGCAGTGAGGATTTTTTTCTTTCATCAAACTTGGATCCTTATGGATTCAAGATGATCATTGGTGTGAGATCTTTTCTAGGAGATCTCCAAGGAGTTGCATTTCAACATCCCATGAAATTCAAAAGGAGAAATCTTAATTGGGAGGATGTTAGTCTTCATTGGAAGAGTACTAAGATAGAGCATGATGGGAGGCACCCACATTTGGGTGAATGGGTGTGGATGGTGAGCAAGAGGCTAGAAGGATACTTGAAAATATATGACACTGGGCAGCAGGAGGCTTGGCTGCATTGGCTACTCTTGAAAGAGTTTGGCCCTCATGGGATATATCCTCTTTCAAAGGGTATGTGGGTGGAGCAAGTTTGGCAGGATACTTGCATCATAAGGCAGGAAGGAGTATGGATGCATTTTTTTGATATGACATTATTCATATCAATCATTATGTTTTCACCACATGATTTGTATGATGGAGGTATGAGGAGGCAGCAAAATATTTTTTTTCTTGGGTTGTTCTTTGGAGAGCATGGGCATATTTCCTCTCATACTTTGCATGATGTTGCGGGAGTGGAAGATGGCACTATTATGGTGAAAAGGGGCTACTCCTTAGCCTTGGATGATCAGGAGGTACTTCCACCTTGGAATGAATTTCTTATATGTAGCAACATTGTGGGAGATGTCTTTGAAAATGGGCATGTCAAAGAATGGAGCTATGAGTTCGCAGGAGCCTATTTTCATAGGCCAACAGCGTTGTCACTATTACACTAAAATTTGTCACCATGACATTTAGCTGTTCATATGGGTCTATCAACACCTATATCATGCTCCCTTAGAAGTCAAAAACCCCAAATTTCCTAAATCAAGTCCTGAATTTGGAGAAAAGCTCATAAAAATCATAAAAAACCTAACTCCACACTTTTCCTAGCCATTACCTGCGGTACCACACCTTTTTTGAAGGAAAACTGCGGTACCTACTGCACGTTTTGTGTATTAAAATTGCGCACCCCCGTAAAAGGTAAAATGAGCAAAAAAGTAAGTTCTAGAAGCCCAGCTGGTCGAATATTCTCCCAGCTGGAAGCTTCTAAAAGGCGTTATCTGGTCGAAACTTCACTCCCTTCATTATCATGAACATTCATTCCTTCATTAAAGGAGCCTATTCCTTGGATTTTGGAACTTAATCCCTTGATAAGGGGATTCTATCCCTTCCATTTTGGAGCTGTAACCACTTTCCTTCTCCTATAAATTGAAGATTTGGTTCAGTTTCAAGGGTACTGAATGACTGATTGAGATTGAAAAGAAGGGAGACTTTGAGAATTTTTGAGGAGAAATTTTGTAGAGACTCAGACACTCTTAACTGATCATTATGTGGGAATGATTACACACCCATGTGTATTTAGCTGAGAGAGTGCAAAGCTTGTCAGAGTAAAGGAAACACCTGTTCTGGACCCCAGGAAGGCCTGTACATCATCAAGGCAGACACGGTTGTAAGGCTCTTCTTTATTAAAGATAATACAATTGGATCCTGTTTTCTCAATAAGTTGTTTTTGTATTTACTTGAATGATTTATTTCTTAAATTCCTTGATCATTAAGATAGATTTGTGATTTTTGAATTAGTATATGTTGCAGGTGCTTTTGATTCTTTTCCATGTCTTTTCTTGCAGGTCTTTAGAGGTGACTTCTTGGAGCAACGGGAAAGAAGAATTCAACTAGCATTGGATCATAGATAGGTCCTTTATTCATCATAGAAAATTCTAAATTACATATAATCTATATAAAGTCGTTTACATTTGTCCTATTTGTTGCTAGCTGTCCATAGGACACTTGGGAGGTCAGTCCTGTCTACAAGAATGACTTATCCATCCAACAGTCACTTTGGAGCTTGGGCTTATTGATGGACTGTCCCCGGGATCACTTCACATTTGATGCACTTGGTGGACAAGGAAGAGGTGAGAGAGATGGAGTAGTGGATGGAAACATCTATTACATTGATATGATCTTCTTAACTTGGATTTCCAAGCATAAGAAGGAGGATCTTCATGTAGCACGTGGTTCATTCCTCTTCATGGGAGTATGTCATACCACTATGGAGGACTTAATCATGGATCTATGTATCATCTTGCTTCCAGTACATAGTAAGAGTTTTTTTTTTGCATTTATTGATTATCTAACACAGTATTTGCATACTCTTATCATTTCTATTTAGTTCATTACTCCATAAGAGGGCAAGCTTCTCTTTGGGCTCCATGGTCAATTTTGAGCCAAATTATATGATGGAGACAACCATATTTTATGTGGCCTTGGGAAAGTGTTTCATTAATATTCTATGTATGCTCAGTTGATTCACCAAGCCATTTACTATTCGCTAGTAGATGTGATAACATATACAGCTAGCCAATTGTCAAGAAACAACTTGCCATGTTATTTTCTGAAGCAGCAGTTAGGAAAAATGTGTTGCAACCACTTGGGAAACTGTTGGTACCTTTTAGCACTATATGAAACCTTCAGCAATATTCTCATTTGGATGCCATATGGTGATCATGTCCTATTCATCATATGTGGGATGGTTTGGACCAGCTTAATCCAGAACATTGGAGAAAGGGTCTTTGGAGATCTAGTCTTCTTCTTGCCACTTGAGGGCAACCTTATTGCAGCCCAAGATCAGAAGATACTCCACACTTATCATGAGTGGAGGGGAGGATAGCGTGGGCTAGGCTACTTGGTCTACCATGTTCGGATTTTCAACCCACCTACGTTGCAAAATCCAAAGGTGGAGGAGAATTTTCAGGAGTTGCCATGTTGGGAGGTAACTCATTTTGTAGGGACGATAGCTTGGGGATAGGAGATTCATATGGGGATGGTAGATCCCAATCTATATCAGACCTCATGCCTCAAGAAGGCCTTTAGATAGCCCATTTTTTCCTCCATGGATGTTTTTCTTTTACATGATGATAGTTATTTGGGATGCTCACCAAAAAGCTAACTTGCATACTTGGGAGGGGAAACTTGGAGATATATTGATGAGACAGCATCTTGATCCTTGGAGGAATTTATCATATGAGGATGCTAGAGGGGGAGAAGAGAAGGTTCTTCAGTTATATCCTTGCAGTTGCTTGAGGACAAGCAACATTTGGGAGGGGAGGACTGTAATATTCCAAATTTTACATGCAAGGCTAATTGGAATATTGATTTTTGTCTTTTACACCTAGGAGATGAATAAAAGGGTAAGGAGGCCCATACATTTGAGGAATAGGAATCAAATCCCTTATGATGTCAAAATGGATCATTATTATGGTTGGATTTCACACCCTTATGTGTGAAAAGGGACATTTTCTTGTGGCCAAAGTCAAGTTTGACCAAGTCAATAGCATAAATGTAGGAGAAGTGGATCATCAATAAAATTAAATCAATATGAATGAGGATCAGTCTAGACAACTATATGTGAGCTGGATTGAAGACCCTTAGGTGTGAAAAGGGCTGAAGCAGGTTGAAGAGGTCAACCTTGATCAAATCAAACAGCGTTGTCATGGAGGAGTGGCCTTGATGAAGATACATCGCAGTTTTGGAGGGAGATTGAATATGTGATGGTGGAAACCCTAATGAGTAGGATCCAAGTTGAGAAGGCTCACTTATTTTATAAGGAAGAGGATGGCAACCATTTGAGGTTAGCTTATGAATTATATTTTGATGTGTCTGCTTAGACTTTTTCTCTCTTCAGCTGTTTAGCTAAGATTGCTGGTGCTGTTTAGCACTAAGGTATTCCTGTTTAGGAATTCCATCTCTTCCCTTTGAGTATCTCTTGGGAGAGACCTGATCTATCATTCCACACATCTAGCATTGGTTCAAAGCTTCATTCTTTATTTTTAGCACATTTTCTAAAGGAGATTATGTTGAGTTGCAGGGTGTTGTAGTGGAGGGTTGAGAAACCCACTTCCTGAGTTGGTTTTGCATAGGAGGAAGGATTCCTTCTATTGGGAGATAATTTTGGAGGGTTCTTGGGCTGAATTCAGATATTTTGCAGCAGGCCAATATATTTCCATAACCTACAGCGTTATTCCAATCTAGAATTGCATTATTTTTGGAGGGCAGTTTCAACAATGCATCTAGTGGTTCTTTTTGGGAGTTTTCCTGTGATTGATAGGTTCATCCTTTCATGGGGGAAGACCTTTGATCAGATCTGCATTAGATATACTTTATTTCATCCTTCTATACTCTTTTTATTCAGTTTTTAGTGATTATTCAGTCTTAGTGCTGAAGATTACCAATTGTATTTGGGTGTGTTCCTAGAAACGCTTCCCAGGTTCTCTAGATTTTGTATAAAGGAGACTAGATCTCAGTTCATGGGCCATATTGTTTAATATAATATCAGATCTATTTGTCTCAGCTTTTTTTTTTCATAAACTCTCATTATACTGCACTGTCTCCTTATGCAGTAATTTCATGTTGCAATAGTTTTTGGGTTTCAGCATTTTTGAGCTATACTAGGTGTGGGAGGTCTATTTACCTCATCTAGTTTAATTTGTTTCTGGTCTATTCTTAGATTTAGGTGATATATTTTCAGATCTAAGGGATCCAAGTGTTGATTTAGTTTTATGTATCATATATTTCTGAAAATGAGTTTTTTATGCATGCATTGCTTAGCAGTCCCATTTTGGGATATTACATGTCATGTCTCACTTTTTCCTCCTTCGGATCTGAAATTGATACATAAGAAACTACAGTCAGTGTAATTGCGTCCACTTTTTACAGAATTCCAATCTAATGCTCAGAGAGAGAGTTATGACGATTTTCCCAAGGTCACCTCTTTGAGATGAAATTCGAGAGCCTAAAAAAACCTTAACTTCCACAGATCATATCTCCGAAAATATTGCGAACCAAGATCTAAAATATTTACAGGAAGTTCCTCATGATATCATCTTTGCTCTATAAAATTTCAGCATCTAAAACTTCATAGAAACAAAGTTATAGCGAAAATTCCACGATGACCTGTTTAGGTGAAATTTAGGAGCTTGAAAAACCCCTAACTTCCACAGATCATATCTCCGAAAATATTGTGAACGAAGATTTGAAATTTTTACACTATGTTCCTCAGGATTTTAACTTCACTCTGTAAAAATTTCAACTTATGAACCTTCGTAGAAAAAAATTTATAACGAAAATGCCACGATGATCTGTTTGGAGCAGCGAAACCCTAGAATCCAAAGCTCTAAAACCAAATGTTATGAAAATAGCTCCAAAAATAGAAGAAAAGAGAGATCAACACCTTAGAAAACAGCCACTTCGAGGGGGAAACCTCCAATAAATTACATAAATGAACAATTCCTGGATAATAAAAATGACATAACGTCCTTCTATATATACGAGTCCATGGGGTCACAATATAATCCTAGCCGACCTAACAATAAAAATGTAAGGACACAATAATAACAATATGGGGGTTACAGGGGTACAACAATAACAATAATGGGGCTACACTAATAACAATAAGGGACTACACTAGCAATATGGGGACCTAACACAAAATAAGTCAACTACTTAACCAATTCTTAGCCTATGTTCAGCCTACCTTGCTCACACATTCTTGGAGGAATTATCACCCTATTAAATAGGAAATTCCTTTGAACTGATTTTTCAATGCATCCTTGGCTTCCACATGACTCTATAACTGATCTATACAATTTTCTAGTTATACAACTGATAGTTATCATCCCTTTAACCTCAGTTTCAACTGTGCCTTCCTTAGAACTGACCTGAAACATTAAATATTTATAGTGAATTATCGGCTAACTAATTGATCACTACTTGTGAGTTAAATCAGATTTAACTCACTGGACCTCTCAATAGTTCATCACTCAGTTAGAACTAGTTAAATTGATTGTAACTCAATTAATTGATTTAACTAATTATAAATAACAAATAAATGTAATTGGACCCTCAACTCGAATTTCCTAAGCTAACTTAATCATTCTGACTTAGTTAACTAATACAAGTTGTCATGAGATGAAATTACAATTTATCTTGCAATTTAATTAAGGGAAAATTAAAACAAAAGCCCCCTTTAGGTGTCATTTCAACACTCCCTCTCAACAAAAAAAGGATTATCTACTACCTCGATCCTGCCTCTGTGGAATTCGAATTTTCTTCTTTCCAGCACCTTCGTCAAGATGTCTCCATCCTGCTTCTCTGTGGTAATGTACTCTAATGACATAATCCACCTCTAAACACAATCTATGAGATGGTGATACTAGATATTAATATGCTTGGACCTGTCATGGAATACTCAATTAACCGAGAGTTTGATGCAACTCTAGTTATCATAATGTATCACTGTTGGATCCATCTGACGACCAAACAAACAAACAAGTATCTCCCTCATCTAGATGGCCTTGCATGTTGCATGACTAGCCACCATGTAATCTGCCTCTATGGAACTAAGTGAAACTGATATCTATTTCCTGTTGTACCAGGAAACTATTATTGATACTATGCTGAAGATTCCCCCTGATGTGCTCTTCCTGTCGGATGAACTCCCTGCACAATCTACATTGGTGAAGCCTTGAAGCTTCACTCCCTCTGTCTGTTTGTACCATAATCCATACTCTGTATTACCCCTGATATCTCAACACATGCTTCCCTGCATTCCAAAATAGCTTGGTAGGCGCAGTAACCATAGCTCGGTTAATCTTGTTAACTACGTAGCATATGTCGGGTCATGTGTTCACCAAATACATGAGTGAACCCACAAGCTTACTGTAAACAGTATCATCCACTACTTCACCCGAAGTAGCATCCTACTTCCTCTAGTTTCTTACTAGAGGAGTCTCCATTGGTTTTCTGCAAGGTACACGGTCGAATTAAACCCTTTTCTAATATATGATACAACTACTTCTTCACCTCATTTTTCTCTATTGTAGATTTCATGTACAACCTAAGTTTTGACAATAAAGAGTCCAGCAACAACTATATCTCACACTCCACTTCCCTCTTGGGTGGTATCCATTTAGGCTCCTAGAACAAACCCTATAATCTTTAGAAAATCTTCTAGTTGCTATTTTTTTCCATAGTGAACCCCTATAGGGATTACTTAACTCTCATGGACTCTTCTACATCCTGATTTTCTCTTAAAAATAACAAAACATACTTCTTGTTAGAATTGATCAATTTTTTGTCCTAATTGGCACATACCTATGAGATATTAGACTTTACCTTATGCACATTGATAATAAAGTATTTCTTTTTCCATGATGAGGTCATACTGGTTGGCTCTTCATAATAATATTACTTCCTACATGTACATATAGATACTCCCAAACATAATTCAACATACATCAAGTGGAACTACATCCAACTCTACTTCATAAATAAAATCAACACTTATATCAAATTTGATCATTAATTATTCATTTACCTTTATCTTTGCCTCTTTTTTGACCTAACCCAATGGATATGGGATAGCATGGTCATGGGTCTCTAGTTTCAGTTTCTTGAATTTGTTGCTATGAGTTTCCCATGCAATCCTGAGTTGAATAGAGAATCAATTTTCATCTTCAATACTTGTGTCTTTATATGAAAGAGTCTAGTAATTTCCTTCTCTTATTGTTGCTAATGGATACTCAAATTCACCACCTTATGCACTTATGTATACAAAATATTCTCAACCATGTATGAGCTACTTTCCACCTCATTGTTAAACATGTGGCCATGATATTTTTCTTCTCAGCATCTTTAATTCTATTCTTCATGTTGAGATATAAATGCAACTTCTAGAGCTAATCCTCCACATGACCATCAATGTTACAATGGGTGTAGGAATATTTGCATCTATGTTCTTTGATTTTTATATTTGTTCTTCCCCCTTTCCACTTCTTCTTACCTTCCTTGGAAGATTCATAGTGCTCCTTCTTCTACAACCCACTTGGTTTCCCTTTCTTTTAGGCTATGTTCTCCAGGTACTGTGCATAGACACAAGCTTCATCCATTGTTCTAGGTTTGAACAACATAACTTGATTTTGTAGATGGTTGTGTATACCCCCCGGATACTTGAAGGCTGTGTCTAGGTTCTTTTGGGAGATACCCAACATTATTTCCATCATCCTAAAGTATGTGGTGTGCTCTTGTACACTCTACCCTCGTCTCTCCCTAAAGTAATGCCACAAGATTCATTCGTTCTATACATACTTGATAGGGTAGAAATATGAATTTAGGATATTTTTGGAATAATCTCACTTATTCACTTAAGTATCTCCCTCCAAACTCAAGTTTTATGTCTGGCATTCCCACTAGGTCAAGGCATGGCCCTCTTACTTCAACCGTGCAAATGAAATTTTCTTTTATTTCTCTATGTGGTGAACACTAAGATAAACCTCTAACAACTACAACACACAATTTAATTTCAAATAATAAATACCATCTAAATATAGCTTAGATGAATATTGAACAAGAAATATGAATGGTTCACGAGACTTGAACTAGGTTGTTCCTTTTTAGGTTCTTTCTTATAATTCCTCTCTAGTTCTTAATTATTCTTGGTTTCCCCTCTGATTTGACATGTGAGTTGCAACCTCTAACTTCTCCAATTCCCAAATTATTTTTTAGAGCTACCACATGGATATTCATGTTACGATTAATATATTCAACATGTTCCTCCAAGCTTGATAAACTCTCCTCTGCTCAATCTCAAGATTAATTAATATATTCATTGGAAATGGCTAGGGTTTTATGAAGTTATACTCAAACCGATCTAGATATCCTAAAACTTACCAAAAAATACCCAAATACAACCTACTATGGTACCAATATGATTTGTAAATTATCATGGATATTCCACTAGAAAGTTCATTGCAACATATATGATATAATCATACTTAAAATAAGAAATCTATACTATGAGGGTTAATTTATGCTTAGATTTCTATATTTATTAATTATTTTGTTATTTGTGTACATGTAATAGATAAAATATGGTAAATAGAGAATAGAAAAATAAAAATCACAAAACATAATGAACACAGGATATGATGCGGGAAACCCTTGTGGGAGAAAACCCAACTAGAAGGTGAGGCCACTCTACTCCCTCTTTCTATGAAAGGAAATGGATGCAAGTAAAAAGGAGTGAGTGTGTCCCGTGGGATGATATATTACATAAATCCTATATATATATCTATATATATATATATATATATATATCCACTCTTAGCTACTCTAATCATCTATTGAAAAAAATTCCCACGAATAGAATGGAACCCCTTTTCCTCCTAGTGGTTTGATTATAACACGACATAACAACCTACTAGTGGTTAAGTTTGAAACCTTCATCTCTTAACTAGAGTTACAATATTGACTCTTCTAGATTCTTCTTCATCTTGATTACATGTATAGCCCCTTTGCATGAGTAATGGGGTTTACATGTAATTCTCTCAAATCATGGTGGTCAAAATAGGAAGGTCAACTTATGGGTGGCATAAATTTTTAATATGGACCTTGTTTGAGTATTTATTACATTGTTGGAAAGGTATCTTAGTTTAGAATAGTGTTATAGGATGAATAAATTAAGTGGTATATTTTTACCCTCTAAAAATTCCATTTAATTCCTCAAAATACTTCTTGAAGGTTTGAGACCCCAATTCGCCAAACTAGGACTCACTGGTAAAACTGGTCATGTGAGATGATTCCTCTAATTTTTATACTTGGATAGAATCAATATGGATGAAAAAAAATATAGCTATCCAATTTGGATCACCCACTAGTTGACCTATCATGATTAACCATCATAGTTCTAGAGGATTCCATTTCGGCCCCCATTACTCATGGAAAAGGGGTTTCGCATATGGGCCCTATGTAGAATACTCTAGAAGTGTTGAGTTGTAACTCATATTGACGGTTAAATATGTCAAATTTAACCCCTATTTGATTATGATTTTGTGTTATAACTGGGTCATTAGGATGAAAATGGGTTTGATTCTATTATAATGTATTTTTGTTCCATTGTAGAATAAAGTAGTTGAGACAGATAGAGACGATGAAGAAAAAAGAGATTTTTTGTTCTCTAGCAGACCATGGGTTACAATTCTCACTTATTTTTATTTGAACCATTTCCATTCAAAGAAATAGATATCAGAACAACCTCACCTTCCAACTAGGTTTTCTCCCAAAAGGGTTCCCATATCATATTTTGGCATTATTATGGTTTTTGAGTGATTGTTTTTATCTATTCTCTATTTTACACATTTGTATATATTGCATGCATAAATAGAAAATAATAATTAAATAAATCCATAAATATAAGGAAAAATTAACCCTCATTATATAAGTTTTAGGTTCAATATATATATATATATATATATATATATATATATATATATATATATATATATATATATATATATATATATATATATAGTTAATTTATTTATTTATTTTTCAGTTCCCTTGTAACGAATTTTACAGTGGAATATCCATGATAATTTATGGATCATATTAGTATAAGAACAAGTTTCTTTGGGTATATTGTGGGGAGGTGTAGGAGATCTAGATTGGTTTAAGTAGAAAGTCATAAAACCCTAGACTTGGTTTATGAATATATTCATATACCTCTAGATCTGGTAGAGGGGAGATTCATAAGGTTTGGAAGAGGAGGTCATAGATATTAGTTGTAATATGAACTTCCTCATTGTGACACTAGAAAATAAGTTTGGAATCAAAGAATACAGAGCTTCCAACTCAAATTTTGGATCATAGGGAGAATTGAGAAATCGAGAAGAACCAAGGAAGGATTCTAAGAAAGAACCTAGAAAAAAACAACCCAACTCAAGTGCCATGACCATTCACAATCCCTTTTTACGATGGAAGTGAAGGTAGAAATCAAGCCATATCATTGTGATATTAATGCTTTGAAATTGGTTGCAGTATTTTTAGGTTTGTTTTAGTGTCCATCACATAGAGGAGGTATAAAAATTTCCTTTTCCCCACTTCAAACTAGAGGTACATGCCCTGATATAATGCGAAAACCACACAGAAACCTTGAGGTTGGAGGGGGGTCCTCCAATAAATAAGTGGTATAATTTCAAAAAAATCATAAAGTCCCAATTGTACCCTATTTAGTATGTATAGGACCTATGGATCTAGTGGTATCAAATTAGGAATAAATGGGGGGAAAGTGTGCAATAGTACACCACATAATTCAAGAAGATGGAATAATTCTTGCTATCTCTCCTGAAAACCCACATGTACTCCTTAAGTATATAGGATTTCGACATAGCCATATGTAGAAGCAAGTGATGCTTTTAAAACTTAGAATGGTGTATGAGGCATGTGTATAGTAATAATACGTAGAAAACATAGGTCATAAGAGGGGGAAATCCTATTTCAAAGTAGAAGGAACACCACGAAGCTTCCAAAGAAGGGAATAAGAAATAGGAACTCGTGGAGGAAAAACATAATAGCCAAAATCCACCACTGTTAAGATCCTAACAACCAATGTAACTATGGTAACATTGATGGTCACATAGAGTCAAAGTGTTGGAAACTACATCCCGAACTCGACCCACAGAACTAGAAGAAGGATAAGAAGAAGAAAAATATCATGGCCACAGATTCAAGAAATTAGGTAGAAAGTATATTATATTTGGGTAAGAATATTGTGTATACATCAATGTAGAAGGGAGTGAATATGAGTAGCCTTCAACAATAGGAAGGGAAGGAGATGACTTAACTCTTTCATATAAAGATATAGGTCAAGAAGACAAACTTTTGATGCTATGTTCAACTCAAGATCACAGGAAAAAATTGTTGCAGTGGAGAAGGTCAACAAATTGGGATTGGAGGCTTGAGATAATCTTTGACCATATCCATTTGGATGGTTAGATAAGGATGAAAAAATGAAAATAACAAAATAATGTAAAATCAAATTTGGTATCAATATTGATTGATTATTGGTTAAGTAGAAATGGATGTAGTTCCACTAGATGTATTTGGAGTTGTGTTTGGGAGTCCTTCTATGTACATAGATGATGTAATATTTAGGAAGAGAGACAAATGATATTTCCTCATCAAGGAAGAAAAATTATTCAGCATCAATGCGCACAAGGGAAAGTTTAAAACTGTGTTGGTAAATACCAACTAAGCCAATAAACTAATAAATTCTAGCAATAAGTATGCTTTACCATTTTTAATAGAAAACAATTATATAGAATATTTAGGGAGATAAAATGTGTTCCTGGATGGGTACGCTAAGGAATAGAGACAAAAATTAGGAAATTTAATCTAAGAATATAAAGAAGTGTTCCACGAGCCTAAATGGCTACCACCCAATAGGGAAGTAGAGCATGAGTCCAAGTATTTCTGAACTCTCCATCTCCAAATGTTGGTTTGTATAGATAGTATGTAATATAATAAAACGAAGTGAAGAAGTAGTTGTTGCAGTTTCTGGAGAAGGGTGTCATTCAACCAAGTACCTCACCATATGGGTCACCCATCATCATTGTTCCTAAGAAGGATGTGATTTGGTAAATGAGCATTGATTACAAGGTGTCAATAATGCTCAAGAATAGGTATCTACTGTTAAGGATAAATTATTTGTTGGTCTAGTTCCAACAAGAAAAATGCTTCACTAAGATGGACTTAAATTCAATGTATCTCTAGGTTTGAATTATAGAATAATATGCATCGAAAAATTCCTTCAAAATATGACAGGGTTTGCACGAGTAGTTATGCCATTCAGTTTATGAAATTCACCAGTTGCATTCATGAAATTAATGAATGACATACTATGCCCTTTTCTATATTCATTTATTTTATTTTATTTTTTGATGATATACTAGTATACAATGCTATTTGGGAAGAGCACATCTCACATTTGATGCAAATTCCAGAGACATTAAATAAGCACAAACTTCTATAAAATATCAAGAAATGTGATTTTTCACAACGGTCTTGTTGTATTTAAGATACGTGATTTGTGGAGGAGAGTTGAAGGTAGATCCTACCAATATGGGAGCCATTATTAAGTGGTCAATGCATACCAATGTTTATGAGATTCGGAGTTTCGTTGGAGTATCACAGTACCTAAGGAATTTCATAGCCTCATTTTTAGTAGTAATAAAACCACTCCATGCCATAACAATAAGTTGCTAGTGTTTCCAATGAGGAAAGGGTCAATATAAGGCCTTTGAGGTTTTAAAGAATAAAATCAATCAACAACTAGTTCTTTCATTACCAAACTTGTAGTAGTGTTTTGAAATGGAGATAAATGAGAGTGGGTATGTTATGGGAGTATAATTGATACACTATACAATTTATGAATTCCTAAAGGGGAACAACTACAGCTAATTAGAAAGACTTACACCTCTGAGGTTGTAAGGTGATCCATAAACTACTTTGGATATTTGACTAGACAATTTGTTACAACAAATCTACTAAAATATAGGGTGTGATCATACCATATTTAATGCACAGGATCCCATCACAACTCTGAAGTTAAGCGCGCTTGGGTTGGAGTAGTACTGGATGGGTGACCTCTAGGAAATTCCTAGTGTTGCACCCTCCCCCTTTAAGCCCCAAGGGATAGCTCAATTGGTCAAGTTCTCATTGCTAATTACCTTTCCAATTGGGAGGTCACGGGGTCAAATCTCCTCAATTCCCTTAGGGTTAGGCCCCACCAGATATGCTAGTGAGTAGATCCCTTAGGGTGGATCTTCCTGGATTATTACCCATGGATGTAGCAACCACTCAGTGACTGTGAACCATATTTGAAAAAAAACAAATCTACTAAAATATATTATAAAATATGAAATCTATACTATGAGGGTTTATTTCTCCTTAGTTTTATAGATATTTTAATTACTATTTATACATATCCATGTAAATTATAACTATATATTAAAATAGAGAACAATTGAATCAATAATATCTTCAGAAACCCTTTCGGGAGAAAACCCAACTAGTGAGGTCATTGTGCTCTCTTTCTCTGAATAAAAAATGGATGCAAGCACAAAGAAGTAAGGCCTATGGCATCTCGGCTATTACAGTGCACAAATCCTATTTTTCCTCTTTCTCCCAATCCCTTTAGGTTACTTTTCTCATCTATGGAACAAAATGCACTCAAAGAGAACGAAACCCCTTTAACTCTTAGTGGCCTAGTTATAACACAACCTGATAGCCTACTAGTGGTTAATTTGGACTCCTTCAACTCTTAACTAGAGTTTCAATATTAACTCTTATATAGTATTTGTCATCATGATCACGTGGCTAGCACCTTTTCCATAAGAAATGGGGGTTGGCATGACATCCTCTTGAATTATAATGGTCAAAACATGAAGGCCAATTTCTAAGTGGAATAATTTTTTCATACAAATTTTGATTAAGTTGATTCTTACACAATTAAAAAGGTAACTATGTGTATAATATGAAAAAAATGGTGGACACTAAAGTGGAAAATTTTTACCCAAAAAAAAATATGTTTAATTCCTTAAACTACTCTTGGAAGGTTTCAAACCCCAATTTTCCAACTAGGTCCCACCAGTAAAAAGGGCCCTATGAGATGATTCCTCCACTTTTCCACTTTGAAAACATCAATATGGATGAAAAATAATGTAATGATCCAATTTGGATCATGAGTAATTTTGGCGTAGAGAATACAATTGCCAACTCATAGAGGTATGTGTACTAGCCTATGATGTAAGAAGATGTAACTAGGTTTATAATAGGATCTATTCTTTGCTATACCAACAAGATTGGAAATAGGGAAAAGGGTCTATACCATCTCCTATTTGTACCCACTCATCCTTGTGAAATAATTTCATGGAATTTGTGGGAGTTTTAACAACAACCAGGAAGGGACATGACTACTTATTCATGGTAGTAGCCAAGTTTGGTAGGATGTACATTTTCATTCCTTGTAAAAAGACACCATCAACATGCAAGAAGAAACAATCTTGTATACAACATTCCATCCGTAGGTCGATGGGAAAATATTATTCAAAAAATCTTTAATGTCACTTTTGACATGTTAAAATCATAATCATTTGAATAATTTGGATGAAAGTATAGTATATATACACCATTTGTATACTAGATAACTCCACACTGCTACCAGTAAATCCCCATTTTAAACTTTTTTTTGGATATTTTCCACCTTCACCTTGTGGATATTGCATATGGAAACATGGATGAGTGAGGGGGTATCTTACAGGGGTTTCTTTAATTGTAGAAAATAATGTTGATAAGATCAAAAAGATCCATCAGCAGAAGTCACAAAAAAAGTATAGGAGATATCTGCAGAAGTCACAAAAAAAGTATAAGGCTAGGCATGATCAACAAAAAACGGAAAAATAATTCAGAGTGGGAAATAGAGCATGGTTAGAATTAAACAATGAGAAGCTACAAGGTCTTGGTAAAAATATCATGGATCTGTGGTATGGTCCCTTCAAGATACTAGAAATAGAAGATAATTCATATAAACTCAATATACCCCAATACATGCACATCTAATTGATAGTGAGCATTTAAAATATCAAATTCTATGAGCATTCCATGCTAGATCAAGAAAGGAGTAGGTACTACTTTATATATATGATTTAGCACTATATGCTCAAGCAATGTATATAGAGGATACAATTTTGTAGAAGTGATCTAGAAATAAAAGACAGTGATAGCATGATCTTTAGTAGATTGGGTTAAAAGGACAACTTTCAAGCAAGGCTAAATGGTACTCAAGGGAGAAGGTAGAGGAAAATTTCCCCACCTCATTTAGTAAAACAAATTGGGACTAAATTCCTCCCAAAGTTGGGACATATGATATATATTGGATTATCATATTGTTTTTCATCCATTTTTATGCTTTCAAGGTGGAAAACATCAAAGAAAACAACTTATATGAGTCACTTTTAGTGACGGGACCTAGTCTGTAGAATTGGGATTAAAAGCTTTCTAGGGCTAGTTTTAGGCCTTAAATGATTTTTGGGGGGGGCTTAAAAAGTTGTATCTTGTGTATTATACCCCCTGTAACTATTATACACTCACAAACCTTTCCAACTGTGCAATAATCATGTCAGTCAGAGTTTGGATGCAAAATTTATGCCTCCCAAAATTTGACCTATCGTGATTGACCACCATAATTCAAGAGGATGACACATCAACCCTTATTAATCATGTAAATAAGGCTAGCCATGTGAGCCTTATGTAGAATAATACATAAGGGACGAGTTGTAACTCATAATGAGGGTTGAATGGGTAAAATTTAACCCCTAGTTAGCTATTGGGATATGTCATAACTGAACCACTATGAGGAAAATAGGTTTGATTATTCTAATACATTTTGGTTCCATAGTAAACATAGTAGTTGAGAGTGGATAGAGATAGGGTTTGTGTTCTGTATCATCCCACAAGCCACATGTGTCACTCCTTTTTATTTTCATCATTTACAATCAAAGACAGACAGAGTATATAAACCTCAATTTCCAGCTAGTTTTTCTCTCAAAAGAGTTCTTAGATCATATCATGATGTTATTATGGTTTGTGAGTGATTTTTTTTATATGTTATCTATTTTATACATTCTTATATATTGCATGCATAAGAAAAAAATAATGATTTAATACATTCATAAATATAAGGAAAAATCAACCCTCATAGTATAGATTTTGGATTAAGTAAATTTTTATTAGATATAGTGTGATGAACTGTCCATGGAACATCCATGGTATTTTATGGATTGGAAAGGATCCACCTTTTATCTTACACATACTACTCCATCTTTTCCATTTCCTATTAATCCATTTTAGATAATTTTCCATGGTAATTCTTCTCATATTCACACACTTCACCATTGACCCTAGAAGAATAAGAAAGTTGTCGCAAGGAAGAGGTCTTATTGCCCCAACATTCTGCTTCCTTTGTCTCCCACCCAACTCCATTAACCATGCAACCTCTATTGACTAAGTACCACCATGAGACAAAGACAATATTAGAAAGCCACCAAACAAAAAAAATATCAATTAGAGGAGTTTGTGCTTGACCCCCACCAAACATGGCTCCTCCTCTGATTGAATTGAATTTTTTTCCTATGAGAGCACCTTGTAAAGTGAAATTCCCATCTGAGTTGTGACTATATGCATGAACTAGAAAAACTAGAACAAGACCATTAGAGGAAAGAATGTGTTACCTAATAGCATGGTGGTGGGTTTAAGGAAGGCAAGCATGCCAACAATGCCACCTTTTTTTTCTCCCCTCATTGATAGTATTGAGATATTATCATTCACATACAACCAACAAATCAAGGTGGATGTTACCATTGCATCCATTAGGGGGATTGGTTTGTCCTTCTACAAGTGTCACATTTATTATCATGATGGAAAAGCCTAAATATGGCCTTCCCCCATCTCGTAATCCATATGTTCCATACCTTCATTACTAGTTACAAGCCTCAAAAACATTCCTTTAGGATCAAGGTGTTAATTTGGACTAAAGGGGAGCTCACACTCCTCCCAATTATCTCCCCTCCCTCCACACCAGTTGGCCTACTTGCTTTAGATATGATGGGGTGGTGGATTATTTGAAGTGCCTTATGCTCTTGCATATATATATATATATATATATATATGTTGAAAAGTCAACAAGAAATGTGTGTCTAATTTAATTTTCCCTTAATTAAATTGGACAATAAAATGTAATCTTTTCTCATAATCACTTGTAATAGTTAACTGTGTGTGATAAACTCAATTATGTCATCAATTTCGAGTTGAGGGTGGTTGGTGAGGCATGCAGAGTGATTATATTAATTATGGAGTTCAAATTTCATTTGGTGCATTATTTTAATGAATGAGAAATTAGTTAACTCAATTTATTGAGCTAAAGTCAGTTGGACTATTTGGAACTGTTTGTTGCACTAGTGAGAGTTCGAGTGAATTAAATCGGATTTAATTCACATGTAGTGATATTCCATGCAACTGATGATTTACTATTAATAGTTGCATGCGTGTCAGTTCCAGTGGAGACCCAGTTGAGACAAAGGTTAAAGGGATGTTAACTATCAGTTTTATCATTAGTAGGTTTCTTGCATGTAACCAGACATCCATTGGATTTCCCATGATCCTTGCGCAGTTCTGGAAGGCCGAAATTCCTAAATAATAGGGATTTCATTCCACATGAATTACGCAAGCAAGGCAGGCTGATTTTAGGCAGGAAATTGGCTAAGTGTTGGTCAATTTTGTCTAGGTCAGTGTGAGACAGTTGTGAGAGTGTAGGAGACTCTTGTGAGAAGAGTGCATTGTAATTGTTTCATGATTCCATGGTGAATATGCAATAGAAGATAGAGGGGTTTTGAGCAAAATATTTCCCCGGGAAAATATTTGTGTTATGGTTTGATTTTCTTCTTTCTTTACTTGTTGTGATTGGCGATTGTGTTTATTTTCCCCAATTTATTTGTAGAAGGATTCAGTATCTAGCTTTAGTACATTGCTTGATTGGATTGAGTTCATTGATATACATATGTTTGTATAATTTCTGCATGGTACAAGAGCACATGAAATCACTATAGTGGAGAATAAATTGAGTTTATGACTGAATAGAATTTGAATTTGCAAAAGTATTCTTGGTGCGACAGGCGAATGAGTCTCGAAATGGATTTCAATGGCTTGAGATTGGAGTATGCACTCGAGGGAAACTCTAAATTTATTGCGCGGAAAGACAGGATGGAGGCAGTACTGGAGGAAAATGGGTTGAAAGAATTCATTGATAATGACATTCCCAAACCCGCTACAGCAGGTGCCGCAAATCTTGATGCTTGTAAAAATAAGGTTGCAAATGCGAGGAGGATCTTACTGGAGGGAGTATGAGACCACATTTTCTCAAGCCTCCATGAAAAAGCGACACCATATGCAATGTGGAAAGCTTTGACAGATCTGTTTCAGAGTAGCAGTGATCATAGAAAATTGGCATTGAAGGACAAGCTCAGGAAAATAAAAATGGAGAAAGGTGACACTATTCCGAAATATTTAACAAAGTTTTTACAATGTCTAGATGAGCTTGGGAGCGTTAGAATTAATATCATGGATGATGGCTTGGTGAGCCTAGCTCTTCTAGGACTTCCCAAGAGTTGACATAGTTATCAAGACTCTGTCAATGGAAGGGAGAAGCTTCCATATTGGGAACGACTTTGGTCAGATTTGGTGCAAGAAGAATTCAGGTGTAATACTAGGGATGGATCTTCATCTAAGACAGATGATGAAGAAAATTGTGCTTTGGTTGCTAAGGCGAATAAGGGGAAAGGAAATAAATCCTATTCCAAATCTAAGTTCGACAAATATGGAAAGAAGTGTGACATGTCCAAAGTGAAGTGTTTTCACTGTCACAAGCATGGACATTATGCCACTAATTGTCCGCAAAAGAAAAAGAAAAATAAGGCTTCAGGATCTGCAGCTGGTGATGCTTTGGCCTCGCAATTTGATCTTGACTTCTTTCTCATTTCATGCATGGTGTCAAGTGAAATGGGATTAGTGTGTTACTTGGATAGTGGTGCATCTTTCCACATGATGAGAGACAAATAAATTTTCAGTAGCTTGGAGAAGAAGGACCTCCAGATGCATATCGAAATGGGTGATGACGGGCAGTACAGTGCTACCGGTATTGGTACAGTTACCTTCCAGAGACAGTCAGGCAAACCCTTCTTATTAAAATATGTAATGCATGTACAAGGATTGAAAAAAAATTTAGTTTCAGTCGCAATGTTGGAGGATAGAGGCTATGATGTAGTTTTCAGTTAAGGGAAATCTTTCCTTCGACAAAAAGCCATAGGACAAGCCAAGAAGATTGGGATTCGTGTGAATAATCTCTATAAACTTAATGTAGATGGTTGTGCAGCATTGATGGGTAAGGCAGAAAAAGTGGTGAGCCGGGATGAGGGTGAGTTATGGCACAGGATATTGGTCCATCTACACCACGGAGCCTTGAAGGTCCTAAGAGCCTTCACATGCTTCCCCATATCTTTCTCCACCAGTGCTTTGAAATCAAGAAATTTTGAGAACGTATGATCTTTCTTTTGCATGAATTAGATCCAACACTTTCTAGAAAAATCATCAACAAAGATCACATATTACTTTTTATTTCCTGTCAAAGCAGTACAGAATGGTCCACACACATCTGAGTGAAATCTCTTAAGGATTTCTGACTCTCAGTTCACCTTGTCATGAAAAGTGGCCTTTGCATACTTCCCCATGGTACATCCCTTGCACGTGTCTATCTGCAAAAGAGTACCCTTGGGAAGACCCGTAGAAATCTATTGCGTGACCTTCAAGGCATAATTTCTTGAATATCATAGAAGGAATTCAGAGAGAGTTAATTGCGCCTCATAACCCGCAACAGAATGGAGTCACAAAAAGAAAGAATAGAACAATTTTTGGTGCAACACGAGCGATGTTCCATGATCAGGGCCTACCATTTCATCTATGGGAGGATGCATGCAACACAGAGGTATTTGTGCAAAACCGTAGTCCTCATCAAATACTTGGCACGAGTACACCAAAGGAGGATTTTTCTGGTAAGAAACCTGATGTTTCATATTTTAAAATTTTTGGCTCTTCTGTTTATGTGCATGTGACAAAAGACGCCAGGAAGAAGATCGAACCAACAACTTTGATTGGAATATTTGTGGGGTACACTAATACTCCCCACAATTATTGGGCATATTTTCCAAACAGTAGGATGAATGTTGTGAGACGGGATATAAATTTTGATGAGGATAAAGCCATGCGATTATCCCTTGAGAGGGAGTTGGATTTGTATGCAGATGAGGAACTCTTGGTTCCAAAGAATGAACCTCAAGATGTGGAATAGCCACATGTGGAGGATCATGGAATGGAAGAAAACACTCATGCAGAGCCATCCACCAGAAATGGTAGAAGGTGAACCACGGAAGCTGATAGATTGAGACTTGATGTTGCAGAGCATGTAGGAGCACCTAATTCACTGCGCAGATAGAGACAGTCTCCAGACAGGTTTACTGGATACATGGCTTTGATGAGAAAGTGTATTGTGATAGAACCATCCTCCTTTGACGAAGCAGTGCAAAAACGAATTTGGGTTGACGCTATGGTTGAGGAGTATGACTCCATCATCAAAAATAGTGCATGGGAAGTTGTCCCAAGACCGGTTGGAAAATTAGTGATTGGAACTAGATGGATCTATAAGGTGAAGCAGGTGGCATATGGGAGTGTGGAGAAGTAAAAGGCCAGATTTGTGGATCGGGGATTCTCACAAGTTGAAGGGATTGAATACAAGGAGGCTTTCGCACCGGTTGCGAGATACTCATCGATTAGATCTATCCTTGCACTCTCAGCGGAGATGAGGTGGCAGATAGATCAGATGGATGTGAAAACTAGGTTTCTCAGTGGAGTTATTGAGGAAGAAGTGTACATAGAGCAACCAAAAGGTTTCGAGATCTTTGACAGTGAATCGCATGTGTGTCAACTCAAGAGAGCACGGTATGGGCTAAAGCAAGCACCTCCTGCTTGGTACACTTGGATTGACAGTGATTTCATCAGGTTGGGCTTCACCAAAAGTGAAGCGAATGCAAACTTGTACCAGATTGTGGTTGGTGGTAAGATCTTTATTATCATACTTTATGTTGATGATCTAATTTTGACAGGTGATGAGCAGTTGATAACTTATTGCAAGGAGGATCTTGCAAGGGAGTTTGAAATGAAGGACATGGAACTCCTTCACTATTTCCTAGGTTTGGAAATATGGAAGTGGGATGGTGAGCTATTTGTTTCTCAAGGCAATTATGCCAAAGATATTATGGGTAAGTTTCACATGGAGAGTTGTAAACCCATGGAGACTCCTCTTCCAGGAAATTGGAGGAAAGAGGATGTTACTTAAGGAGAAGTAGTGAACACTACTATCTATAGGAAGCTAGTGGGTTCACTGATGTACTTGGTGAACACCAGACCAAAAATTTACGACGCATTTAACCAACTAAGTCAAGCTATGGTTAAGCCGACCAACCTCTTTTGGAAGGCGGGGAAGAATGTCTTGAGATATCTTAGGGGCACTAAAAAGTATGGATTATGGTATAGGCGGATAGAGGGAGTGAAGCTTCAAGGCTTCACGGATGCAGATTGGGTAGGAATTACATCAGACAAAAGAGCACATCAAGAGGGATCTTCAACATAGGATCGACAACAGTTTCTTAGTACAGTAGGAAGCAATGATCTGTGGCACTCAGTTTAGCCGAGGCGGAATACATGGCAGCAAGTCAAGCTGCATGTGAGGCCATCTGGATGAGAAAGATCCTGGTTGGTTTGCTTGGTTCTCATATGGATATGACAGTGATACATTTTGATAACCAGAGTTGCATTAAACTCTTGGTTAATCTGGTATTCCATGATAGGTCCAAGCACATAGACATCTGGTACCACCATCTCAGAGATTGTGTTCAAAGGCACATTATGTTACTACAGTACATTCCCACGGAAGATCAGGATGTACATATTCTGACAAAGGCGCTCACCAAGAGAAAATTAGAATACCATAGAGGCAGGATCAGGGTGGAAGATAATACCTTTCTTGTTGAGAGGGAGCGTTGAAAATTCAACAAGAAATGTGTGTCTAATTTAATTTTCCCTTAATTAAATTGGACAATAAAATGTAATCTTATCTCATAATCACTTGTAATAGCTAACTAAGTGTGATAAACTCAGCTAGCTCATGAATTTTGAGTTGAGGGTGGTTGGTGAGGCATGGAGAGTCATTCTATTAGTTATGGAGTTATTGAATTTGGTGCATTAGTTTAATGCATGAGAAATCAATTAACTTAATTTATTGAGTTAAAGTCAGTTGGACTAGTTGTAATTGTTTGTTGCACTAGTGAGAGATCAAGTGAATTAAATCATATTTAATTCACATGTAGTGATCTTCCATGCAACTGATGATTCAATATTAATAGCTGCATGAATGTTAGTTCCAGTGGATACCAATTTGAGACAAAGGTTAAAGAGATGTTAACTATTAGTTGTATCATTATTAGGTTGCCGGCATGTAGCCAAACATCCATTGGATTTCCCATGATCCTTGCACAGTTTTGGAAGTCTAAAATTCCTAAAGAATAGGGCTTTCATTCCACATGAATTACGCAAGCAAGGCAGGATGATTAGTGTTGGTCAATTTTGTCCAGGTGACTGTGAGACAGGTGTGAGAGTGCAGGAGACTCTTGTGAGAAGATTGGATTGTAATTGTTTCATGATTCCATGGTGAATATACAATAGAATATAGAGGGGTTTTGAGTAGCAATATTTCCTAGGGAAAATATCTGTGTTGTGGTTTTATTTGCTTCTTTATTTACTTGTTGTGATTGGCAATCGTGTTTATTTTCCGCAATTGATTTGTAGAAAGATTCAGTATCTAGCTTTAGTACATTGCTTAATCGAATTGAATCCATTGATATACATATGTTTGTATAATTTCTACAATATATATATATATATATATATTGATGAGTAATATTAATTAATAAATAAATAAATAAAATCCTCATATAATATTACTCTATATACAACATCATTAAATTAATTTGTATTATTCTATATAAAACATTATATGATTATTTTGTATTATTATATATAAAATATCTTTGATTTCTCTATTATTATATATAAATTGTTATTAAATAATGTCAATTTTGGTTATTTGAAGTGGTTGAGAGGAAGGAATAGAATCATTCCCACCAAAGTTCAATTCTTGCAAGTGATGTGATTGATGTTGAAAGTATTGAAAATATACTTGTCTATATATAAAATATTAAATTGATTTATATAACATATTTTTTCACTATAATATTACCATAGATATAATATTACCATACATATTATTATTATTAGATTGTTCTTTTCTTAATAATATTTCTATATTTTTTTCATAGAATTTCTAGTTTATATTTAATAAATTATGCTATTTATTTAATTTTATTTATATTTTACATTTTATTATATCATTATTTTATTATTATCAGTGGAAAATAAGTAGTAAGAAGAACCATTATAGAATATGAATGTATTCGTATATATTATTCCAAAACAAAATTAAGTCAACTAAAATAGTTGCAAATGGAAAATGGTATATTAAGAAGTATATTTTCATTTAATTTATATTTTATATTTTATTGTATCCTAAGTATGAACCAAAATAGTTGGTTCGAAACTTCGACATAATCCTAATGATGTGATTAATCCGAAATTTCTTTTATCTATATATCATTATATTATTATTATTATTATTATTGGTAGAAAATAAGTAATAGGAAGAACCATTATAGAATATGGATGGATTCATATAGATTATTCCAAAACAAAATTAAGTCATCTAAAATAATTGCAAATGGTATATTAAGAAGTAAATTTTCATATTTATTTCATCGATAAATATATATATTTCGACTTCGGGTGGATGAAGCTTTGTTTGAATTTTTTTTTCATTGACATGAGGGATTGAATTTGGAGAGAATATGTCAAGCATATGCTTCGTCTGAGTCCATGATCGACGACTATGGCACAAAGGAGCTTGAATCGTTCGATTAAAAAATATTTAAAAATTATTGTTGTTAGTAAGTAAGTGGAAGGGGGGGAGCCATCACTTCTTCTTTCTTTGGTGTATTTTTTGTTGGTATTAATCCTCATATGTTATATACTTTCACTGGAACCTTCCCCAGTGAGTTGAGAGTGGAAGATTTCTCTCCTTCGTATCTCACGAGGGTTTGGAACACTAGACGCGCACAGATCACGAAGGCCCATGCCATTGTTCACCATGGAAAGAAATTTACTGTCATTTTCAATATTCCTGGTAAGCTCACTACATTAGAGATGAATATTATGAGTGCACCATTCACAATGCATTCCTTACATTTACTCTATTGTCTGTGTGATAATCTAGTTTCTTTTTGTTAAAGAAAATTTCTACTTGTGGGTAACAATGGTGAACTAAAAATGTTTTCTTTCCCTAGATTATTTTTTCTTTTCTAAATAATATTGGTAGAGTAGGAATTGGGTTAGTACCCTACATTCAACCTGTAGCCAACCATAGGGTTCAGTCCCTAAATTTTAGAAGTGCATAGTTATAAAGGAAAAAGAAAAAAGAAAAAGGGTATATGATTCGTTCTTGATTTCAATTTAGGGACCAAACAAGAAAGGATATATATATATATATATATATATATATATATATATATATATACAGAGAGAGAGAGAGAGAGAGAGAGAGAGAGAGAGAGAGAGAGGGGAAACTTCTCACCAACTAGATACAAAATTCATATGTATTTTCATGTATATTTGAATGAGCTACACATCAATTAAATTTACATTCTTCTGAAGATTTCATGGAGTATCGATAGCATGAGATAAATTATACAGATTATGTCTTATAAAAAAATATAGGATTTCACATAGGAAACATAATTTAAAATTTTCTAAATAGTAACTGTAAATGTGATAAAAAATTTCACCTTCACAAAAATAAAATGGTCACAAATACCAAAGTAGGTTTTCCATACCACAATGTTTACTACTCAATACTAATATCCTTGCAGTTATGTTGTATACAAAGGAGTTGGAATGGATAGAATGAACCTAAACACTTACAAATGTTGATTTTCATATATATATATATATATATATATATATATATTTCATCATAAAAACGCCCTCTGAAAAACATAATCCGTAACAGGATATCCCAGGCTATCCACTTTAGGTGTAAACATTTTTCATTAACAAATAAACTAGGAAAGGACTCCCTTTCAAGACCGAACCAGTTGGATAGGGTTCGAAGAAATAATTGGGATAAAGCATGAAACATAAATTAACTTGTAAATAAGTAAAAGAACCTGGAACGTGTAATAAATTCCTCTTGCAATAGAAGAAGGAACATTGCTTACACAAAGCGTGCATGGAGAAGTAATTTGATAACTTGCATTGGGAACCTGCACTGTCTCGTAACCACACAAAAAAAAAAACAGAGCTTCTAAGCCTTGGAGAAAAATAAATAAAAATAAATAAAGAAATAAACAATTCTAGGCAACCTAGATGGATAATAAAAAAAACAAAAAACCCTAAGAAGGAAATTTGTAGATATGTAAAGAAAAAAGAAAGAATATTGAAAAGAAAACAGGGTTTGAAATCGAATCGGTGCCTTGAAAACTTTACCTTGTGAACTTGTCTTTCTTTTTGCTAGAATGACCTTATGGAAAGAAAAGAAAAAAAAAAACCTTTGTAACCCCATGCATGTTCGAGTCTCTGAAAGAGAAAGAAAAAAAAAACCTTCAGTCGCATTTTTTTCCTCTGAGGAAAAACTAGGTAAAGAGATGTGTATGATAAAGTATCTTACCTTAAAATGAAATACCACTTGGAATTGTGAATTAATCTGCTGAAAAGGTATAACAAAAACCACCTACAATTGTTTACAACTACCACCAGTTACTGAGTCAAAACCCTAGCTTCAGATGGAAGCAGAACCATTGCCACTAAGCAACAATGGCACGAAGGTTCGAGAACCCCCTTAGGAAGTTACCCTAATGAAGATTTGAATGAATATGAACCATAGATTCTCGAGAGTGGACAAGTGTAAAGTCCATATTTCATTCAGATCCATAAAAAAACAATTTACCACCTCGAGATGCTAAAATTATATGACAAGTTTCCATAGAATTCGCATTGTGGTGCTCAACAAGTTCACATACCATATAGAGCACAGATATTTTGGTATTCAAGTTCATTTGTAAACCATACTTATATCAAATGTATCTCATACGCAAAATTACATTAAAAAATTGAGTGTGTTGTACAACCATTTCATTGGTATGAGCGCAGTTAAGAGTGTAATATAACATTGAGGAAGGGTTTCTTTCCCATCCGACATTATACATATTCATAACAAACAAATATTAAAAATGAAAAGGAAATGATTTTCCTTGTGCACTCAAACTAAAAATTTCCTTGTATGTCCTTGTCGAAAACTGTGTATCATATGTATAACTTGACAAATCCAATATGGTATTCCCAATGCAAAATAAAAGAGTTGCTAACTAATTCACAATGTCACCATAGAGGGAAAAATCTAGTGCAACAATTTATTTTTATGGAATTTTGGTAAGTAAAGAACAAAATAGTTAATTATACAAGTCCAAAAAGTGATGACAACAATTATATATTTAAGTAGCGTAGAATAAGTAAAAATAAAATATTTTAGGGAGTTGATATTTAAAAAAAAAAAATTACAATTATTGTTTCTTTTTTATTCATTGAGTTAAGGTGAAGGCATTAGGGGAATTTTGAGGTCTAAAATGGGCCTCCTAAGGAAATTATAAAATAGTAGTGGAAATAATAAAATAAGCTTTGATTACACCATCAAATTTTAGAGGGAAAAAAGAAAAAACTATTTTTTCAACTCGTATTTTCAACTTATTTCCCAAAGTTTTTACTCAAATTTCCAGAGGGAGTACTCGTTATATGCAAAATTTAATTCTTCATCCAAGGAGCGCCCATGTTTCATACTTTCGATGGATCCTGCTACACGCAAAATGAGAAATACATGAAAAGCGTGATTGCAATCATGTTTTTTCATGTATTTCTCATTTTTTGTGTAGCAAGATCCATCAAAAGTATGCAACATGGGTAATCCTTGGATGATGAATTAAATTTTGCATCCAATGAGTACTCTCGCTCGAAATTTGAGTAAACACCTTGGAAAATAAGTTGAAAAAATAGTTTTAATATTTTATTATTTTTTAATATTTTTACCCTTTTACTTAAATAATGGTGAATCATACCCCATGGATGACATCATCATCTTGAATCCTACTCGTTCTTATAAATTTTATTTTGGTTGTACATTTTTCTTAGGAGACCCATTTTAGACCTCAAAATTCCCCTGATGGAGATGTGACAATACCTCTAACCACACATCCAAAATACTATGATATTTTTTAAACTATTTTTATCATTTGAGAAATGGAATATGATTATCGGTTATAAATATATTTGAAGAAAGTTTAAATATTAATAATATTGCTATAAATATTTTTAAGAAAATATTATAAATATTTAAATAAAATGTTATAAATATTAATAACTTTTTCATCAATCCCGGATGGGGGTGAATAACCAAGTGGATTCTATCCCCGAAGGAACGAGTGTGAAATTATTAAGGGTGTGTAGTTACAGGTGCAAGGATGGGCCTCGTCGTCCTCTCCAAGTACCTTGTTTACGCAAGCGTATATTGAACATTGTGTGATATTTCATTCCATCTAGTATTTTGCAGGTGGTGGTGTCAGTTGACAATTAATGGAGGGTGACGCGGCTCATTATCAACCAATAGAAGCCTAGTTGTGGTATGAAATTTGTAATGTGAGTTGTAGAGTCTAGTTGTGCCATGGAATTCATTTTGTAAGTTCAAAGCAGGAAAATGGATATTTGTGTGGGCACCCGGTTTGGGAGAGGTGGCATCTGAGTCGTCAGCATCCGCTCCTCTAATCAAGGGTGTGCATATTCATCAATTGTAGGTTTGGAATGCGAGTTGAGCCTTTTGCAGAAAGAAATCGATCTGGAAGTTTGATTTTATTGGAGTTGTGTTGTTCATGTTGGGGTCTAGTGGTTTTCACGATGAGTTTGAGGGGATTTGTATACGCTGCCTCTAACGGTTCATTCACGAGAGCTTGTCGGGCTTGGAAGTGCCTGTGGGGTGGATTCACTGTTCTTTGGGTGGCCTAATCTACGAGAGTTTTTCTCTGGGAGTGGGATGGGGATTTGCATGTGGTTATGGTAAAATTGTTGTCCTCTGGGTATATTTTGGACTGGATGGAGGTGGTCATGTCGATGGCTTTGGTGAATTTTTCATGAGTTCTAATTATGTGGTATCGAGTCGAGAAGCATGTGTCCTGCTCCTCATATGGATCGTTCCTTGTCCCTCATGAAGCCCAATTTGGGTAGTTTGGTGGGTGCTGACAGCCTCTCCCAGTTGGAATTGGTGTCCCATTCCAATCGTTCCAAGCGAGGAAGTTCTAGAGGTGGTCTCTCGGACACGACAGCCTCAAATTGTCGAGGAGGTGGCAAGGCGAGTCGCACTGTTGTGATCTGGGATCAGTATTTTAGCTAAGAATTAAAAATGCTCAGAAATGCTTTAGACCTAAACGACCAGATAGAGTTCGTCGTCGGGATTCAGGCACAACTCGTTTCGTCAAAATCTAAGTTTGTATGAGTGATTTATGGTCTGCTATTCGCTTTCCAAAAAAGGTAAAAAATGGGCAGAATAGGTATAGTTGATGACTTGGTAGTCTAGTCAGCACCTCAGGAATATTCTCTAGATTGCAGCCAGTGACACTGTGACAAGTGTTATCTTCAGATTCTCCAAATGGTTTATGAAGGAAAAAATTTCCCAATGACCTCTAATGTATTCCTAAGTTTGAATTTGAATTTTTTTAGGTTGGAGAATTACCCAACCAGAGGTCGCCACATGTCCCCTCTAGTGGGCCCTCTCCAACCCTTGGTTCAAATTCTTATTTTATTTCAAGGATGGCAAGGTTGGGTTAATTTTATTCAACTATGGTCGAACTATATGGTTTTATTGGGCGCATTTCACGTATATTGCAAGGTTGGACATTATGGAATGGCACACATTTTTCTATGTATCTTAAGTCCTAACCTTAACTATATGGTGGATGGATAAGCTTCGATATGGTGGATTTTATTTTATCCTAAGGCTTGGAGATATATGTGTTGAAATATATTATATATATGCTAACCCAAATTTCTATACCTATAACCTATGGTGGATCGACTTTATTATATAGAGGCTTTATTATATGGTGGCAGATAGATTTATTATCTGGCGGATGTTCTATTAATATTTGGAGGTGCTACTATATTTTGTTGGCAGACATGTTATAATACAATGGTGGAGCGGACATCCGAACTTGGAGGAGGACCTAACTTATATGTGGTGGGGAGACTACTTGAAAAACTGAATCTAAGTTGGTGGAAGAGTAATTATATCATGGAGAAAAATTATGGTTATGGTCGGGGTCGGGGTCAGGGTCGAACCCCTGACCTACCCCACACCATGCTTCCGCACTACCACTTCGTCCACACTGTAGGTCTTAACAACTATAGACTTTCGTGCAAATTTAAATTTAATCATGAAGACCATTGGAGGTCCTGAGGAGGCAAACCCCCTCCCCATATGCCCAAGCGCTCGGAACCAGGAGCTAAACAGTAAATTCTAACAGAAATTTTGTGAAAATTAATTAGCACTAAGCGTTGATTATTATGATTAATCCATGTTTAATTATCCCTAAGCCACATTTTAAAACGTCATTTGCGCTAAGTGCACTTATTGTTAAGAGCGCTTATCTTACTGTTTAATTCACACTTATCATTAATGTAATCACGATTAGGCTGGCGAGATTTTAGTAGAGCGCGCCATACTTGGCAAACTTGCTATTTTTAACAGTCCTAACTGGTAGTCTTCCAGAAATAGTGGAGAAATTGGGGGAAATAAAGTTTTTGTCATAACTAAGGCAATTTTCACCCAAACAAAGCTCAGAAAATTAGAGGAATTTTGAGGTCTAAAATGGGCCTCCTAAGAAAAATGTACAATTAAAATTCACTTTATGAGAACCAATCACATTTTAGGGGATGACATCGTCCCTAATGGTTGAGGTGGCTTTGCTCGAGTTAAAGGTACTTACTTGTCACATTCTCAATGGTGGATAAAAACTCATGGTTAACAATGGTAGTGCTCTAAGTAATTTTAAAGTCAAAAAGTAAAATACTCATAATAAATGTCATTTCACACTTTTTGAATAAAATATTATTATTGTCATTTCATATTTTTTGAATGAAACAATGCATATCCCTACACAATCTTCATGTATTTACACACTTTTCAATAAATATTATATTTGTGTATTTTCATATATTTATATAGTATATTAATTACATGTCATTATATAATTTAAATAATATAATTTATAATTGATAGTATATTTTATAATTAATAATTTATGAATCTATATTTATATTTTATTTCAAGTTATTTAAGTACAAAGGATAAATGCATTAGTTGTGCAATGATAACGACTTTTTCTTGAAAAACTCATTCTTATTTATAGTCACATCAATACACTTTTTTTATTAATTTTATTTTGGTACAACTTTTTAATTGAATTTAACCATGATTACATGGATTTTGGTGCAAAAAGTGAATTCCAATTTAATAAATATTATTTTATTTCTTTAGCTATTATTTTATTGTTTCTTTAGGAGACTCGTTTAGGCCTCAAAATTGCCCTAATGAGAGGCATTCTTGGCTAATTGAAATGCTAGGAACTCAATGAAGCAGGTTGCAGAGGCAGAATAGGTCATCTACAGGTTTTTTTTGTGCATTTGAATATTTTTGAAGCTCAAGGCCACCACGTGTTGGAGGCATTGCCAAAGCATACATAATCCAAATTGAGCAAACAAATAGTCATTTCTGGTATATTTTTATGTTTTAAACTCATTGGAATAGGTTCCAATAGAATTTGAAGCTTGTAACGGCAATTTGAGCACACTTGAAGCTAATACAAAGGCCCACTATGAAGCTGGACCAAGGAGACGTAGCCTAGGAGGGGTGAACTCCTTCAACAAAATTATGTGCATTGAGCTATGTTATGTGTGTTTTATATGTTTATATTTTACGTTGTTCAGTCATTTAAATTGATACTTTTAATTTTATTACAAACACTAAATTTCACCAAGTAAATTGAATTGGCAATCACATGTTCATGGACAAACTCATGATGAATAAGAAAACCAAAGCAAAGATAATTTTATATCTGGAAATGATACTAGCACAACAATAACTAGAAATCATTTTAGATCAAGTTGGTATCATAGCACAAGGTTTCTTGCTTGCTTTGCTAGAAGGGTTTTAATAGTTGCAATTTTGTGATGCTGACAAGGTTAAAGTTGGAGAAAGGTGAAGGGAAGTTGTTGGTTGCAAGTCTTGAGATTAGGACCAGAATAAGGAGAGATGAGAGAGCATCATCCTCACCCAAAATTCCACTCATAGCTGCACTTGAAGAACCTCAAGTTTTCTCTCAAGAAGCTGATATTAAAGAGGTGAAATTTGCAGAAGAGGCTGAAGTGATTGAAGAGGTACAAGCTACAGAGGTTGAGCTTGAATACAAAGCCAAAATGTCAGGCTATGAAGAGACTCATGAACATTCTGAAGAAGAGGATGTTAAGAGGGACTTCAATGAGATGAAAATAATGGTTAAAGTCATGTATGAAGCATTCATTGCAGAAAAAGCTGGAGAAGGTTCAAAGCCTCCACATGGAGAAGGATCTTAAAACAGTAAGAATGATGAAGAGAAGAGCTCAAAAGGTAGTGGAGGAAATCCACCTCCATCTCCACCATCCTCATGTTCCTCATCCTCATCAGCATATTCATCTTCCACATCCACCAAAAAAACTCATACCCACACTCATTCCAATATCCCAAAAGGAAAAACTCCATTACTCAAGTTGGACGTCAAGTTTGACCTTCCCATATACAATGGAAAGGTTAATGCAGAGAAGTTAGACAATTGAATTCATCAATTGGAAGTATACTATAGAATTCAGAATTTACAAGAAGACGACATAAAGTTCTAGTTGGCTCCATTAAGGCTAGAAGGAGTACAACTAGTTTGGTGGGAGGCAAAGACACAAGAGGAAATGTGAATCCATGGTAAGTGTTGGGTGCAGGAATTATACTTAAGTAAATTCCTCAACACTTAAATTTTCAACCTGGGGGATTCATAAACTTAGATATGAAGCACGGGCAATGCCAGAGATGGTATGAATATTTCTAATATCAAAAATGTAGAATCAAACATTAGAGAAAAAGGCAACTAAAACCATCAAAACAATCTGAGGCCAGACCAAAATGTACTTGCAGGAGAGATTCAGAAATAAAAAGAAGGCAATTACTCTAGCGGGATATTGATCATCTACTGAGAATGTGTTTTCTTTAGCAAAGACACCTTAGCAGTCTTCAACAGATGGGCCCTTTCAAACCTGCTCATGTAAAGATATCCTTCCCACAAGAATCGATCTTGCACTAGTGCAAGAACAGTGATCTATGCAGAAGGTGTAAAGTAATGCCCGTACTAAAAATGCTTTTCTTCGTGCAAGGGCCCTGAACTTCCTCAAGTCCACCACACTCAGATCTGGTACCAAGAAACTGGTTCTTGTACCTGATATGAGCTTCTTACACTTTAACTTTTAGTCCTTGAAATCAACGATTAATTACTGCAAATGTTTATGAAACCAAATTTCTTATCAGAAAGATGAATATCTGTAGAGAATAAGGAAAAAATCTTTTTAATTAAAATGTAACTGAAAGCAAGAAATCTGTTAGAAGTAACTTAAAGGGACTTACTGCATCACACTATCCAGCACTGGTGCAGAAACAGTTCTCCTGCTTGCACCAGGCGGAGAAAATAAACCAAACGTGCAGAAAGTGAATAGCACACCAACATGCTTTTTATCTAGTGCAGGTAATTTCTCTTATTCGAACCAGGCAGAGAAAGCAAATTTAAATTCAGATGCAGAAAAGGAAATTTAACTACTTCACACTGTAGATCTGCTTTCACTCAAACAAGAATTCAAATTCTGTAAATTAAAACACACTTAGCAAACATAAATTGCAAGAACAGAAAGGAGGGAGAACGTCTTGGGTTGGCTGGGCCCTAGCCAACCAGCGCGTCTCCCTTTCAAATGGAAATGCTACTCAGTATTGAATCAATTCATCAACTGTTTAAACATGAAGAGATAAAATCCATGAAGCATAAGGCGGAGCTCTTCTTATTAAATCCTCAAATCAAATACATGCATGATTACATATCCAGCCCATATTTGGGCGATAACAAAAGACAAGCTTGTTACAGTCTCACTAGTTTTATTCACCGATCTATTCAATTCTATCAAAACATTGAACAACATGTCCTATTTACATTTCCCCTTATATATATCCTTTTGGCCACAAGCCAAAAGGATCGTTTAGCCATTACATAGCCAATTGCAGAAATCGTTACAAAAAATTACATAACCGATTGCAGAATAAGCTTTTGGCCTTCAAAATTAAACGTTCTAACAAAATGGGTCGTGGCTATCTCCAGATGTTTGTTCCTCCTAAGTCTGATCTCCACTACCCCAGATTGACTTACTGCTATCACTGGGACTCGAATACCTTCAGATATGGTGGTACAAAATTAGGCAACAATCAAAGAGATCCGAATTTGCTACCAAGATTCGCGGTGCTGGCCCTGGTGCGAGATTTTTTCTGCACTAAAAATCAGTGGTCAAGATAAGCATTTAACTATTAAATAACATAGGAGGTAATGATGAGTTACAAAAGTAATTCTAAGTAGAAAATGACATAGTAAATAGTTAATAAATTCTAAGTTAAGTTAAAATATGTAATATATGAAGTTAATGCAAAATGTGTCATCATTCTCGCACTAGTGCAGGATGAGGGCGCATAAGATAGGTAAAACAGGGTAAATGATTACGATTTTGAAAGGGAAAAATGGTCAAAAAAAGGTGCAAATTAGTGGACCAACATCCTCCCATCCCTAAACTATTGTGTGTCCTCACACAACTTTTTACCTCTGCAAAAAACCAAAAATTTGAATACTCCAACTCAGTATTGTTCCGGCATATTGTCCTCGGGCTGCATTGTTTCAGCCTTCTTCCTCTTGATGTGCCTTAACTTATTTGCTACCTTTATCAACCACCTGAAACAACATATAGCCCGATATTTCCATACTTTAACCTCTCTTTTCTTTTGTTTGTGCTCTACCATCAATTCTTCTCTACTTTGTTCTTTCTCCTCTTGTGCTTTGGTCACAAGCTGCTCCAAGTTTTGCACTTGGAGTTCTAATTCTACTATGCGAGCAGCAGGATTCACCAATTATTTTCCTCCCTCTATCTTAGCAGGGGTTGTCACTGGCTCCGGGACTTCTATATCTGCCATGGTCATGTCAAGGAACTCTTCTACCTGCGGTTCCTCTTTTTCTAGGTCTCCTTCCTTCTGCTCTGATTCATCTTCATCCGATTCCTCTTCTTATGTCTGTTCTTCCACCTCTTCTTCTTTTTCTAGTTCCTCTTCATCTGATTCCTCTTCTTATATGGGTTCTCCTTGTACTGGTGTAGAATTGGATTCCATACCCTGTGGGGGTTGTGGTTTCTTACCTACATCGGCGATTTTACTCTTCTTATGGGGTCTTTTGATAAAATGTGCCAGCAGAGTATCGTCCCTGACTTGTGCAATATTCGTCATGTCTGCAAGGACCAATAGACTGTCGTGTTCAGAGGCCTGTGCCTGTGTAGAAGGGGTTTTTTCACTGGGTGCGCCAATTTTTTCCTTAATGGAAGACGGGGTCTTCTCTTCTGTAGATTTTTCTAACCGCTTTATTTTCGCACTAGTGCGAGAAGAACTTCCCTTTTTGCTTCTATTGAGACCCTTACTTGTACTGGTAGGAGACTTCATATTCTTTCCCTCGGCTGGCTTCCCGTGCAGCTGTTTCAAAAGCTCTTCCCATGTCATACCTTTTATCTCCAGCTATTTTAAGACCAGGATTTTTATCAGGCCGTGACGGTATAATCGTGTATTGGCCTGGTCCTCCCTTCCATCCTGTACATTTCTAGACATTTTCTCCAATATTTTGAGCAAAAAGTAGGGGAATTTCATCCTCCAACGAATGTGTCAGCCTCCTTCAAATTGTTGCAGCAGTCTAAAATGATACACCAGGGTACAGGTGTACCTCCCTTCGCAGGTCACAAATTTCTGCAAAACAAACAGGAGATCCTACCATTGACCCAGCAGGGCTTTGCGTGGGACTCCACATTTCCAATTCACCTCCATCTTCTTATCCTTGACATGCTTTCCAGCTTCTGGTTCTTGAACCACTCCACTCCCATATTCTCCAAGCCCGTTGCTGCTACTACAAATTTCTTCGTGACTTTGAATTCGAGCGGCCCAATTCTCACTTTTCCATTCCTAAAGCTTCTTGAAAATTGTAGGGTGACTTCCCTATCATACCCATCGAACTTCTACAGGAATTGTAGAAATCCCGACTCAATCTTGCTAAGAGACAAGGGCTCATTTCGGACAGGAGGCATTGCTTCTATCGGCTATGAACAATAAGTTCCAAAGTTTGCATGCAATACCGGGGAATCAGCTTTCATACATAAATATCTAACTGTATCTTTGATTCATTTTCCATAAATACTAATCATTTCTGATTAGGCTTAATTGGTACGCACGATGGCGGTTTAACGGTTAAGTGCAGTAATAATCACGATGAAGGGATGTTTAGGATAAATGTAGGAGTGGGGGAGTTATTAGTGAAGGAAATTTCAAATTATTGTAGAGCGAGGTAGATTATATGCAAACAACAATTAACACGATTCTTACATTTCTTCATAATGACACAAAAAAAGAACTTAGCACTCATTAAAAAGATCATGATTTATACTTAAAAAACCTTTGTACTTTTAACTAATTTCCTCCTAGGTAATATAATAGCGTAAATACTTGTCAATCATATGAAAAACACCATATAATTTTTCATCATGATCACTTCCTTATGTCATCTGATAACTTTTGCTATGTTGTTGATGAGGTGCGTGGTTGTACTAATCTTTGCACCACTTAAATCATGTCATTCTGTTGGTACTTTTCAGCTCATCTTATCATATAGGACAACATGCTTGCACTAGTGCAAGCATAATATTAAGACAGAGAATTAAAATATAGGCTGGATTTCACATGATTTCCTCAACTTATTCTAAATTTTGCTTCGCCCTTTCTTGATGTTTCAGAGAACATCCTTCTGCTCTTTGTATGCAAGATCCTGCAATAAACTCATGAGGGAACAAAGGAGTGGGAAAGGAAAATCTTATAATGGGAAGGAATTCTGTCATAGGGATTCCAGGAAAGTACCAAAAGAGGGAAAATAGAAGTGGGATAGGGAAAAAAAAATTAGGATTAAAGTGGGATTTCTTCGAAGCAGATAGGGTGAATTTAGAAGAATATGGAAAGGTTAATTATACTAGGATTCCAAGAAGAAAACTGAGGGAAAATTACGAAATGGGATATGAAGAAAGGAAGAAATTTTTTTGGAAGGTCTGCCTGCACTAGTGCAAGAAAAATAACTGCAGTGAGAATTAAGCGTTACTTGGAAAAAAAATATCCATGCTAATTTCCCCAATGGTATAAAGGTTGGCTCTACTGAACCTGCTTTTACTTCGGTGGTTACTAGCATATCTAAAGATCAAGAAACATTCTCTTTTTATTAGAAATTTTTGATCTTCCCGCCAGCAAGCTGGTTTTCAAGTTGATCCTTCTGCAATCATGTCAGCGGGCTGATTTTCATAATTAGAGGAAATTATTTTTTCTTTACTTTTTTATTTTTGTTAATTTTTTCTTTTTATTTTTTATTTTTTTTTAGGAAGAAGAGGGATTCAAATTTTCAAGAGGTTGTTATTACCATTTATCACTACTGTTCCAAATTGCTGTTGAACTTGATCTGTAAAATCTTTCTTGGCAAGTGGTTGAAGATATTTCTTTAATCTGTGTCCATTTACCAAGAATATTGTATCATGTCCATCAATAGTTTTTACTTCTACTGCTCCATTCTAAAATACTCGAATTACTTCATATGGTCCCATCCAACGTGTATGGAATTTCCCTTTAAAAATTTTAAATCTAGAATCATAAAGGAGTACCCAATCACCTGGTTGGAACTGATTTTTCTGAATGGACTTGTCATGCCACCTTTTCCGTTGATGCTGGATTAATATGTTTTGTTGAACAACATCTCTATGAAATTCATCTATCTCATTTAATTGAAGAAGACGTTGTTGTTGTGCCTTAGAGAGATTGAGCCCTAACTGAACTGCAGTTCTAAAAGTTTTGATCTGGAATTAAATTGGTAACAGAACCTATTTTCCGTATACCAGCTCATATGGTGTGTGCCCCGTAATATTTCTCCAAGTGGTTCTGTATGCCCACAAAGCTTCTGGTAATCTTTCAGCCCAATATTTTCGATGCATATTCATTGTCTTTGTAAGAATGGACTCGATCACCTTGTTTGTAGATTCCACTTGGCCATTTTCTTTCGGGTGATACGGGGTAGATTTCCGATGCCAGATCTTGTATTTCTCCATCACTCCTTGTACTATATTATAAATAAACTACAGACCATTTTCAGAAACAATTTCTCTAGGCACACCAAATCTAGTAAAGATTTCAGAAAAGAGAAAATCAACAACAACTTTTTCCGTAGCAAAAGAAACAGCTTTAGCTTCTACCCATTTTGTAACAAAATCTGTACAAACCAAAATATGCTTCTTACTTAGTGATGTTGGATTTATTGGCCCTACAAAATCAATGGCCCATTTTTCAAATGGCTCAATCATAACTTGAGGGCATAAAGGCATTTCATTGGTTTGATTAGGTTGGCCCATTCATTGAAAACTATCACATCGCCTGACATACTGCTTGGCATCCTTAAACAAGGAAGGCCAGAAGTAGCCAAAGTGTAATATTTTATCTGCAGTTCACTTATCAACAAAGTGGCCACCACAAGGTTCATCATGATCAGATTTCGATATGTCAAACACTTCCTCCTTCTTACACATCTGCGGATAATCAAGTCTGGACCAGTGTAAAAGAGGTCTCCTTGAATCCAGGAGTATGCAACACTTTTCTGAATAATGTTTCACTTTTCACAGGCGGGCAAGTGAGGTGGTGTTTTTCCAGTAACCAAATAATTAGTGATGTTAGCAAACCATGAAGAGTTTGTAGACACAGCAAAAATATGTTCATCCGGAAAATCATCATTAACAGGAGTTACTTCACCAGGATTATCTAGTCTAGAAAGAAAGGCTGCTACAACATTAGATTTTCCTAGTCTATCAACAATAGTAATATTGAACTCCTGCAACAATAGCAACCACCTAGCCACTCTACCGCTAATCAATGGTTTGTTCATCAAATATTTAATCGCAGAATGATCAGTATGAACAGATACTTCATATCTTGTGATATAGTGTCTAAACTTATTAATTGCAAATATTACAGCTAAAAACTCTTTCTCTGTAACTGTATAGTTAATTCAGCGGAAGAAAATTTCTTACTAATATAATAAATAACATAGGATTTCTTGTCTTCCTCTTGTCCCAAATTTGCGCCAACAGCCAGATCTGAAGCATCGGAGGAAATGTGAAAGGGCAGGGACTAGTTTGGACCTCTCAAAACTAGCGCCTATACCAACTTTTCCTTCAATGTTTCAAAAGACTGTTGGCAAGCCGTGGACCAAGAAAACTCACTATTCTTAGCTAGAAGTCGAAAAAGAGGAGCAAATATTTTAGAAAAAAATTCAATGAATCTTCTATAGTAACCAGCATGTCCTAAAAAACCTCTTACTTCCCTTTGAGTTTTGGGTGCAGGAAGATGCAGAATGATTTCGATCTTTGCTTAATCAACCTGGATACCTTTGTCAGAAATCAGATGGCCAAGTACCACTCCTGCTTTGCACATTAATCTGCATTTCTTGTCACTCAAAGCAAGGTGGGCTTCTTGACAACGAAGAAGTACTTTCTCCAAATTTTCGAGAGCTTCCTGAAAAGAATTACCAAACACAGAAAATTCATTCATATAAATTTCTACAAATTCAAGATCAACAAAAATAGCCAAGACTGCCCTTTGAAAGGTAGTCGAGGAATTACATAAACCAAAGGGAAGAACTTTGTAAGAGAATGTCCCCCATGGACATGTAAAATTATTTTTATCCTGATCTTTGGGTGCAATCTGTATCTGGTTATAGCCACTGAAACCATCCAAAAGGGAGAAATGTTTCTTTCTTGCAAGGGTATCAAGCACCTGGTCAATGAAAGGGAGAGGGAAGTAATATTTGAGAGTGGCTTTGTTTAATTCATGACAATCAATACAAATACGTCGTCTTCCATCTTTCTTAGGCACTAGCACTAATGGAGAGACCCAATGACTATCAGAAATAGGATAGATAAAACCAGCATCTAAGAGTTTTTGTATTTCTTCTTTCATGACATCTCTTAGAGTTGGATTCATTCATATTTGGGGTTGTCAGACAGATCGGTTTCCTTCATGAATATAGATATGATGTGTACAAGTTTCAGGAGGGATACCCTTCATGTCTTCATAGCCCCAATAAAATGCACTAATATGGTTTTGCAACAAATTCACAAGCTGCTCTTGCTGAGATGGGTCTAAATCTGAACTGATATGCAAGGAATTACCAGGGTTAATCTCAACAAGAGTAGTATCAGGCTCTGAAGTACTCAAGGGAGTGGTCAAAGACAGCGGTATAGAAGAATGAGAATCATGGTTTTCTTGGAAATCTAGGCTAAAAATCTGTCTCAAAGGCTCAATGTTAGGCATGGTGTCTATATTGTTCAGGAAATATTGAATCTCATCTTCTTGCGAAGACCCAGTATAATGATGAATAAGAGAAATAGACTGAGTCTCTTGACCACTTATTTGGTCCAACGACAAAGTATCTCGAAGGTCCTGAATGGATCTGGTAGGGGGGTATAGGGTAACTTTCTTCCTAGAATCTCCATGTGAAATATACGTTTCACCGGAATGACACCCAATATATGCATCGGCCGTAGAAAGCCATGGTCAACCAAAGATCAAGGGATGTCCTCCTACCGGGTTCTTTGGTTGAAGCACAATGAAATCAGTAGGATATTCCCAAGAATCTAATGAGATGATCACATCGTCCAATACTCCTTCAGGCTTAATTTTAGATCTATCCGCTAATTCAAGCACAGTGGGAGTAGGGCGAAGATGAGATAACTGAAGTTGATCCATGGTTTGCTTAGTCATTAAATTAATGGTTTCTCCCAGGTCTATAAGGACATTAGAGACAAGGACATTACCAATCTTAAATGTGACAACAGGGTTTCCGAGATCAGTATATTTTTCCACAGACACACATCCCGTCATCAACTCTACTGCCCTACCAACAAATTGAATATTTTGGGGTTCCAATCTCTTCCTCTCGGGTTTCTTGAGACAGATTTACCTAATAATATTGTACAAATGGGTATCTCTTTAATGGCTTGGATCAAAGGTATCTTAATGAAAAGATTCTGAAGTTTCGATGCCAAACTAGTCTCAGAAACAAGCTCTCTTCTTTCCGTTACTAGCCTCTCTGGAAAGGGAGGCTGGTTGGAAGAAGATGGCAAGGACTCAGAGGGTAAGGGATGCTTAGTGACAGCTCTTGGAGAATGGTTAAGAGTTTCCTCTTCTCCTTTCTCTTCAACAATCACCATAGGTTGTTTCTGATTTTCTAGCATTACAGTCCTTCTCGATCTTAATTGAATATCATGAACTCCAACTGGAATAGACTGGTATTCGAATGGTAAAGGTGGGTTTTTTACATGGATCATTTTCACTGCTTTATTATTATTATTAGGATTGGGTGTAGTTTGAACAGGCAACTGAGGAGGTCGAAAGGGTGGAGGTAAAGGTAATGGGATTGTTTGACTCAAAAGTTGAGGCATTGGATAAGGTACATGTGTAGATGGATATGGTTGCATAGGTGGCTGGTAGGAATATGGAGAATGAGTTGGGCCTCTCCAACCCTATTGCCATGGTTGGGAAGGTTTCCCATGCTGATATTGATGTCCATACTGCCACTGCTGATGAGGGTTAGGATACGAATATGCATGTGGATTGTAACCAAAATAGTGTAGAGGAAATTCAGGAGCCATACCTGCACCTACCCGAGGCCAATTTCTTCTTGCTCCCATAGCATACAATTTTTCAGTTTCAGGCTGCCCCCCTATAAATACAGCTTTAAGTCCAGGTATAGAGGGACATTTTTCTATGATATGGTATTTTTCACAAATAGCACACTTATTAGTTTCTTTCAAGTTAAGAGGACATTCTTTAGGGGGATGCTTGTCTCTACATTTAGGACAGAATATACATAATGACTCTTGCTCCTTCATAATTTTTTGTTGAAATTTTAAAGAGTCTAATTGTTTAGTCACAGTGTTCATTATATCAATTTTCATTTTTTCCATTTTATTTTCCAATCCAATAATCATAGCATTAGTAGATTCAGTATTTCTATTTTTATTTCGAGTTCCTTTACCAGATATATATTGATTTCTTGAAAATTTCCAGCATAATTCACAAATTTGATCAAAAGTTTGCTGAGAAATATCACCTTTTCCTAACAGATTCAAATTGTTTCTAACATTATCAGTAAGTCCTCTTAAGAACAAGATTCTAATAGTGTTGGGATCAAGCTTAAGTTTTGACCTTTGTAAAACATACAGAAATATTTCCAAATAATATTCAAGCATTTCATCATCATCTTGTATGATTGTAAAAATTTCATCTTGCATGTCCCGAGTTTTGCAATATTCTTGATATTTAGACAAAAATAATCTCTTCATCTAATCCCAAGAAGTTATGGTGTTTCCTCCTAACCCCATAAACCAGCATAAAGCTGAGTCCTTGAGGGTAACAAGAAATAATCTTAACTTCTGAGCCTTATTTGCATAATCATAAATTCTACACAAAATATCAAACTCAAATAGAAAAGAGTCAAGATCTTCATGAACTTTACCATGGAAATGAGGGAGAGCTAATGGTGGAATATTCTTCATCTGTGACACAGTATCAGGATCCATAATTGGAAACACAAAAGTAGATTTTCCTTCACTGACCTAGCTGTCACCAGTTCCTTCCAAATGATCTTCTTGGTCTGCCATTGTTCCCTTCTTGCTTGTACCGCTCTCCACAGGCTGATCCACACCTAAGCTGTTATTACCAGAATCCAGATGGATTGTTCTTGTGTGATGGGTTTGAATTGGATTGGGCTTCCTGCTTGTAGAAGGAGACCAAATGTGATAAAAAAAAAAATTTCCCTTAGTGGGCTTCAAACCCTTACCTTTCCTAGGCATTCATTTCAAAAAAGAAAGAAAAATATCAAAACAATTTCTAGTAAAAAATGTTGTCAGAAATCAATTAACACCAGTAAAAACTCCTTCAAAAATACTTGCAAGAAATAAAGGAAACTTACCTCTATTATACAAACAAAAAATTCTTACCAAATCAAATCACCTCCCCTACAATGGCGCCAAAATTTTGGGTGCAGAAATTATACTTAAGTAAAGTCCTCAACACTTAAATTGTCAACCCGGGGGATTCGTAAACTTAGAGACGAAGCACAGGAAATGCCAGAGATGGTATGAATATTTATAATATCAACTCCTACTTTTTAAAGGAAAAATTGCAGAATCAAACTTTAGAGAAAAAGACAACTCAAACCATCAAAACAATATGAGGCTAGAACAAAAAGAAATGTACTTGCAGGAGAGATTCGGAAATAAAAATAAGGCAATTACTCTAGCGGGATATTGATCGTCTACTAAGAATGTGTTTTCTTTAGCAAATACACCTTAGCAGTCTTCAACAGATGGGCCCTTTCAAACCTACTCATGTAAAGATATCCTTCCCACAAGAATCGATCTTGCACTAGTGCAGTCTCCTTGCACTAGTGCAGGAACAGCGATCTATGCAAAAGGTGTAAAGTAATGTACTTACTAAAAATTATTTTCTTCGTGCAAGGGCCCTGAACTTCCTCAAGTCCAATGCACTCAGATCTGGTACCAAGAAACAGGTTCTTGTACCTGATTTGAGCTTCTTACACTTTAACTTTTAGTCCTTGAAATCAATGATTAATTACTTCAAGTGTTTATGAAACCAAATTTCTTATCAGAAAGATGAATATCTGTAGAGAATAAGGAAACAATATTTTTAATTAAATTTAACTGAAAGTAAGAAAGCTGTTAGAAGTAACTTAAAGGGACTTGCTGCATCACACTATCCAGCACTGGTGCAGAAACAGTTCTCCTACTTGCACCAGGCGGAGAAAATAAACCAAACGTGCAGAAAGTGAATAGCACACCAACATGCACTGGTGTAGGTAATTTCTCCTATTTGAACCAGGCGGAGAAAGAAAATTTAAATTCAGATGCGGAAAAGGAAATTTAACTACTTCACACTGCAGATATGCTTTCACTCATACAGAAATTCAAATGATGTAAATTAAATCACACTTAGCAGACATAAATTGCAAGAAAAGAAAGGAGGGAGAACGTGTTGGGTTGTCTGGGCCCTAGCCAGCCAACGCGTCTCCCTTTCAAATGGAAACGCTACTCAGTATTGAATCAATTCATCAACTGTTTAAACATGAAGAGATAAAATCCATGAAGCATAAGGAGGAGCTCTTCTTATTAAATCCTCAAAGCAAATACATGTGTGATTACATATCCAGCCCAGATTTGGGCGATAACAAAAGACAGGCTTGTTACCGCCTCACTGGTTCTATTCTCCGATCTATTCAATTCTATCCAAACATTGAACAACCTGTCCTATTTACATTTCTCCTTATATAGATCCTTTTGGCTGCAGGCCACAAGGATCGTTTAACCATTACATAGCTAATTTCAAAAATCGTTACAACAAATTACATAACCGCTTGCAGAATAAGCTTTCGGCCTTCAAAATTAAACGTTCTAACAAAACGGGCCGTGGCTATCTCCAGCTGTTCGTTCCTCCTAAGTCTGATCTCCACTACTCCAGATTGACTTTCTGTTATCACTGGGACTCAGTTGCCTTCAGATATGGTGGTACAAAATTAGGCAGAAATCAAAGAGATCCAGATTTGTTGCCAAGATTCGCGGTGCTGGCCCTGGTGCGAGATCTGTTCTACACTAAAAATCAGGGGTCAAGATAATCATTTAACTATTAAATAACATAGGAGGTAACGATGAGTTACAAAATTAATTCTAAGTATAAAATCACATAATAAATAGTTAATAAATGCTAAGTTAAGTTAAAATATGTAAATATGAAGTTAATGCAAAATGTGTCATCGTTCTCGCACTAGTGCGGGATGAGGGCGCATAAGATAGGTAAAACAGGGTAAATGATTACGATTTGGAAAGGGAAAAATGGTCAAAAAAGGGTGCAAATTAGAGGACCAACAGTAAGATTTCCATTTCTTGGGTTGAGTTTATTTCTTCCATTAAAAGGCAATTTTATCCATTAGCCTATATGCAAAAAGCAATTATGAGTTGGCAAAACTTTATGCAGCTCAAAGACCAAACTTTTCAAGAGTACAAACATGAGTTTAGAAAGAGAGATTTGTTGTTAAGAGTAAACAAGAATTCTCAAGATACACTCTTGAAATACATAGGAGGTTTACATTCCTATTTGAAGCATACTATCCTTATGTTTAACCCAAGTGATTTAGATGAAGTTTGTGTACAAGCCACGGACTTGGAAGCAAGGGGAAAAAAACACATAGAGGAGAAAGGTGAAAGTGAGGGTAAGGGAAAAGAGAAGGGAGGAAAATGGAAGGGAAAGAAGAATGCAAGTATCAAGAAAGAGAAGGAAAAACTCATTTTCAAAAAAATTTCAAAGACTGACCATGATGAAGACCACTGTTGGCAACTTCATCGAGAATTGAAACCAAATATATTGAAAGCCAAAGAGAAAGGAAAAATTGTTGTTATAGTCGAAAAAGGCTTAGGGTCAGATTCGGGAGATGAGACAAAAATTACTATTATGGGTTTGAAATGGAATCATGTTGAATGTACTATTTCCTCAAATAGTCACAGCAACACTCCAAATGAAGACATAAGAGAAGAATTGTTCCATATTAGAGTGATTTCTAATCATACAAATATTGATGCATTATTTGATATGGGATCACAAGAAAACTTGATTTCAGAATATTTAGTCAAAAATATTAACCTTGAAATCATGGCACATCATAAACCATGCCCTTTGGGATGGATAGTTAAGAATGCTAATTTACAGGTTGCAAGGAAATTCATTTTTAGATTTTCTATTACTACAAACTTTGTTGATGAAGTCGAGTTAGATGTAATTCCACTTGACATTTATGAGATTATCTCAGGAATTCCATATTTGTATGACAGGAAAGTGGTCTTTTATTTCCATGAGAACAAATATCGTTTGCTTAAGGATGGAGTGGAGTATATTGTGAGAGCTCATCGCAAGAAACTGAATACTTCTTTAGTTAATGTAGGAAAAATGAAGAGGCTAGTCAATGCAAGCCAAAACTTGACATTGATGATGATCAAACGACAAGATGTTTTGCATCGTACTTTTCAAACAAATGTTGATATGTGTAATTATTTGTTTCATAATGATAATAGGTTTCTTTTGAAAGAAGGTGAAAAACATTTGCAGCAGTCAACATTGGTGTTGAACAGTGTTGAAAACAAGGTGTCGGTGCAAAGTGTTGCAAAGGTCAAAGAGAGGAAAAAGCAGCTTGGAAAAGAAGGCATGGGTTTCACAAATTTTCATTGCTAGTTTCCAAAAGGCACATTACAATGGCAAAGAAATTTTGGCAAGAGTCGACACAAGTTCAAGGCAAAAGCAGCTAAAAATTTCCATAGAGACAGAGTGCAAGGTGAGAAAGATTCCAAGTTTCCTTTTATTGTTGACCAAAGTAGGAACACGATGTTTTCTGCAAAATTATATTAATGTTCTGCACATTCAGAAATATTGCAGCATGACAGTGTCAAAGACGGCAAAATATGGTCATCATAATCAAGGAAAATTTTGTCTTTTTATGAAAAGCTCCAAATGATGAAATTAGGAAAATTTCAATGGATAAAGACTGGAAGGGTGAGGGAACAGTTCCCTCATCTCCATAATTGCTGATCAAGAGAGATTTTGGGGTCCAAAAGGCTTATAGTTGGGAGGAATGACCAGGGATCAGTATTTTAGCTAAAAAACAAAATTCTCATAAATGCTTTAGACCTGAACAACCCGATAGATTTCGTCGCCAGGATTCTGATGCAACTCGTTTTGTCAAAATCCGAGTTCGTATGAGTGATTTATGGTCTGCTATTAGATTTCCAAAACATGTAAAAAATGGGCAGAACAAGTATAGTTGATGACTTGGAAGTCCAGTCAGCACCTCACGAATATTATCCAAATTACAGTAACTGACACTGTGACAAGTGTCATCTTCAAATTCGTCAGATAGTTTGTGAAGGGAAAAATTGCCCAATGACCTTCAATGTATTCCTAAGTTTGAATTTTATTTTTTTAGATTGGAGAATTATCCAACCAGAAGTCACCGCGTGTCCCCTCTAGTGGGCCCTCTCCAACCCTTGGTTCGAATTCTTATTTTATCTCAAGTATGGCAAGATTGGGTTAATTTTATTCAACTATGGTCGAACTATATGGTTTTACTGGGCACATTTCACATATATTGCAAGGTTGGACATTATGGAATCGCACACATTTTTCTATATATCCTAAGTCCTAATCTTAACTATATGGTGGATGGATAATCTTTGATATGGCAGATTTGATTTTATCCTATGGCTTGGAGATATATGTGTTGACATATATTATATATATGCTAACCCAAATTTTTATACCTATAACCTATGGTGGATCGAATTTATCATATGGAGGATTTATTATATGGTGGTGGATAGATTTATTATTTGGTGGAAGTTCTATTCGTATTTGGAGGTGCTACTATATTATGTTGGCGGACAGGTTATAATACTATGGTGGAGCAGACATCCAAACTTGGAGGAGGACCTAACCTATATGTGGCAGGGAGACTAGTTAACGGACCGACTCTAAGTTGGTGGCAGAGTAATTATATGATGGAGAAAAATTTATGGTCGGGGTCGGGGTCGAACTCCTGACCTACCCCACACCACGCTACTGCTCTACCGCTTCATCCACCCTAGAGGTCTTAACAACTATAGACTTTCGTGCAAATTTAAATTTAATCATGTCGACCATTGGAGGTTTGGTGGGGGCCAGCCCCCTCCCCATACGCCCAAGCACCCAGAATGAGGAGCTAAACAGTAAAATCCAACGAAAATTTTATGAAGATTAATTAGCGCTAAGCATTGATTATTATGGTTAATTCGCATTTAATTATCACTAAGCGACATTTTAAAACGTCATTTGCGCTAAGTGCACTTATTGTTAAGATCACTTATCTTATTGTTTAATTCAAACTTATAATTAATATAAGCGTGATTAGTCTAGTGGGATTTTAGTAGTGTGTCATACTTGGCAGACTTGCTATTTTTAGCATTCCTAACTAGCAGTCTTCTAGAAATAGTGGAGAAATTGGGGGAAAGACAGTTTTTGCGATAACTGAGGCAATTTTCACCCAAACAAAGCTCAGAAAGAGGCATTATTGGCTAATTAACATTCTAGGAACTCAATGAAGCAGGTTTCAAAGGCATACGAGGTCATATAAAGGTGTTTTTGTGCATTTTAATATTTTTGAAGCCTACGGCCACCAGGTGTTGGAGGCATTGCAAGAGCATCCAGAATCCAAATTGAGCAAACAAACAGTCATTTCTAGTATATTTTGATGTTTTAAACTCATTGGAATAGGTTCCAATAATATTTGAATCTCTTAACAACAATTTTAGAATACTTGAAGCTAATACAAAGGCCCACACTATGAGGCTGGACTGAGGAGATGTAGCCCAGGAGGGGTGAACTCCTTCAACAAAATTCTATGTATTGAGCTCTGTTATGTGTGTTTGGTGTGTTTATATTTTTCTTTGTTCAGTCATTTAAATTTATGCTTTTAATTTTATGACATACACTAAATTTCATTCTCATGGACAAACTCTTAATGAATAAGGAAACCAAAGAAAAGAGAACTTTATATCTGGAAATGATACTAGCACAACAATAACTAGCAATCATTTCAGATCATGTTGGTTGGGCTCGGAAGTAAGGGGTGGCAGTGCTCAGGGAGGTTCGATAGCTAGATGTGTGGTTCGCACACAACGGGGTCAACAACGAGGCGAGTTTACTCGTTGTGGCAGAGTAGGGAGACAGGAGGTGGCGTGTTGTGTGGGACGTGGGCATTAACAGACCTATTACATGGAACAGTGTCCAGATTTGATACAATCAATTCTAGATCACCTAGAAATAGCAGAGCGGGTGAGGTAGGAGGAGCAAACAGAGCTAATTTCCACCTTGAACAAAATGCACTATTTTTAGTGCCATGTACATAAGTGTGTAGTGGTATTCTAGCAGGGCCATAACATGTTATCTGAGAAAGTATAAAATTTGGAGGCCTGGATGGCCCATTTAGAAGAGCACGATTAATTCTCCTTTTGTCCTCCTCCTCCTCTAGGAACAACAACGGATAACCCAACCTCCATCACCTCTAACGGCTAGCATGGTTTCAGTTGTCCTACTTGTTTTGTTTGTTTACTCGTCCTTTTGGTCTCTCAAGTTGTGGACTCTATCTCTTGATCCTTTTCTGTTTCTTTTTCATATGATGCTAGCAGTAGTAAACAAACCTGGTCGAGGTGAGACTACCCACGTTTTAGTTTTGATGTACTCTTTTTTGGAAGAATGAATGGAAGCTTGATTTACAAAAAAAGATAACTTTTTCATTAAAAATAATTAAAAATATATATATTATAAAAAATAATAAAAGTATTGTAAAAAATAATAACTTAAAAATAAATGATTAATAATTTTTATTTAAAAATTTGAAATAAATATTGAATATTTAAAATAATTATAAAATTTTCAAAAATAATATAATTAATATTATTTTTAATTTAAATCAATTTCAATTTTTTTTAAATTGAGATTAATAATTTTCTATAATATTTTGATAAAATTTGAATATCTAAAATAATTTCAATGAATCTTCAATATAAAATTAAAATGTTCAATAATCTTGTTATAATTTTTTTAATAAAGTATTCTAAAGATTAAGTATTTAAATAATTAAAAAATATATATATATATATATATATATATATATATATATATATATATATATATATATATATATATATATATATATATATATATATATATTTAATGAAGTATTCTAAAGATTAAGTATTTAAATATATATATATATATATATATAATTAAAGTTAACTAAAATTTTTAAATATATAGTTAAAGTAATTAGTGTTGAAAACTATTTTTTTAATGTGAAAAGGTAAAATCATCAAAATTATTGGAAAAAATACACTATGATATAAAATTTAATAAAAATTATATTATGCATTTTTAATAATAATATTTTGCAACATCACATTGTGACAAAGATTGTCTTAATATAAAAATTAACCATGACCATCCATGGTGAAATATGGTCCAACGTCACATTGTGACAATGATTGTCTTAATATGAAAATTAACCATGGTCAACCATTTTCAACTATCGTCAACCATGGTCAATTATGTTCAACCATGGTCCTATGTCACATTCTAAAAAATATTGTCTTAATATGAAAATAGACCATGATCCAACATCACATTCTGACAAATATTGTCTCAATATGAAAATCAACCATTGTCAACTATGTTTGTTTTAGGGCTTTTAGTATTTATCTAATGGTTTATATACCTAGGGTTTATAATAGTAATCCCTTGCATTTAATATTATTCCCTTGGGTTTTTAGTATTAATCGCTTGGATTTATAATATCAATATGTTGGGGTTTATTTATCAAGGGTTCATATTCCTAGGGTGATATTATTCATAACATTTATAATATTAATCCTTGAGTTTAATATAAATCCCTTGGGTTTATAATCACAGTCAACCATGGTTCATCGTCACATTGTGACAAATATTTTCTCAATATTAAAATGAACCATTGTCAACCATGGTCATGCATTTTTATTTTAGGGTTTTATAATGTTTATCTTAGTGCTTATATACCTTTGGTTTATAATATTAATCACTTGGGTTTAATATTATTCTCTTGGGTTTATAATACCTTGGGGTTTTAAAATTAATCCCTTAGGGTTATAATATCAATCTCTTGGGTTTATTAATCTAACTTGGGTTCATATTCCTAGCGTATAATACTATTCATAAGGTTTCTAATGTTAATCCTAGGGTTTAATATAAATCACTTGGGTTTATAGTCATGTTCCATCATGGTCCACTATGTTCCAATGTCACATAATGACAAATATTGTCTCAATATGAAAATCAACCATGGTCCAACATCGCATGGTGACAAATATTGGTTCAACCATGTTTGTTTTAGTGTTTATAGTATTTATATTAGGGTTTATATACCTTGATTTATAATATTAATCCGTTGGGTTTAATATTATTCCATTGACTTTATAATCCCTTGGGGTTTTAGTATTAATCCCTTGGGTTCATATTCCCTTGTGTTTATAATATCAATCCGTTGGGTGTATTAATATAACGGTTCATATTCCTTGAGTGTAATATTATTCATAGGGTTTATAATATAAATTGTTTGGTTTAATATAAATCCCTTGGGTTTAATATTTACTTCCCTTGGGTTTATAATCGCTTTGGTTCTTAGTATTAAGCCTTTGGGTTTATAATATTAATCCTACGGTTTAATATAAATCTCTTGGATTTATAATCATGGTCAAGCATGATCTAATGTCACATTGTGACAAAGATTTTCTCAATATGGAAATCAATCATGGTCAACCGTTTTCAATCATTGTCAACCACGGTCCAGTGTCAGATTGTGACAAAGATTGTGTCAATATGAAAATCAACCATGGTAAATGATGGTAAACCATGGTCCAACATCGCATTGTGACAAAGATTGTCTCAATATGAAAATCAACCATGATAAACCATGGTCAACCATGTTTATTTTAGGATTTATAGCATTTATATTAGGGTTTATAATAATAATCCCTCAGATTTAATATTATTAGGCTTGTATTTCTAATCCTTTGGGTTTATTATTTCCTTGTGTTTATAACATCAATCTGTTGGGTTTATTAATCTAAGGGTTCATATTCCTAGGGTGTAATGTTATTCATAGGGTTTATAATATTATTTCTTGGGTTTATAATCATGGTTGACCATGGTCAACCATGGTCCAACATCGCATTGTGACAAATATTTTCTCAATATGAAAATCAACCATGGTCCAATGTCGTATTGTGACAAAGATTGTCTTGATATGAAAATAAATCAAGTTCAACCATTGTCAACCATGGTCCAACATTTCATTGTGACAAAGATTGTCTCAATATGAAAATGAACCATAGTCAACTATAGTAAATCATGTTTTTTTATGGTTTATAATATTTATCTTAGGGTTTATATACCTTGGGTTTATAATATTAAACATTTTGGTTTAACATTATTCCCTTGGGTTTATAATATTAAACATTTGGGTTTAACATTATTCCCTTGGGTTTATAATACCACGAGGTTTTATAATTAATCCCTTGGGTTTATAATATTAATCACTTGGGTTTATTAATATAAGGGTTCACATTCCTAGCGTATAATACTATTCATAAGGTTTATAATATTAATTCTAGAGCTTAAATCACTTGAGTTTATAGTCATGGTCAACCATGGTCCAATGTCACATAGTGACAAATATTGTCTCAATACGAAAATTAACCATGGTCAAACATGGTCAACCATGGTCCAACATCGCATTGTGACAAATATTGGTTCAATATAAATCCCTCAACCACAACCACAATAAATAGTAAATAATAATAACAATAATTATTTTAAAATGAGTATAATAATAATTAATTGACAAAAATTAATATGTATATATAAAATGACATTTTTATTATAATAGTTGTTTTTATAATATTATAATTATTTTTATTATTATATATCTATCAATATGAATATTAATATTGTTATTAATATTAGATCTATACCATTAACGCCTATCTGATTTTTTAACCACATTTAGTAATGTGGTTGTGCATGTGATTGATATACACTTATCGATGTATATCAACCACATTTATTAATGTGGTTGTGCTAGATTGGTTCAATATAAATTATTCCCTTAGATTTATAATATCGATCCCTTAGGTTTATTAATTTAGGGGTTCATATTCATAGCGTATAATATTGTTTGTAACGTTTATAATATTAATCCTAGAGTTTAATGTAAATCCCTTGGGTTTATAATCATGGTCAACTTGGTCCAATGTCACATTGCGACAAAGATTGTCTTTATATGGAAATCAACCATGGTCAACCATGATCAACCATGATCCAACGTTGCATTATGACAAAGATTATTTCAATTTGAAAATAAATCATGGTCAACCATGTTTATTTTAGGGTTTATAGTATTTACCTTAGTGTTTATATAACTTGGGTTTATAATATTAATCACTTGGGTTTAATATTATTCCCTTGGGTTTATAATATCAACCTATTGGGTTTATTAATCTGAGAGTTCATATTCCTAGGGTGTAATATTATTCATAGGGTTTATAATATAAATCCTTGGGTTTAATATAGATCCTTTGGGTTTATAATCATGGTCAACCATGGTTCAACGTCACATTGTGACAAAGATTTTCTCAATATGAAAATAAACCATGGTCCAACGTCACGATGTGACAAAGATTGTCTTGATATGAAAAAAAACCATGCTCAACCACAGTCAACCATGGTCCAATGTCGCATTGTGACAAGGATTATCTCAATATGAAAATGAATCATGGTCAATCACAGTTGATTATGTTTATTTTAGGGTTTATAATATTTATATTAGGGTTTATATACCTTTGGTTTATAATATAAATCACTTGGATTTAATATTATTCCCTTGGGTATATAATACCTAGGAATTTTAGAATTAATTGCTTGGGTTTATTATTCCCTTGGGTTTATAATATCAATCCATTGGATTTATTAATCTAAGAGCTCATACTCCTAGGGCATAATATTATTCATAATTTCTATAATGTTAATCATGTGGTTTAATATAAATACCTTGGGTTTATAATGATAGTCAACCATGGTCCAATGTCACATTGTAGCAAAGATTGTCTCAATATGAAAATCACCCATGGTCGAACCTCTGATTGTGAAAAAGATTGTCTCAATTTGAAAATCAAACATGGTAAACCATTTACAACCATGTTTATTTAAGGGTTTATAATATTTATCTTAGCATCTATATACCTTGGATTTATAATATTTATCCATTAGGTTTTTAGTATTAATCTCTTGGGTTTATAATTTGAATCCCTTGACCTTGTTAATCTAAGGGTTCATATTCCTAGGGTATAGTATTAATCTTTGGGTTTAATATAAATCCATTGGGTTTATAATCATGGTCAACCACGATCCAATGTTACATTTTGACAAAGATTTTCTCAATATGAAAATCAACCATGGTACAATGTGGAATTATGACAAAGATTGTCTCCATACGAAAATCAATCATGGTCAATCATGGCCAATCATTGTCCAACGTCGCATTTTGACAAGACTATCTCAATATGAATATGAATCATGTTAAATCATGGTCAACCATAATTATTTTAGGGTTTATAATAATTATTTTAGGATTTATATTCCTTGAGTTTGTACTATTATTCCCTCGGGTTTATTATTCGATGGGGTTTATAATCACAATCCCTTGGGTTTATTAATGTAATATTTCATATTCCTAGGATATAATATTATTCATAGGATTTATAATATTAATATTTGGATTCAATAAAAATCTTTTGGGTTAATTAATATATATATATATATATATATATATATATATATATATATATATATATATATAACAATAAAAATATTTTATTAATTAATAATGGTGTTAAATTTAATTAATAATAAGAATAATATTAAGTAATTAGTAATAATAATTTAAAATGATTATAATAATAATTAATTGACAATAATTAATCATTCTAATTCTAATAATAATAATATATTTATCGATATAATTTATTATTATATTTTATCAATATGAATATTAATATTATATATATACTATTATTGTTTATTGGTGTTTTTCAATTATATTTATAATGTATTTGTGCATTAGTTCAACATTACATTATGACAAATATTTTCTCAATATGAAAATCAATCATGGTCCAATTTCATATTGTGACAAACATTGTCTCCATATGAAAATCAATCATGCTCAACCATGGTCAACCATGGTCCAAAGTCTCATTGTGACAAAGATTGTCTCAATATGAAAATGAACCATGGCCAACCATGGTCAATCATGTTTATTTTAGGATTTATAATATTTATCTTAGGGTTTATATACCTTGGGTTTATAATATTAATCGCTTGGGTTTATAATATTAATGGCTTAGGTTTAATATTATTCTCTTGGATTCATAATACTTTGGGGTTTTAAAATTGATCTCTTGGGTTTATAACATCAATTCTTTGGGTTTATTAATCTAAGGGTTCATATTCTTGTGTATAATATTATTCATAAGGTTTATAATATTAATCCTAGGGTTTAATACAAATCCCTTGGGTTTATAATCATGGTCAACCATGGTGTGAGAAAAATTTTCTCAATATGAAAATCAACCATTTTCAACCATGGTTAACCATGGTCCAACGTCGCATTGTGACAAAGATTGTTTCAATATGAAAATCAACCATGGTCAACCATGTTTATTTTAGGGTTTATAGTATTTATATTAGAGTTTATATACCTTAGGTTTACAATATTAATCCCTTGGGTTTAATATTATTATCTTGGGTTTACAATCCCTTGGGCTTTTAGTATTAACCCCTTAGGTTCATTATTTCCTTATGTTAATATTTCCATTGATTTTATTAATCTAAGGGTTCACATTCCTAGAGTGTAATATTATTCATAATGTCTATAATATAAATCTTTGGGTTCGATATAAATCCCTTGGGTTTATAATCGTGGTCAACCATGGTCCAACGTCCCACTATGAAAAAGATTCTTTCAATATGAAAATCAGCCATGGTCCACCATCACATTGTCTTTAATATAAATATTTTGGATTTAATTAATTAACAAAAAATAATATTAATTATTTTATAATTTATGTTAATATTTATATTTTTTAATAAATAATAATAATTAATGGCAAAAAACATGAAGATGATTTAATTAATTATTATTAATTTATAGGAGATTTGACCCATGACCTCCTAATTGGTGAGAACTCAATCAATTGAGCTACCCCATGGGCTATTATTAATTTATATTAATTAATAATGATATTAAATTTTATTAACAATAAAAATAATAAATAAATAAATAGTTACAACAATAATTCTTTTAAAATGATTATAATAATAATTTTATTATTTTTATTGTTATTAAAAACCCAAAGGGAGGTTTTTTATTTTTATTTATTTCAATTTAACCTTTATTTATTTCGGTGGGCAGCGAAATTGAACTCCTCCTGAACAATTCCGAGGTTGATCTGATACCCCTTACAATTAATTTTGGAAAGCTTATGTCGCCCCCCATTATCATAAGTCCTACATCTGCATCGAATGTTACTTTGCGGAAAGGACGGGGTATGCCTCAACAGAAAAAGATGGCGATGGTTGTGAACATTAGGGAGTTTGATCTGTCGGAGGGTAGTTTTAGGGATATCCCTGTAATTTTTTCTCTGGATAGGGTACTTAGAGCCCTTAAGCCATCAAAATTGGTTACTGATGATTCTGCGCTCGCATAATATTAGGGGACTGGGGGAGAGCGAAAGTTTTTGTCTCTAAGGGATTTTTTTTGAAGTTGAATCCTTGCCTTATTTTTATTCAAGAAACGATGTCCAGTGCTAAAAATTCTATAGGTTATTTCCGGAAAATGTTTCCAGATTGGCACATCACCGCAAAGGATGTGGATGGACAATCTGGCAGGCTAGCAGTGATATGGAACCCGAGATGGGCCTCATTTTAGTCTTATGTTTTTTTTGGTGGCATTTTGATTTCAGGGCGTTTGAGGGGTCTTAATCTAAGAGTTAATTTGATAAATTTGTACGCACCCTATTATTATAGAGAGGGCTTTTGGAAGCGGATGGAAATATGTGGGTTTCTACCTTTGGAAATCTTTATTCTGGTGGGGTATTTTAATTGTACTGTGAGCAGGAAGGATGTATGGGGTTCTAGACGCAAGGATTCATTATCGGATTTATTGGTAGACATGTTCATAGATAATAGTCTAAAGGAGATTCCTATGGTCGCTCATGGACCGACTTGGTATAATGGGAGAGGGGGTGAGGATTTCATAGCCAAGAGACTAGACCGGGCACTTTTTCAGGAAGCTATACTCTCTCATATGGGAGGGGTCGAGGTGAGTGTAAAGGACTTGATGGTATCTGATCATCGCCCAATTAGTATTAAATGGAATTTTGAGAATGTGGTGTTGGGCTATCCTTTCAAGTTCAATCGTGCAAGGCTCGAGGATGTCGATTTTAATGTATTGGTTAGAGATTTCTTTAAAATAAACAGGCATGAACAGGGTGTATCTTCTACGGAATTTCTATCTAAAAACCTAAAAATCCTTAAGTCGAAGGTTAAGTTTTGGGAAAGAGAAAAAAGAGGAAAATGGAACAAAGACTATGGGAGATCATGGCTCCGACTAAGATGCTGTTAAAAATTTTAAATAATGGAAGGCCTAAAGATGAAGTCTGGAAAAAGATCAGGGAATTGGAGATTGAAAGGAAGATTATTCTACATATTAAAGAACAATCTTGGCATTTAAAAAGTAGAGAAACTTGGCTAAAGGCGGGGGATCGTAATACTAAATATTTCCACAACTATGCAAATGGAAGGAGAAGACAAAATGCTATCTGGCATATCAGAAATGAAGGAAGGGAATCACATACTATAGAAAGCATTATGCAGGAGGCTATAATTTTTTTTCCTGATGTGTATAAGGCTAGAAAAGGGGCCTACATATCGGTTCAAATTTTGGCGGTTCAGGGTTTTCTGAGGATGTTTAATGATGCAGAGAATGAGATGTTTTTCATAAAAGTGGAAATGGTGGAAGTAGAGAGTGTTTTGAGGTCTTTTAAACCTGATAAAAGTCCTGGCCCAGACGGCTGGACCCCAGATTTTTTCTTGCACTTTTCTGATATGCTGCTAGAGGAGGTGACAGAAATGGTTGAGGAAATCAGAAGAGAAGGGAGGATTCTGAGATCAGTTAATTCTAATTGTATAGCTCTCATACCCAAGAAAAAGGAAACCGATTCTTTCGAGGACTATCGACCGATTTATTTATGCAATACTCTTTATAAGATCACATCAAAATTGATTGTTGAAAGGTTAAAAGGGACTCTAGCTAGGTTTATTACCAAGGATAAATCGGGGTTTTTAAGCAGGCGTATTATTCATGATGTTGTGGCAACAATACAGGAGGTTATCCATTCGATTCATGGCAGAAAATACGAGGCTATTCTTATGAACATGGATTTAAGTAAGGCTTATGATAGAGTTGACAGGCTTTTGTAAGAATGGTGCTTTATCAGATTGGTATCCACAGGAATGTAGTTGAATGGATTATGTGCTGCGTCACATCATCGGTGATGGCAGTTATTATTAACGGGACTGCATCATGTTTTTTCAAGCCAGGCAGAGGTTTGCGCCATGGATGCACTCTTTCACCTTTGCTCTTTATTTTAACTATGGATTCTTTGAGCATTAAATTAAATGAGGCCACAGTTCTGGGCACGTTCAAGGGGATCAAGATTACTAAAAGAAAGGAGATCTCTCATATATTTTTGTGGACGATGTTCTGTTTTTTGGGATGTTGATTTGATCCTGTTGGTTGATGATGTTTCACATATTACATAGATTCAATCAAGCTACTGGTATGATTTCCAATAAGAAAAAGTCCAGTATTTATTTTGAAAACGAGGAGCAGCTGATATTAAACAAGATAGAAGTGATTTTTAATTTTAATTTGATGTCACTATCAGAGGGGATTACTTATTTAGGTTTTCTACTTAAACCAGCATCCTATAGAGTAAAGGATTAACAGTGGATTGTTGAAAAAAGTCCTAAACGTATTCAAGGATGGTCTCCAAAGTTCTTATCTAAAGGCGAGAAGTTGATCCTTATTCAGGCTGTCTTGCAGTAGATCTCGGTCTTTTGGGCTCGTCTATTTCTAATCCCGAAAACTATACAATAAAGGATCAGAATGTCTGTGACAAATTTCATGTGGAATGGGAGCTACGGTGATAGAAAAATACACCTGGCTCGATGGGATCTCATTGCCAAGCCTAAAGAATAGGGAGGCTGGGGTTTAATGAACATGGAGATCTTCGGAAAAATATTAGTTATGAAATCTATGTGGAGAATCCTGCAAATGGAAGGTATCTGGAATGAGATTATTCATTTTAAGTACATAAAATCACAGATCCTGGAAGATGTTTTCATAACCAGATGGAACAAAAAGGGTTAAAGCTCACAGATATGGAGGGAGTTTTTAAATATTTGGCCAGGGTTCAAAGAACTCTTGAAATGGAAATTTGGGAGCGGACATAAAACACTGATTGGAGATGGTTCAATTAGGGGTTTCTATTCAGACAATGCTCTGGAGGAAAATACTCTGAATTTCCTGCATAGAAGGGTTTCTTTTTTCTGTCACATGTTATTAAAAGGTGGCAGGACGAAATGCAAATATGGTATGAACCGGAGGCACTCGGTATGTAGGGTCAGAGGAATATTGAATGGACTAAGTATTTGGAAAGGATTAGAGGGATGGGATGGACACAATCGATGGATGGGGATTCCATTACTTGGTGTGGAATTTTAAATAATGGAAATATTTACACTCAGGAAACTTACAGGGAGCTTATGGTTGATTATAGCGGACAGGGGGTGGAATGCTAGTTTAATAAGATGTGGAAGGTAAAAAACAGCTTAAAACTGTCATATTTTTATGGTGTGTTTGGCAAGACAAAAACTTAACCTGGACTAATATAAAAAAGAGAGGTATGAATGGTTTGAGGAGATGTTCACTGTGTAAGATGGAGGATGAGGATAACCAACACCTGTTCTATAATTGTGTCTTCATCAGTGATGTCAGATTTCATCTATGCAAGTTTTTCAACTTCTATGACAATGATTATTAATCTGAAAAGGAATGTACGTCATGGTGGGTCTCAAAAGGAAAAAATTTCCGCATCATCCCCCTTATCTTCCATTGGAAAATATGGAAGCGTTGAAATTTAAATATTTTCGAGGACTGTTCTTTGTCTCAGACTGATATTGCCTCTCAAATTTTTCAACAATGGGAGGGTTCCAGACCGATGCAGAAGCCACCAAAGGATCTGTCGATCGGATTAAGGCCTTTTGATTTCTCCTATCCGGTGGGTTTCTTCGATGGTGCGACTGAGAATGGAATGTGTGGGTGCGGAGCGTGGTTACTGATTAGCCCATTATGCCATTAAAAACTTTTATGGAATGGTGGCATGGGTTCAAATACGAGAGTTGAGGCTTTGGCTTTATGGGGCTTACTCTGGTTTTCTAGGCATTTGTGCATTGATTCCATCCAGATATATGGTGATTCAAAGGTTTTTATTGAATATCTTAACAAGAGAAACAATTTGGCGCCTGTGCAACTTATTTCTTGGATAGAACGTATAAATGAGATGGTTGGTACTTTATCCTCGATTGCTTTCTCTCACATTTTTAGAGAAAAGAATTCCACTGCTGACCGGCTGTCAAAATTGGGATTGAGTGGTATGCTGGGGGTGATTACTTATGAATTTTTTGAGGCTAAGGGTACTGGTGCTAGGGGCATTGTACATATGTTATAAATAAGGATCAATTACTTTTTGAGGACAGATGAAGGTCATGGGATATACATTTGGCCGCAATTTTTTGTTTCTAAATGGCGAAATGCGATCGCGCAAGGGGAGTGGAAGATAATGTTTTTCTTGTAGGTTTTAACCCTGAACAGAAATTATCTACACATGAATATTATAACTTAAAATAAACAATAGCGATAGCATAAAACATAAAACAGATAAACACAGAGATTTTCCCCTGGATCCTAAATAGGGACGACCAGCTTGATTTTTCATTATATTCCTTTTAGTGTTACAACACATATATATACATGCCGAAGCATACATAAACCTCAATCCATTAACCCTAGATTAGAACATAACCGTAGTTCCTTTGACCGTATCTACAAAATACCAGGGGTCGAAAACCATTGTACCCCAAAAAACCATGTGCAAACTCATGCAAAAAACATGGGTGGGTCCGCCTATGAGTGGGACCGCACACCAAAAAATATTTCGTCGGGGCGCTGCCCCGGACCCCGACAGGGGGGGCTGCCGCCCCCCCTTGTGACCCCCCTGCTGCGCCCAGTGCAACGTACAGCACATGGGGCTAGTCGTGGAAAGAATATAACACACACCCAACATTCTCCCACTTGTTGTTTTCTTTCCACAGGGGGTGTTTTCTTTCCACAGGGGGCCACAAGAGAGCTTAGTCATTTGGCCAATTCTTCAACACCCATTATTTCTCTACACCAAGAGAACTTCTGAGTGCTTACAGACTTCGTCAATGCATCTACAACATTCTTCAAAGTGTCCACCTTTACCAGCAACACCCTTTTAGCCTCAACCATATCTCTAACAAAGTGATATTGAACATCAATGTGCTTTGTCTTTGAATGATAAGCATGGTTCTTAGCCAAGAAAATTGCACTTTGGCTATCACAGTCTATCCTTATAGCTTGCTATACCAACCCCATACTTGAACACAATCTTTGCAACCAAACTGCTTCCTTGCTTGCATGAGTGGCTGCTATGTATTCTGCCTCTGTAGTTGAAAGAGCCACTACAAACTGTCTTTTACTCATCCAACTGACTGCGCCTCCAAATAGGCTAAACACATACCCACTTGCAGATCTTCTTTGGTCCAGATCTCCAGCCCAGTCTGCATCAACAAAACCACGAATGTCCAACATTCTTTCCAATCCTGGTCTTCCCTGGTAGCACAAGCCATAATCATTAGTGCCACGTAAATATCTGAAAACCTGCTTCACTGCTGTCCAATGCTCCTTCCCTGGGTTTGACATAAACCTACTCAATACTCCCACCGCATGTGCAATGTCTGGTCTAGTACAGACCATTGCATACATCAGGCTACCCACTGCACTTGCATATGGAACACGGGACATATACTCCTCTTCTTCTTGTGTCTTGGGACACTGTTCAGCAAACAACTTTACACCTACAGGAATAGGAACATTCACCGGTTTACTATCCTGCATATTGAACCTCTGCAATATAGTCTCGACATACTTCCTCTGGTTTAGCCAGAGCTTCCTCTTTGCCCGATCTCTCTTAATTTCCATGCCCAAAATATAGTTTGCAGCACCAAGATCCTTCATATTGAATTTGGAGAACAGTTGGGTCTTTAAATTTTGGATAATTTCTTTGTCATTTCCAATCAAGAACATATCATCCACATACAATAACAAATAAATAACACAGTCACCAATTAATTTAAAATAAACACAGTGATCCTCCTTGCTTCTAGTGAAGCCAAGTTCTGACACAGTATCACTTCCGATACCACATCTCCAGGACTGCTTTTAACCTATACAGACTTTTTCAACCTCAGACACCAGCTTCTTTCTACCGTTCACCTTCATAAAGCCTCTGTTTCCAACTGCTTCATGTAGATTCTCCTTGATCCTCATGGAAGAAATGATGTCTTCACATCCATCTCTTCTATCTCAAAATCAAATGCAGCAGCAACAGATAAAAGTAATCTAATAGAAGTAACTTTGGCAACAGGAGAAAAAATATCACCAAAATCAATTCCCGGCACCTGGGAATAACCTTTTGCTACCAACCGAGCTTTTTATTTCTCCACCTTGCCTTCTACATTCATCTTCTTTTTAAACACCCATTTTCTCCTTATGGGCTTCCTTCTAGCCGGAAACTCCACCAGATCTCATGCCTCATTTTTGTGCAAGGATTCCGTTTCATCAACCATGGCCTCCTTCCAGAGTTTTCCATCCTCGGAATCTACTGCCTCCCTGACAGTTCTAGGATCATCATCAGTTATAGTTAAGGTAAAACCTGAATAGAAAGTAGATGGACTATACCTTTCTGGTTGCCTTATTTCCCGAAATGATCTTCTCAAAGCTGGAGTTTGTGGCTCTTCCTCTTCTGAGTCTTCTTCTGTTGTAGAGTCTGATTCATCCTCCTTTAGCTCAAACTCTATCTTCTCAGGTTCCTTTGGTATTATTTCATGTTTAACAACATCTTTCACCTCTCTAAACACCACATCTCGGTTGTACACAACCTTTCTTGTTTCCGGGTTCCAAAGCTTGTAACCTTTTAAACCATCCTTATACCCAATAAAGATGCACCATTCATATTTATTATCCAACTTGGTCCTTTTCTCCTTTGGAACATGTGAATATGCATCACATCCAAATACCCTTAGATGTGAAAGAGAGGGTTTCTTACCAGTCCATACCTCATGTGGAGTCTTATCCTCCAACGCTGATGAAGGAGATCTATTAACTAAGTAACATGCAGTCTCCACTGCCTCTGCCCATAATTCTTGTCCTAACCCGGTACCACTGAGCATGCTTCTTGCCTTTTCCATCAGCGTTCTGTTCATTCTTTCTGCAACTCCGTTTTGTTGAGGTGTGTATGGAGTAGTCTTCTATCGTGCTATACCACACTTCTTACAGAACTCTTCAAATTCCTTCTTGCAGAACTCCCCACTATTATCTATCCTCAGCGCCTTTATCTTCTTCTCTGTCTGGTTTTCCACCAGAGCCTTAAATTCTTTAAATCTGTCAAATACTTTAGGTTTATTCCTCAAGAAATATATCCATGTATTCCTTGAGAAGTCATCTATGAATGAAACATAGTACACAGAATTTCCCAGTGATGGAACTGACACAGGTCCAAACACATCACTGTGTACAAGTTCTAATATCTTGTTCGCCCTCTTAGCACCATAAGGAAAACTCACCCGATTTTGCTTCCCATATACACAATGTTCATAGAAATCGAAATCTAGAGAGCAATTAGACATACCTTCTACCATACCATTTCTATGCAGTATCTGAAGGCCCTTCTCTCCAATATGTCCAAGCCTTTGATGCCATAGCATGGTCTTTTCTCCAGAGACAGCTAGGCTTTCCGCTCCACTTTCAAGAACCACAGAACTGTTACACCCATCAATAACAGTGCTACCTTGTAGCTTGTACAGAGTTCCAGTCCGAACTCCCCACATTAATACTAGTGCTCCCCAAACCATCTTGCAGGCATCTTTCTTGAACACTGTTTTTACACCTGCATCATCCATCTTGCTTACAGAAATCAGATTTCTGGCCAATGCAGGAATATGCAGAACACCAGGAAGTGTTCTAATCCTTCCACCTTGCAGCTTCATCTTGACCTTTCCACGTCCGACGATTCTGGCCTTCCTATCATCCCCTAGAAGACATCACCACCATCATATTTCTCATACTTGCAGAACCATTCCCTATGGGGAGTGAAGTGAAAGGATGCACCTGAGTCAATCAACCATGACTCATGATCTACATGTGTATTTGAAGAAGAAGCCAAATACACATCCCCACCTTCATCCGAGGTGGTTTTTGTCTCTGCAGAAGGAGCATCATCAGATCCCTTTCCTTTCTCAGGAGCTTTAGATCTGCACTCCTTTTTGTAGTGCCCTTCCTTTCCGCATTTCTAGCATACCTTTACAAACTTTCCAGGAGATTTATATCTCCCTCTAGATTTAGATCTCCCACTCGAAACCTTATTCTTGTTTCTATTTTGGGACCTTCCTTGTACAGATAAGGCATCTCCATTCTGGCCCTCCATATTTCTCCGTCTCATTTCCTCCGACAACAAGGCCGAGACAATGTCATCAAAATTCAAGGTAGTTGTATTGCTACCTATTGCAATAACCAGACTGTCCCACGAGTCTGGTAGAGAACACAACAAACTGATGCACTTATCTTCATCTGAGATTTTAATATCAATGATGATGTACTCGATTTCCACTACGTATTGCCATTCAGATGCTCTGTCACCGAGTCCCCATCCTTCATCCTCAGTTTATATAGATTTTTCCGCAGGAACAACTTATTCAACAGAGACTTAGATTGGTACAAAGTCCCAAGTTTTTCCCACAAATTCTTCGTCATAGCTTCCCCAGATATATTCAACAATACTGAATCTGAGACACACAACCGTATTGTGCTCTTAGCCTTTCGATCCAGTTTCTTCCAGTCTTCATCTAACATTGCCGTTGGTTTAGTACCTGGATCTACCGCGATCCACTGATCTTTATCCACCAGTAGATCCTCCATCTTGAGCTTCCATAACTCAAATCTCTGACCATTAAATTTCTCGATCTCTATCTTTCCGTCGCTCGCCATCTTCTTTCACCGCAAGAATTGATCTCGCAGATCTCCCACTGAACAGGGTCTACCTCAGGCCTGAGCAAAAAACCCTCAGCAGTAAAGGCGTCCCCTTGAAGCTGAAACAACTCTGATACCAAATTTAGGTTTTAACCTTGAACAAAAATTATCTACACACAAATCTTATAACAGAAAATAAACAATAGCGAGAGCATAACACATAAAACAGATAAACACAGAGATTTTCCCCTAGATCCCAAATAGGGACGACTAGCTTGATCTTTCATTATATTCCTTTTAGTGTTACAACACATATATATACATGCCGAAGCATACATAAACCTCAATCCCTTAACCCTGGATTAGAACATAACCGTAGTTCCCTTGACCGGATCTACAAAATACCAGGGGTCAAAAACCATTGTACCCAAAAAAACCATGTGCAAACTCATGCACAAAACATGGGTGGGTCCGCCTATGAGTGGGACCGCACACCAAAAAATTTCGTCGGGGCGCTGCCGCCCCCCCTATGGCCCCCCTGCTGCGCCCGGTGCAATGTACAGTGTGTGAGGCTAGTCGTGGAAAGAATATAACACACACCCAACATTTCTTGGCTTTTCATATGGTGCAGCAGTTCTTACCTGAATGTCAGGAATTATATCGAAGGAGTGAAGAGTCAAAGAACAAGGGTAGGCCTTTTTGATTTTGACATTTTTTTCAAGTGTGAATTATGTTTTTTGCAGGTTTGATGGATGGATTCTGGTATAGACAATTTATTTTTTTCATGTATGTGCATATGGGATGTAGACAATGATGATGTATGGCTCACAGGAACTCTATTTTTTATGACTTTTTCATGTTGTATGTATGGATGAATTTTGATAATTTGAACTAGTACATTTATATAAACTAGAGGTTTTTCATGCTGGAAAAAAAATTAAAAATTAAAAATTAAAAAATTACTTTGGGTTTATAATATTTATTTATTCGGTCTAATATTTTTCATTTGGGTTTATAATTCTTTGAGTGTTTAGTATTAATCCCTTGAGTCTATTATTCCTTCAAGTTTATAATATCAATCCATTGTGTTTATTAATGTAGAGGTTCATATTCCTAGGGTATAATATTGTTCATAGTGTTTATAATATTAATCTTGGACTTTAATATAAATCTTTTAGATTTGATTAATTAACAATAATTAATATATGTTATAAATAAAAGTAACATTTATATTTTTTAATAAATAACAATAATAATTAATTATTTTATTAATTAATTAAAAATTTGAAATAATTAATTTATATTAATTAATAATGATATTAAATATAATTAACCATAAAAATAGCAATATTAATTAATAAAAGTAATAATAATAATCATAAATATTAATAATTCATTTCATGCTCATGGACAAACTCTTAATGAATAAGGAAACCAAAGAAAAGAGAATTTTATATCTGGAAATGATACTAGCACAACAATAACTAGCAATCATTTCAGATCATGTTGGTTGGGCTCGGAAGTAAGTGGTGGAAGTGCTCAGGGAGGTTCGATAGCTAGATGTGGGGGTCGCACACAACGGGGTCAACACACACAACGGGGTCAACAACAAGGCGAGTTTGCTCATTGTGGCAGAGCAGGGAGACATGGGGTGGTGTGTTGTGTGGGACATGGGCATTAGCAGACCTATTACATGGAACAAAGTCGAGATTTGATCCAATCAATTCTAGATCGCCTGGAAACAGCGGAGTGGGTGAAGCAAGAGGAGCACACAAAGCTAATTTCCACCTTGAACAAAATGCACTATTTTCAGTGCCATGTCCATGAGTGTGTAGTGGTATTCTAGCAGGGCCAGAACATGTTATCTGAGAAAGTCGAAAAGTTGGAGGCGTGGATGGCCCATTTAGAAGAGCATGTTTAATTCTCCTTTCATCCTCCTCCTCCTCTAGGAACAACCACGGATAACCCAACCTCCATCACCTCTAACGACTAGCATGGTTTCAGTTGTCCTACTTGTTTTGTTTGTTTACTCGTCCTTTTGGTCTCTCAAGTTGTGGAATCTATCTCTTGATACTTTTCTGTTTCTTTTTCATATGATGCCAGCGGTAGTAAACAAACCTGGTCAAGGTGAGACTACCCGCGTTTTGGTTTTGATGTACTCTTTTTTGGAAGAATGAATGGAAGCTTGATTTACAAAAAATGATAACTTTTTCATTAAAAATAATTAAAAATACATATATTATAAAAAATAATAAAAGTATTGTAAAAAATAATAAATTAAAAATAAATGATAATAATTTTTATTTGAAATTTTTAAATAAATATTGAATATTTAAAATAATTATAAAATTTTCAAAAATAATATAATTAATATTATTTTTAATTTAAATCAGTTTCAATTTTTTTGAAATTGAGATTAATAATTTTCTATAAAATTTTAATAAAATTTGAATTTCTAGAATAATTTCAATGAATCTTCAATATAAAATGAAAATGTTCAATAATCTTGTTATAATTTTTTTAATAAAGTATTCTAAAGATTAAGTATTTAAATAATTAAAAAAATATATATTAAATTAAAGCTAACTAAAAATTATAAATATATAGTTAAAGTAATTATTGTTAAAAACTATTTTTTAATGTGAAAAGGTAAAATCATCAAAATTATTGGAAAAAATACACTATAATATAAAATTTAATAAAAATTATACTATGCATTTTTAATAATAATATTTTGCAACATCACATTGTGACAAAGATTGTCTTAATATAAAAAATAACCATGACCATCCATGGTGAAATATGGTCCAACGTCACATTGTGACAATGATTGTCTTAATATGAAAATCAACAATGGTCAACCATTTTCAACCATCATCAACCATGGTCAATTATGTTCTACCATGGTCCTATGTCATATTCTAACAAAGATTGTCTTAATATGAAAATAGACCATGATCCAACATCACATTCTGACAAATATTGTCTCAATATGAAAATCAACCATGGTCAACTATGTTTGTTTTAGGGTTTTTAGTATTTATCTAATGGTTTATATACTTAGGGTTTATAATAGTAATCCCTTGCGTTTAATATTATTCCCTTGGGTTTTTAGTATTAATCGCTTGGGTTTATTATTTCCTTGGGTTTATAATATCAATATGTTGGGGTTTATTTATCAAGGGTTCATATTCCTAGGGTGATATTATTCATAACATTTATAATATTAATCCTTGAGTTTAATATAAATCCCTTGGGTTTATAATCACAATCAACCATGGTCCATCGTCACATTGTGACAAATATTTTCTCAATATGAAAATGAACCATTGTCAACCATGTTAGGGTTTATAATGTTTATTTTAGTGCTTATATACCTTTGGTTTATAATATTAATCACTTGGGTTTAATATTATTCACTTGGGTTTATAATACCTTGGGGTTTTAAAATTAATCCCTTAGGGTTATAATATCAATCTCTTTGGTTTATTATTCTAACTTGGGTCCATATTCCTAGCGTATAATACTATTCATAAGGTTTTTAATGTTAATCCTAGGGTTTAATATAAATCACTTGGGTTTATAGTCATGTTCCATCATGGTCCACTATGTTCCAATGTCACATAATGACAAATATTGTCTCAATATGAAAATCAACCATGGTCCAGCATCGCACGGTTACAAATATTGGTTCAACCATGTTTGTTTTAGTGTTTATAGTATTTATATTAGGGTTTATATACCTTGATTTATAATATTAATCCGTTGGGTTTAATATTATTCCATTGGTTTATAATCCCTTGGGGTTTTAGTATTAATCCCTTGGGTTCATATTCCCTTGTGTTTATAATATCAATCCGCTGGGTGTATTAATATAACGGTTCATATTCCTTGAGTGTAATATTATTCATAGGGTTTATAATATAAATCATTGGGTTTAATATTTACTTCCCTTGGGTTTATAATCGCTTTGGTTCTTAGTATTAAGCCTTTGGGTTTATAATATTAATCCTATGGTTTAATATAAATCTCTTGGATTTATAATCATGGTCAATCGTTTTCAATCATTATCAACCATGGTCAATCATGGTCAACCATGGTCCAGTGTCACATTGTGACAAAGATTGTGTTAATATGAAAATAAACCATGGTCAATGATGGTAAACCATGGTCCAACGTCACATTGTAACAAAGATTGTCTCAATATGAAAATCAACCATGATAAACCATGGTCAACCATGTTCATTTTAGAATTTATAGCATTTATCTTAGGGTTTATAATATTAATCCCTCAGATTTAATATTATTAGGCTTGTATTTATAATCCTTTGGGTTTATTATTTCCTTGTGTTTATAACATAAATTTGTTGGGTTTATAAATCTAAGGGTTCATATTCCTTGGGTGTAATGTTATTCATAGGTTTTATAATATTATTTCTTGGGTTTAATATAAATCCCTTGGGTTTATAATCATGGTTGACCATGGTCAACCATGGTCCAACATCGCATTGTGACAAATATTTTCTCAATATGAAAATCAACCATGGTCCAATGTCGTATTGTGACAAATATTGTCTCGATATGAAAATAAATCAAGTTCAACCATTGTCAACCATGGTCCAACATTTCATTGTGACAAAGATTGTCTCAATATGAAAATGAACCATGGTCAACTATAGTAAATCATGTTTTTTTAGGGTTTATATACCTTGGGTTTATAATATTAAACATTTGGGTTTAACATTATTCCCTTGGGTTTATAATACCACGAGGTTTTAGAATTAATCCCTTGGGTTTATAATATCAATCACTTGGGTTTATTAATATAAGGGCTCATATTCCTAGCGTATAATACTATTCATAAGGTTTATAATATTAATTCTAGAGCTTAAATCACTTGAGTTTATAATCATGGTCAACCATAGTCCAATGTCACATAGTGACAAATATTGTCTCAATACGAAAATTAACCATGGTCAACCATGGTCAACCACGGTCCAACATCGCATTGTGACAAATATTGGTTCAATATAAATCCCTCAACCACAACCACAATAAATAGTAAATAATAATAACAATAATTATTTTAAAATGAGTATAATAATAATTAATTGACAATAATTAATATGTATATATAAAATGACATTTTCATTATAAAAGTTGTGTTTGTAATATTATAATTATTTTTATTATTATATATCTATCAATATGAATATTAATATTGTTATTAATATTAGATCTATACCATTATCGCCTATCTGATTTTTTAACCACATTTAGTAATGTGGTTGTGCTAGATTGGTTCAATATAAATTACTCCCTTAGATTTATAATATCGATCCCTTAGGTTTATTAATTTAGGGGTTCATATTCATAATGTATTATATTATTTGTAAGTTTTATAATATTAATCCTAGGGTTTAATGTAAATCCCTTGGGTTTATAATCATGGTCAACATGGTCCAATGTCACATTGTGACAAAGATTGTCTCTATATGAAAATCAACCATGGTCAACCATGATCAACCATGATCCAACGTTGCATTATGACAAAGATTATTTCAATTTGAAAATAAATCATGGTCAACCATGTTTATTTTAGGGTTTATAGTATTTACCTTAGTTTTTATATAACTTAGGTTTATAATATTAATCCCTTGGGTTTATAATATCAACCTATTGGGTTTATTAATCTGAGAGTTCATATTCCTAGGGTGTAATATTATTCATAGGGTTTATAATATAAATCTTTGGGTTTAATATAAATCCTTTGGGTTTATAATCATGGTCAACCATGGTTCAATGTCACATTGTGACAAAGATTTTCTCAATATGAAAATAAACCATGGTCCAACGTCGGGATGTGACAAAGATTGTCTTGATATGAAAAAAAACCATGCTCAACCACAGTCAACCATGGTCCAATGTCGCATTGTGACAAGGATTATCTCAATATGAAAATGAATCATGGTCAATCACAGTCGATTATGTTTATTTTAGGGTTTATAATATTTATATTAGGGTTTATATACCTTTGGTTTATAATATAAATCACTTGGATTTAATATTATTCCCTTGGGTATATAATACCTAGGCATTTTATAATTAATTGCTTGGGTTTATTATTCCCTTGGGTTTATAATATCAATCCTTTGGGTTTATTAATCTAAGAGCTCATACTCCTAGGGCATAATATTATTCATAATTTTTATAATGTTAATCATGTGGTTTAATATAAATACCTTGGGTTTATAGTGATGGTCAACCATGGCCCAATGTCACACTGTAGCAAATATTGTCTCAATATGAAAATCAACCATGGTCGAATGTCTTATTGTGAAAAAGATTGTCTCAAATTGAAAATCAAACATGGTAAACCATTTACAACCATGTTTATTTAAGGGTTTATAATATTTATCTTAGCATCTATATACCTTGGATTTATAATATTTATCCATTAGGTTTTTAGTATTAATCTCTTGTGTTTATAATTTGAATCCCTTGACCTTATTAATCTAAGGGTTTATATTCCTAGGGCATAGTATTAATATTTGGGTTTAATATAAATCCATTGGGTTTATAATCATGGTCAACCACAGTCCAATGTCACATTTTGACAAAGAATTTCTCAATATGAAAATCAACCATGGTACAATCTGGAATTATGACAAATATTGTCTCCATATGAAAATCAATCATGGTCAATCATTGTCCAACGTCGCATTTTGATAAGACTATCTCAATATGAATATGAACCATGGTAAATCATGGTCAACCATGATTATTTTAGGGTTTATAATAATTAATTTTAAGATTTATATTCCTTGAGTTTGTACTATTATTCCCTTGGGTTTATTATTCGTTGAGGTTTATAATCTCAATCCCTTGGGTTTATTAATGTAAGAGTTCATATTCCTAGGATATAATATTATTCATAGGATTTATAATATTAATATTTGGATTCAATAAAAATATTTTGGGTTAACTTTATATATATATATATATATATAATATAATTAACAATAAAAATATTTTATTAATTAATAATGGTGTTAAAATATTAATTAATAATAATAATAATATTAAGTAATTAGTTATAATAATTTAAAATAATTATAGTAGAAATTAATTGACAATAATTAATCATTCTAATTCTAATAATAATAAGATATTTATTGATATAATTTATTATTATATTTTATCAATATGAATATTAATATTGTTATTAATATTAGATATATACTATTATTGTTTATCGGTGTTTTTCAATCGTATTTATAATGTAGTTGTGCATTAGTTCAACATTACATTATGACACAGATTTTCTCAGTATGAAAATCAATCATGGTCCAATTTCATATTGTGACAAACATTGTCTCCATATGAAAATCAATCATGCTCAACCATGGTCAACCATGGTCCAAAGTCTCATTGTGACAAAGATTGTCTCAATATGAAAATGAACCATGGCCAACCATGGTCAATCATGTTTATTTTAGGATTTATAATATTTATCTTAGGGTTTATATACCTTGGGTTTATAATATTAATCGCTTGGGTTTATAATATTAATGGCTTAGGTTTAATATTATTCTCTTGGATTCATAATACTTTGGGGTTTTAAAATTGATCTCTTGGGTTTATAACATCAATTCTTTGGGTTTATTAATCTAAGAGTTCATATTCTTGTGTATAATATTATTCATAAGGTTTATAATATTAATCTTAGGGTTTAATATAAATTCCTTGGGTTTATAATCATGGTCAACCATGGTCCAATGTCACATTGTGACAAAAATTGTCTCAATATGAAAATCAACCATGGTTAACCATGGTCCAATGTTGCATTGTGACAAAGATTGTTTCAATATGAAAATCAACCATGGTCAACCATGTTTATTTTAGGGTTTATAGTATTTATCTTAGAGTTTATATGCCTTAGGTTTATAATATTAATCCCTTGGGTTTAATATTATTCTCTTGGGTTTATAGTCTCTTGGGCTTTTAGTATTAACCCCTTAGGTTCATTATTTCCTTATGTTAATATTTTATTAATCAAAGGGTTCACATTCCTAGAGTGTAATATTATTCATAATGTTTATAATATAAAACTTTGGGTTCGATATAAATCCCTTGGGTTTATAATTGTGGTCAACCATGGTCCAACGTCCCATTATGAAAAAGATTCTTTCAATATTAAAATCAACCATGGTCCACCATCACATTATCTTTAATAGAAATTTTTTGGATTTAATTAATTAACAAAAACTAATATTAATTATTTTATAATTTATTTTAATATTTATATTTTTTAATAAATAATAATAATTAATAGCAAAAAAATGAAGATGATTTAATTAATTATTATTAATTTATAGGAGATTTGACCCATGACCTCCTAATTGGTGAGAACTCAATCAATTGAGCTACCCCATGGGCTATTATTAATTTATATTAATTAATAATGATATTAGATTTTATTAACAATAAAAATAATAATAAATAAAAAGTAAAAACAATAATTCTTTTAAAATGATTAAAATAATAATTTTATTATTTCCCGGATGCGGGTGGAATGGGAGATTAATGGTGCACAGGGGGGCACATGGGTTGGCGCGTGGCTCACCACCACCGCCACCCACCCTCGCATGCATAGAAACTTAAATGACTCTGTCCGGCAATTAAATGAGGAACCAGGGGAGCTCTATCCCCGATACCAGAGCATTTCAACATTAACGATGGAGGATTCTGGAAATTGTTTGTGTGTCCAACCCCTCAGAGCTAGTTGTTCCTCTGCTGCAACTGAGCGCAGCTCACGCACCAGCACGGGGGTTCGCTGCGCTATCAACTGTTGTATTGACATTCTACCAGGCTTCCACTTCTCGAACAGCGCCTCCTGCAAACTTCTGTGCTCGTCCTCCATCGATTCCTGTCAACAACAAGTCCATTTCGCTCAATCCATGCCTCGATTACGCCCACGGATGCGTTGCAGGCGCGCGGGTGTAGTTGGGCGCGCCATAAACAGGTCCTCATCTTCCAATTCCGATTCCTCATCGTATTCTTCAGAATTTGGTCCTATGCGCATTCCTGCTCCGCGCAGAGGCCGTGGCAGAGGCCGGAATCGGTTCAATCCTGCAGGGCACTTCCGCCTGTCCTCTCGGGCTCAATCCCACCATGCACGCTTCCACTTCCCTTGCAGCGTCAACAACACTTCTCTCTTGGCTACAGTCACCATTGACATCCGGGCTGCCCCCTCTAATCAGGCTACTTCGAACCAGTTTCGCGCCGCCTCGGTGGCTTCTCAGGAGCCCATTGTGGGGGCAGAGCATCGCAATCTTCAGGCGGATACTCTGCAGAATGTCTCTTCTCCGGACAAAGCTGCTAACTTGGACGTTGAGGCTAACCCTTCGGCTCCACCTGATGGGGATCAAGCGCGCCATGGTGCTCCACCTCCTGCTGATGAGGACCCCTACAATTTCGGATGTCTCATTGTAGAGGAAGATCCTCCCTCTGAACAGTAATGTGGATCCAGGGCTGCGCTTCTGCATTTTGGTTTTCGTCGACTCGAAGGTGTCTTTCTTCAGCACTTTGTTAATGTTTATTTCTGCTACTGCTCTCATGGGTTTCCCTTTGGTTTATGGATGGTCTCCTCTGCGTGGGAACTACATGCTGTTATATGTCCACTATGCTATATGTCCAGGTCAAGATTTTTGTCACAGGTTTATACAGTCATTTTTGTTTAATTATGATACGGAATTGTAAAAATCTGGCTACTAAGGCCTACTCCACAGGGGTCTTATTTTTCAGGTCTGTTCTAATTTCTGTCATAGAAGTCCAATACTTGTTAGGAACAGACAGTCGTACTGTTCTACAAAGTTTTCAGAGTCCTCTTCCAAAATTTTGTGATGATCAATGTCTAGTTTGCAAAGCGAGAATGCTGCATCAATGGGCTGGAATTCTCGAGGCTTCAGCCTCTATGTAACACTATTTTGTATCAATATAGAAGTAGCCTTATTCAGAAAAAAAAATAATAATAATAATTTTATTATTTTTATTGTTATTAAAAACTCAAAGGGAGGTTTTTTATTTTTATTTATTTCAATTTAACCTTTATTTTTTTCGGTGGGCAGTGAAATTGAACTCCTCCTGAAAAATTCCGAGGCTGATCTGATACCCCTTACAATTGATTTTGGAAAGCCTCTGTCGCCTCCCATTATCATAAGTCCTACATCTGCATCAAATGTTACTTTGCGAAAAGGATGGGGTATGCCTCAATAGAAAAAGATGGCGATGGTTGCCGACATTAGGGAGTCTAATCTGTCGGAGGGTAGTTTTAGGGATATCCCTGTAACTTTTGCTCTGGATAGGGTACTTAGAGCCCTTAAGCCCTCAAAATTGGTTAGTGATGATTCTGCGCTCGCATAATATTAGAGGACTAGGGGGGGAGTGAAAGTTTTTGTCTCTAAGGGATTTTTTTTGAAGTTGAATCCTTGCCTTATTTTTATTCAAGAAACCATGGAAAATTTTAGGGGCTAATATTCGTAGGTGGGCTAATTTTCCATGATTTTTCCAAAAAAAATATTCGCCAATTTCCATTTTTTCTAAAAATGATTCGCCCAAATTTTACAATTTAAAATTATTTTACCTTAAAAATTGCCAACATTATATAGATACTATATATAAAATAATTATAAATTTGAATAATTTTACAAATATATTATAGTTTACATATTAGGGACTAGTGAGATTTGCCGATGTTTTAAACTTCAAGTTAATTTTCCATCCTTAAAATTTTCCCTGCAAGAAATGATGTCTAGTGTTGAAAATTCTATAGGTTATTTCCGGAAAATGTTTCCAGATTGGCACATCACCGCAAAGGATGTGGATGGACAATCTGGCAAGTTGGCAGTGATATGGAACCCGAGATGGGCCTCATTTCAGTCTTATGGTTTTTTTGGCGGCATTTTGATTTCAGGCATTTGAGGGGGCTTAATCTAAGAGTTAATTTGATAAATTTGTGCGCACCCTATTATGATAGAGAGGGCTTTTGGAAGCGGATGGAAATATGTGGGTTTCTACCTTTGGAAATATTTATTCTGGTGGGGGATTTTAATTGTACTATGAGCAGGAAGGATGTATGGGGTGCTGGATGCGAGGATCCATTATCGGATTTATTGGTAGACATGTTCATAGATAATAGTCTAAAGGAGATGCCTATGGTCGCTCATGGACCAAATTAGTATAATGGGAGAGGGGGTGAGGATTTCATAGCCAAGAGACTAGACCGAGCACTTTTTCAGGAAGCTATACTCTCTCATATGGGAGGGGTCGATGTGAGTGTAAAGGACTTGATGGTATATGATCATCGCCCAATTAGTATTAAATGGAATTTTGAGAATGTGGTGTTGGGCTATCCTTTCAAGTTCAATCGTGTAAGGCTGGAGGATGTTGATTTTAATGTATTGGTTAGATATTTCTTTAAAATCAACAGGCATGAACAAGGTGTATCTTCTATGGAATTTCTATCTAAAAGCCTAAAAATCCTTAAGTCGAAGGTTAAGTTTTGGGAAAGAGAAAAAAAGAGGAAAATGGAACAAAGACTACAGGAGATCATGGCTCCGACTAAGATGCTGTTAGAAATTTTAAATAATGGAAGGCCTCAAGATGAAGTCTAGAAAAAGATCAGGGAATTGGAGATTGAAAGGAAGACTATTCTACATATTAAGGAACAATCTTGGCATTTAAAAAGTAGAGCAACTTGGCTAAAGGTGGGGGATCGTAATACTAAATATTTCCATAACTATGCAAATGGAAGGAGAAGACAAAATGCTAGCTGGCATATCAGAAATGAAGGAAGGGAATCACATACTATAGAAATCATTAAGCAAGAGGCTGTAAATTTTTTTTCCTGATGTCTATAAGGCTAGAAAAGGGGCCTTACATACCAGGTCAAATTTTGGTGGTTCAGGGTTTTCCAAGGATGTTTAATGATGTAGAGAATTAGATGTTTTTCAGAAAAGTGGAAATGGTGGAAGTAGAGAGTGTTTTGAGGTCTTTTAAACCTGATAAAATTCCTGGCCCAGACAGCTGGACTCCAGATTTTTTCTTGCACTTTTCTGATATACTGCTAGAGGAGGTGACAGAAATGGTTGAGGAAATTAGAAGAGAAGGGAGGATTCTGAGATCAGTTAATTCTACTTTTATAGCTCTCATACCCAAGAAAAAGGAAACTAGGTCTTTCGAGGACTATCGACCGATTTATTTATGCAATACTCTTTATAAGATCACATCAAAATTGATTTTTGAAAGGTTAAAAGGGACTCTAGCCAGGTTTATTACCAAGGAGAAATCAGGGTTTTTAAGCAGGTGTATTATTCATGATGTTGTGGCAACAATACAGGAGGTTATGCATTGGATTCATGGCAGAAAATCCGAGGCTATTCTTATGAACATGGATTTAAGTAAGGCTTACGATTGGGCTTTTGTAAGAATGGTGCTTTATCATATTGGTATCATGGGAATGCAGTTGAATGGATTATGTGTTGCGTCACATCATCGATGATGTCAATTATTATTAATGGGACTGCATCATGTTTTTTCAAGCTTGGCAGAGGTTTTCACCAGGGATGTGCTCTTTCACATTTGCTCTTTATTTTAACTATGGATGCTTTGAGCATTAAATTAAATGAAGCCACACCTCTGAGCACATTTAAGGGGATCAAGATTACTGAAAGGAAGGATATCTGATCCGGATTTATGCAGGAACGCAACAGAATAAACATATAACCATAAATACAGAGATGTAGCGGAAATAACACTTCATTTCATTAATATCAAAGAACTGAAATTTGCTTACAAACAGAATGGAAATAAAACTAGCTAGGGCGTCGGTAGCATCTCTCGAGAAGAGATGTGGTTGCCAATGTGCCTTAACTCGGGCTACAATGAGGCTCGAGGGCCTATTTATTATTGAGAAACAATGGAGAACCCTAAACATCCAAAAACCTTAACCCTAGGAGATGAAGCGCCAAAATCCAGGCCCTGCTTGGGTAAATTGGTGTTTCAACTTCCCAGGGACGTAACTTTGGCATACTATCTTCGTTTGACGCTCATGATACATAATTAGAAAGATCTATCCGAGTACTACAACTTTCGCCATGATCTGGAATGGAATGATATTTTTTGGAGGCGCGATGCCCAAAAAACGTCGTTTAGGGCCTCAAAACGGCTCCGAAAGTTCAGGACCCAAAAAACTGCTAAAAATAGTAAGTTATGTTGAAACTGAAAAACTGAAAGAGACAATGGTGGGGGCCCAAGTGGAATAGGTGGGTGGACACCAATATCCACCTGGATCATTCCTCCCCCCTTAGGAAGCAATGGTCCCCATTGCGTTAATTTCCTCCATGAGATGAGGAAATTTCTGCTGAACTTGGTCCCTGGTGAACCACTTTCCTTGGTGCAGGAGTTGGCCAGCTTTGACAACCCGATATAATTGGATCTTCTGTTGGCGAGTGTTCTTGACCTGCATGTCCATGATACAATCTGTGGTGGCCTGTTCCATGTAGTCTGGATTTAACTCTGTTGGTGTGAGTTGTTCTGCAATGTCCGAGGTGTCCAGTAGAGGTGGGAAGTAAGGACGAAGGCGATCCACATTGAAGACTGGGTGCAGACCAAGGAATGGTGGAATACTGAGCTCGAATGCATTTTTCCCTACGGCCTTGGTGATGGTGTACGGCCCATATCGGAGCGGGCGAAGCTTGCGGTGGGGTCCAGTGAGGCGCTCCTTCTGCAAATGTAGCCATACTTTGTCGCCCACCTGGAAGTTGTGTGGCACCCGGTGTTGATCATGGCGTTGCTTGTACTTGGCATTGGCTCTGTCCAATATATCATGAACTTGTTGGCGGATGTGTTGAATGCACTCGATGAAGCTACTTGCTTTGTCAACTTCAGACTGGACATGAGTTGAATCGGCCTGAGCAGCTGCAAATGGCATGGCTACGTCAATGGGACATAGTGGCTGGAATCCCAAGCCCACCTGAAAGGGGCTATGGCCGATTGAACTGTGGAGAGCCCGATTATAACTATGTTGTACATAGGGGAGGCTCTCGTCCCATGTGTGTGGATGCTTTGAATTGTACATGCGCGGAATGTGTACAATCATTCTGTTGACGACCTCTGTCTGGCCATCTGTTTGGGGATGGAAAGCTGTGGACTTGGTGAGCTTGGTATCCAACATCGACCAGAGGCTGGACCAAAATGTGCTGAGGAACCTGCTATCCCGATCTGATATGATAGACTATGGGATCCCAAAGTGCACCCACACCCGTTCAAAGAAGAGTTTAGCAGTGGCTTCTGCTGTGATATTCTTCTTGCAGGCCGCCATAATGGCCATCTTCGAGAATCTGTCGACGACCACAAAAACACAGTCATTTCCCTGCTTAGTAGAAGGCAGGCCTGACATGTAATCCATGGAGATGGATTCCCAAGGTCGGCTAGGGGTAGGTAGAGGAGTATATAGGCCTTGCTTCTTGATGGTCGGTTTGGCAATGGCACAAGCAGTGTAGGATCTGATGTGCTTCTCGACATCCTTTCGAAGGTTCGGCCAATAGAAAAATTCTGCAGGATTGCTACTGTTTTCTCGACCCCGAAATTCCCAACGACTCGACTGTAGTGTGCTTCCCATATCATCTTGGCACGCTCGCTTGAAGGAACACAAAGGTGTCCCATGTGACATAAAAATGCATCTTGGAGGTGAAAATTTGGAACTTGCGTACCCCCCAAGAGTGCCTTGTAAGTGTGGCCGAATTCTGGGTCACTCTCATAGAGAAGCGGCCAATCAGAAGTCTCGTGCCCACGAGAGTTGAGCACGGTGGTGAGCGCCACGATCGGTGGTCGGCTGAGGCAGTCTGCAACATTATTGGTGCTACCCTTCTTGTACTTGATGTTCAAATGAAACTGTTGCAGATATGTGGACCACTTTTGATGGCGATCATTCTGCAACTTCCCTTGTGTCTGTATGAATTGCAGGGGCCGGTGGTCTGTGTGGATGATTGTTTCCTTCCCCAAAATGTAATGCTTCCATTGTCGATAGGCTTGCACAATGGAATACATTTCTTTGTCATAGGTGGGATACTTGTGAACTGTCTCAGACAATGTCTCACTGTGATATGCCACTGGATGTCCCTGTTGAGTAAGAACTGCCCCAATAGCATAGTCGGAGGCATCTGTCTCGATCTCAAATGGCTGTTGCAAGTCTGGTAAAGTGAGCACTGGGGCAGAACAGAGGCGGTTTTTCAGTTCTGTGAACGCCTTCTGTTGAGGTTCCGACCAAAAATTTTTTGCTCTCGCTCCTCCCTTGGTGACTTGACTCAAGGGCCAAGTGATATGAGAGAATCCCAACACGAACCTCCGATAGAAATTAGCAAGACCCAGAAAGCTGCGAAGCTCTGTTATAGTGGTTGGGTCTGGCCAATCCCGAATGACTTGGATCTTGGCTGGATCCACATGCACCCCCCTTTCATCAATAATGTATCCCAGATATTGAACCTGGGTCATGCCAAAACTGCACTTCTTCAAATTGGCACACAACTTGTGTTGCCGCAGTGTTTGGAGGACTTGTCGGATGTGGTGAAGGTGCTCTTCCCAAGTCTGGCTGAAGATTAGAATGTCGTCCAAGTACACCACTACAAATGAGTTGGTGAATGGCCGCAAGATGTCGTCCATCATCCTCATGAAGGTTGCGGGAGCATTCGTCAACCCGAAAGGCATGACTAGCCATTCAAAAAAGCCTTCCTTGGCTTTGAAGGCAGTCTTCCACACATCAGAGGGTTCAATTGGTACCTGGTGATACCCAGACTTCAGGTCAATCTTGCTGAAATATTTTGCACCTTTGAGTTGGTCCAGAAGGTCATCAATCCGTGGGATTGGGTACCTATTTCGAACAGTGATCTTTTTCAGCGCCCGATAGTCAATACAGAGTCTCCACGTCCCATCCTTCTTCTGTACCAACACGATCGGGCTCCCACGGGGCGATGAACTTGGTCTGATGTGACCTTTCTGCAACAGCTCCTGAATCTGCCTCTTGATTTCATCATTTTCCAGAACAGAGCGTCGATAGATCGGTCCATTGGGTAGCGGCGCACTTGGGGTCAGATCAATCGGGTGCTTGACCTGGCAGTGCAGAGGAACCCCTGTGGGTGAGGTGAAGATGTCCCCGTACTCCTCCACGACCTTATCCATTTGTTGTTGTCGTGCAGAGGGGCCCTGTCTGGAGGTCGTGGCCACAGTCTTCTTCTTGCCTTGGGGGCGGATCATCAGGAAAACGAATTTTCTGGTTTGGGAAATGAGCTTACTACATTGTTTTGCAGTAACCAAAGAGATAGTCGTAGGAGGTGGTACCTCTGGTATCCTGTACAACTTATTTCCCAAAGTAATAATAACAGCACGAGGTCGAGACTCATACACGGCATGACGCTTCCACAAGTATGGTTGTCCTAATAATACATCAGAAACATCAATAGGAGCAACGTCACATAATACCTCATCCGTGAAGGGCTTGATGCTATAGGGAAGGCGACACTGCCGGCTGACGCGGAGATCTCGTCCTTGGTGAAGCCACCAGATGGTGTATGGATGTGGGTGAGCTGTGGTCGGCAAGCCCAACCGCTTCACGGTGTCTGCTGAAATGAGGTTCTTTTGGCTCCCATTGTCGACAATGAACTGTACCGGGGAGCCCTTTACCCACATCTGGGAGTGGAAGAGACGTTCCTCCTCCTTTGGATCTTCCGGTTCCTCCTTTTGGATCTTTATAGTGGCAACAGTGGCATTGGGCTCCGCATCAATAATCTGTTTCCCTTTTTCATTTGCCTTTTTAGGTTCTGATTCAGAGTCAGAGCATGCATCTGACTCAGAAGCCCTCATCTCGGCCACTAGTGACTGCTTGGCCCGACACTCACTTGTGTTGTGAGTGGAGCTCTTGTGGAACTCACACCACTTTCCCGTGTCCTTCTTTGGCTTTGCGGTGTTGTTCTTTTCTTGTGGCTTTGACGGGTTGTCTTTAGCCGCCATGCCTTGGCTCTGTCCTTTGTTCTGCGGTTTGGAAGCACCTTTCCCTTGCTTTTGATTCACAGATCCAAAGTCTCGCTTCTTCTGTTTGAATTTCTTCTCAATCTTGGCAGCATACCGGTATGCCGTACCAAGCAAGGAGATGTCGAGGAACTCCATTTCCTCCTGAATGTATCTGTGCAGACAGCTGCGATACTTTAGCACCAAATGTTTCTCTGAATCTTTGATACCCAACTTTGTGCGCGGGGTATGGAACAGATTCGTCAGCTCATGCACATCTTGATCCCTTTGTTGTCGCAGCGTGGTCCATTGTATGTACTTGTCCTCATAGCTCCCCACAGGATAGTACTGTTCCTTGACGGCGTCTCGGAAGGAATTCCAAGTTGGTATGGCCGAGAACAGAGAGGGTTCTGTCTGGTCCTTGTTCTCACAGTAGGTTTCCCACCAGTCCTTAACATGGGGGGTAGCTTTGAGGAGTGCAAAAATAATCTTCTCCCGGTCTGAAAAGTCATGAACGGAGAAATATCCTTCTAATAGATTCAACCATCTATCTATGGCATCTGCGTCTATTTGACCCTCAAATATGGGAATGTCAAAATTTACTTGTACCTTAAAGGGAGTCGCAACTCCAGAGTGGCTACTGGATGCAGATGCGCCGTCGGTAGGCAGTCGTTGAAGGATCTGAGCAAGGTTATCCATCATCGCGTTCCTTTGTTTTTCTAGGGCCTCCTCGAGCAATATTTTGATAGGATCTCCTGCTCCCTCATCTTTCTTTTCGTCCCCCATGGGCATCCGTCGAGGTTTGCGAGGCTGATCTTGCAAAGGTTCCACCAGATCGAGCCCTAGCTCCTTATAACCCGACCTCGTTGGGGACATGCAAAGAAGGATCGAGAAAAAGCAGACCGCTCTGATACCACTGATCCGGATTTATGCAGGAACGCAACAGAATAAACATATAACCATAAATACAGAGATGCAGCGGAAATAACACTTCATTTCATTAATATCAAAGAGCTGAAATTTGCTTACAGACAGAATGGAAATAAAACTAGCTAGGGCACTGGTAGCTATCTCTGAGAAGAGATGTGGCGGCTACAGGCCTCTGAACTGAGTTACAATGAGGCTCGAGGGCCTATTTATTATTGAGAAACAATGGAGAACCCTAAACATCCAAAAACCTAACCCTAGGAGATGAAGCGCCAAACTATGGGCCCCGTTTGGGTAAATTGGTGTTTCAACTTCCCAAGGACGTAACTTTGGCATACTATCTCCGTTTGACGCTCATGATACATCATTAGAAAGCTCTATCCGAGGACTACAACTTTTGCCATGATTCGAAACAAAATGATATTCGCTGGAGGCGCGATGCCCAAAAAACGTCGTTTAGGGCCTCAAAACGGCTCCCGAAGTTCAGGACCCAAAAAAATGCTAAAAATAGTAAGTTATGCTGAAACTGAAAAACTGAAAGAGACAATGGTGGGGGCCCAAGTGGAATAGGCGGGTGGCCACCAATATCCACCTGGATCAATATCTCTCATAACTTTTTTTGTGAACAATGTTATGTTTTTTGGGATGTTGATTTGATCCTATTGGTTGACGATGTTTCACATATTTCATAGATTCAGTCAGGCTACTGGTATGATTTCCAATAAGAAAAAGGCCAGTATTTATTTTGAGAACGGGGAGCAGCTGATATTAAACGAGATAGAAGCGCTTTTTAATTTTAATTTGATGCCACTATCAGAGGGGATTACTTATTTAGGTTTTCGACTTAAACCAACATCCTATAGAGTAAAGGATTAACAATGGATTGTTGAAAAAATTCATAAACATATTCAAGGATGGTCTCCAAAGTGCTTATCTAAAGGCGAGAAGCTGATCCTTATCCAGGCTGTTCTAACACTTGTTCTATAACTGTGTCTTCATCAATGATGTGAGATTTCATCTATGCAAGTTTTTCAACTTCTATGACAATGATTATTAATCTGCAAAGGAATGTACGTCATGGTGGGTCTCAAAAGGAAAATCTTTTCGCATCATCCCCCTTATCTTCCATTGGAAAATATGGAAGCGCCGAAATTTAAATAATTTCGAGGACTGTTCTTTGTCTCAGATTGAGATTGCCTCTCAAATTTTTCAACAATGGGAGGGTTCCAGACCGATGCAGAAGTCACCAAAGGATCTGTCGATCAAACTGAGGCCTTTTGATTTCTCCTATCCGGTGGGTTTCTTCGATGGTGCGACTCAGAATGGAATGTGTGGGTGCGGAGCGTGGTTACTGATTAGCCCATTATGCCATTACAATTTTTTTTGGAATGGTGGCATGGGTTCAAATACGAGAGTTGAGACTTTGGCTTTATGGGGCTTACTCTGGTTTGCTAGGCATTTGTGCATTGATTCCGTCCAGATATATGGTGATTCAAAGGCTTTTATTGAATATCTTAACAAGAGAAACAATTTGGCGCCTGTGCAACTTATTTCTTGGATAGAACATATAAATGAGATGGTTGGTACTTTATCCTCGATTAATTTCTCTCACATTTTTAGAGAAAATAATTCCACTGCTGACCGGCTGTCAAAATTGGGATTGAGTGGTATGCTGGGGGTGATTACTTATGAATTTGCTGAGGCTAAGGGTACTGGTGCTAGGGGCACTGTACATATGTTCTAAATAAGGATCAATTACTTTTTGAGGACAGATGAAGGTCTTGGGATATACATTTGGTTGCAATTTTTTGTTTCTAAATGGCGAAATGCGATAGTGAAGGGGGAGTGGAAGATAATGTTTTTCTTGGCTTTTCATATGGTGTGGCAGTTCTTACTAGAATGTCAGGAATTATATCGAAGGAGTGAAGAGTCAAAGAACAAGGGATAGGCCTTTTTGATTTTGACATTTTTTTCAAGTGTCAGTTATGTTTTTTGCAGGTCTGATGGATGGATTTTGGTACAGAAAATTTAGTTTTTTCATGTATGTGCATATGGGATATAGACAATGATGATGTATGGCTCACAGGAACTCTGTTTTTGATGAATTTTTCATGCTGTATGTATGGATGAATTTTGATAATTTGAATTGGTACACTTATATAAACCAGAGGTTTTTCATGCTGAAAAAAAAAAAAAATTTACTTTGGGTTTATAATATTTATTTATTCGGTCTAATATTTTTCACTTGGGTTTATAATTCTTTGAGTGTTTAGTATTAATCCCTTGAGTTTATTATTCCTTCAAGTTTATAATATCAATCCATTGTGTTTATTAATGTAGAAGTTCATATTCCTAGAGTATAATAATGTTCATAATGTTTATAATATTAATCTTGGACTTTAATATAAATCTTTTGGATTTAATTAATTAACAATAATCAATATATGTTATAAATAAAAGTAACATTTATATTTTTTAATAAATAACAATAATAATTAATTATTTTATTAATTAATTAAAAATTTGAAATAATTAATTTATATTAATTAATAATGATATTAAATTTAATTAACCATAAAAATAGCAATATTAATTAATAAGAGTAATAATAATAATCATAAATATTAATAATAATAATTATTTTAAAATAATAATAATAATATTTTTATTAAAATAGTTGTTTTTGTAATATTATAATTATTTTTAATATTATATATTTATCAATATTAATGTTATTAACATGAGATCTATACCATTAATGCTCTAAATCTTATATTAACTACATTTATTAATATGATTGTGCTAGTAAATATCTTTAAATCTTAGATTATTAATTTATTTATTTATAATTGAAAAAATAAATTCTTAAACTATAAATCTTACTCCATAGTTAAACAAAAACTTTCATCTTAAAAATCATAACAATAATAAATTCATTAAATCAAAATATTTTTAAATTTAAAGTAAAATAAGAATTCTATCGAGTTCGAAGCAAACTCATTATCCTTTTGATGAAAAAAAAACTTTATTTTTAATAAATTTCTATATATTTTTAATAATATTTACTTTAATTTCATACATTTTATGTTACACTATCAACATTATAATTTTATATATAGACAATTTATCATAATTTAGTTGTCAAAGTAGTGAAGACAACTATCTCTCACGGCTATCTACTTATTAAATAAATATCATTACTATATTAAATTTAATTTATATCTTTTTATTATTATAAAATATATAAGAAAAAATAATTATTCTAATAATTTTAAATCTCGCAGTTTGCGATTTATTATTATTTTATAATATTTATTACTTAATTACACGTTAGTACAGATTACGTATTCTGTACATATTTTTCAAAAATATGCACTGCTTAATTATACATTAAACAACTTCAACGACTCGGTTCCTTTTTTATGCATTTTTTTAATCATTTTGGAACTGTCCCAGTACCGTGCCTTTATACCAGGTTTAGATAATTTCAGACCGGACACACTAAGTAGCTCACTTTACACTGTACAGCATATTTGAATGAATGATTGGAGGTTGGAACCCAACAGCCGAGTACATGCAACGTGCGATCGATCGTGATTCAGATGCCTTAATTTCCATAACATATTTGCTTCTGCAAATCACTAGTGGCCAAGTTGTCACAGTATTAGTTATAATGGATAACAAATTTATTGTAAGGTAGATTGCCTCAGTTGACAAAAGCGCAACCATTCTTCTAGAATACATTTTGCACAAAGTAGATTAAGCATCAAGCCTGGAGCATCTTATTGCTTGTCTCATTCTGTCAGCCCCCAGGAAATAAGGAGGTTCAAATATCTGTATATAGTAATGAATTTGTTGCTCTTGTCGTAGGTTTAGTTGCATAAGTGGTTGAAGGGATTGGAGGGCAGCAAGGTCATGGCAGTGCCTGTGGGTTTGGAATCGGGTGGGATATGGCGATCTGGGCGCAGTGCATGGAGTGGCGAAGACGGTGCTTTCTCTGGTTCTTTCAGCAGGAGGAGCATCCACGTGGAGGACGACGAAGAGGCCCTCAAATGGGCTGCTCTTGAGAAGCTCCCAACTTATGACCGGCTGAGGAAGTCTGTTCTAAACGAAGTTGCAGAGACCGGGAGCTTCAGGTATCAGCAAGTGGATGTCACCACGCTTTCCAATGAAACTCGCAAGAAGTTCATTGAGAGAGTGCTGCAGGTGGCCGAAGTGGATAACGAGCGGTTCTTGACGAAGTTCAAACAGAGGATTGACAGGTAAAACAGAGTATCTGGCATCAAGTTTGAGCTTTTTGGGATTGTAAAATTATATGAATGTCGTATAATTTTACGATGATGGAGGCTATTTTTTTGGTTTCACAGAGTTGGGATTGTGATACCAACGATAGAAGTTCGGTTTGAGCACCTGAACATTGAGGCAGATGCTCGTGTCGGAGGCAGAGCCCTACCTACTTTGTTGAATTTTACGCTCAACATAATTGAGGTAAAGCACTGCACAATGTATTTGTGAATTGTTTGTGCTTGTCCTTGCTTTTTAATTAGTTTTGGTGTGCAAAGTTAGTAAAAGTAATCTTGCTGGTCAATCCCACCTGAGAAATATCAACTCCATTGCAATTAGTTTTGAAATTAATCCACCACTGACTTACATGCCTCTCTCAAGACCGACTCCCTTTCCCAGACAGCCAGCATCAACACTTTCGCTCTCCTTTTCCATAAAATCACCACAATTTCTAACTCTGGTATCATATTGGACAGGTTAAGAATGAAATCCAGGACCCCTTTTGATATAAATGAAAACCAGGACATGTGTGATGTTCAGGCATGGATTCCTATTTGAATGAACCCAGGACATCTGTTATATTCAGGCATGGCTTCCTATTTCCACTACTCCCCTTCAAGTCATAATTCTGTCTATTGCTAATCAGTGTCAACACCTGGCTCTGGTATCATGTTGGAAATTCTACAGGTAAAAATCAAAGACAGAATCTGTCCTCTGCAAGCCAACCTACTCTGCCACTGAGCTGTATGTCCCTTTGATATTAGGGTGTGGATTGTTTTTCCAACGAAGTGTCGAATCTGTTTATTTATCTTTACTAGTGTATTAAAAAAATAACCTGTAGTTTCTACCCCTGAGATTCTTCATGCAAGGCCATATAATTTGTTTGGAACAGAAATTCATCTCGGGTTGAATGAAATACTTACTATTTATATAACTGTTTTGATTTAATGGTTGGGATGGGGAATTTTCATGCACAATGTTCAAAATCAAATTTTGATATGAGTAGATCCCATATGTGAGAGAAGTGGTTGATCTCCAATAATCCCCTCAAGCCACTCTTCGGTTCAAAGTGATGAATATAATTATTATTTATTTTTATTTTTACCAGTTTTTCCAAAAAGAAAACCAATAATTTCCACCCTCGAGGTTAGTCTACCTTAAATCCGTTCAATCAAGGACGTTTCTCTGTTTTCTGCTACCTTAAACATATGTTCAGTGAAGGACACGTAAAGAAATCACTCAGCTATTAGTATAGATGTCACTATCAGGTGGCATTGCAGTTGGGCTGTGGCATAGTGGTTGTGATAGGGTGTCGCAGCGCACAGAGTTAAGGTTAAGGTTCAAATCAGCTTAGTGTATAATGCTTTCAGAGAAGGACATCAAATTCTATGCCTCCAGATAAGAAAAGAGAGATCCGGGACACTCTAATGGCCAGCGGCTTGGTTTAAGATTCAACACCCAATTAACATGGGGTAAGATTGAAATTAGCAATTTTGACAGCTTGCCATTTGACCGCATAAAAAATGGTGTTATTGTGCAGGGGTTTCTTAACTACATTAAGATCTGGAGGTCAAGGACGATGACTCTGACGATACTCCATAATATCAGTGGCATCATCAAGCCTTCTCGGTAAGCTTTTCATATGGCCTTCGTTCCTAGATAGAAGATGTACAGCATATGTCAGCCATTTCAGAGACTTTCTCCATTCTCATGAATCATCATTGAACTATTCAGAATGACACTTCTTCTTGGTCCACCTGGTGCTGGAAAAACCACATTGCTAACAACTCTGGCTGGAAAACCTGATCGTGATCTCACAGTAAGTTTAGGAATTGTAATCCAAATTTTTAATTATGTGTCTTGACAAATTCTTCTTTTTTGTTTACTGTCAAATGTGCCCAATTTATTTGTTGTCTGTATTTTAGTACATCAAAATTAAACTATTCCCTGTAACTAATTTCATTTCTTACAGAAAAATTGCTTATTTTTCCACTTGCAGGTCACCGGAACTGTAACGTACAATGGGCACTCAATAAATGAATTTGTGCCTCAAAGAACGTCTGCTTATATTAGCCAGCATGACTTGCATCTTGGTGAAATGACAGTAAGGGAAACATTGGATTTCTCCGGGCGCTGCCAAGGTGTCGGGGCAAGATACGGTGAGTGTTTGTTTACTTTTTTTCTCCAAGTTACAACATTTTCCCATTGAACCCATGCTTATGCACTGCTTTCCAGAGCTGCTGCAAGAACTTTCAAGACGTGAAAAGGAGGCCGGCATCAAACCGGATTCGGATGTTGATGTCTTCATGAAGGTAGGCATTTCTGCTAAAGAGGAATGGTGATATTCAGTGCCTCAATCAAATCTTGATGACTGTTGCGTTATCAATGGGGTTTTGGTTTGATGGTAAAGCCGGGTGTTTATTACCACGATTTAAATCCTGAAATACATAGTCTTCCCCCTGGTGGACCGTTTAAGCTAAAGCTATTTTGCCTGTTGAAGCAACCCCAAAAAAACTTTTGTGATTTTGAATTTCTCACTTATTGCTGTACTTAATTTTTCTTATTGCCTACAGGAAACTTCAATTGAGGGACAACGGACTAGCCTTATCACGGACTATGTGTTAAAGGTTATTCTTCAAACACTTATGGGATAAAAATGCATCAGATTTTTAAGGCATGCAGATTATTCACATAGGGTGTTGTGCCTTTGATTTCTGCCAGATTCTGGGCTTGGATATTTGTGCAGACACAATTGTTGGAAATCAGATGCGCCGTGGAATCTCTGGAGGCCAGAAGAAGAGAGTTACCACAGGTGCCCTAAGCAAGACTAGTTTCTTGGCACCTCTGAAAATTTGCATTTGCATAATATAGTAGTGCCAAAGCAGTTGTCTGATTATTTAATAAGAACTGTGCAGGGGAAATGCTGGTCGGTCGTGCAAGAGCTCTATTCATGGATGAAATTTCGACAGGATTGGATAGTGCTACGACTTTCCAAATTATCAAATGTCTCCGCCAAACTATCCATCTCTTTAATGCGACAGTGTTGATCTCTCTTCTGCAGCCCGCCCCGGAAACATATGAGCTATTTGACGATATCATCTTACTGTCTGAAGGAGAGGTGGTGTATCAAGGACCTCGAGAATCTGTGCTTGATTTCTTCGAGTCCATGGGCTTCAAGTGCCCAGAAAGAAAAGGTGTTGCTGATTTCTTACAGGAAGTAAGCATCATTTTTTATACAATTATGTTTTGTCTGGTGGTTTGGAAGTGGTCGTTACGAACTACCATCTAGATCTCAAAGCTGAAAGATTTACATCATTTTCATGGATAGGATGTCTGCAGAGCTTGATAACCTTTCTGAGATCCGGCATAACATAGTTCCTTTCTATCCTTTTACAACATTAGTCATTAAATGGATTGTTTTAATCTTTGCTGCAAATAAAGCTTGTTAGATTTCACTTCTTAATTACATTTGCGGTGGAGCTTCTTGAATTTTACAGGTGACCTCCAGAAAGGATCAACAGCAGTATTGGGCGGTTGAAAGCCGACCATACCGTTACATACCCGTCAAGGAATTTGCAGAGGCCTTTCATTTATTTCATGTTGGCAAGGACCTTTCAGAAGAGTTATCCCGTCCATATGATAGAAAAAAGAACCATCCCGCTGCTCTTACATCTTCTAAGTATGGTGTCAGTAAAATGAACATATTCAAAGCCTGCTTTTCCAGAGAATGGCTGCTTATGAAGAGAAATTCTTTTGTGTATATATTCAAAACAGCACAGGTGAGTTGGAACCCGAACTAGGAGAAGCCGTGCCATTTTTTAATTAGTTATAGGAGAAAAAAAGTATGAATCCTGACAAACAGATATGCAGATTATGGTTGTAGGGGCAATCACAATGACCATGTTTTTACGCACGAAAATGCATCACCGAACTATTAATGATGGAAACCTGTACATGGGAGCTCTTTTCTTTGGACTAGTCCATGTTATGTTCAATGGTTTCCCAGAATTATCAATGACAGTTAGCCGCCTTCCAGTGTTCTACAAGCAAAGGGACCTTCTATTCTATCCATGTTGGGCTTATGCTTTACCAACATGGATAGTGAGGATTCCACTCTCTTTGCTAGAAGCAGGGATTTGGGTTTGTGTTACATACTATGTTATCGGTTTTGCACCAGAGGCCGAGAGGTAATTCTTATAGCCTCTGTACCTAAATGAATTTCTATATCCTTATATCAGTAAACATGGATAGAAGCATAAGAAATCTTACTGATTAACTAATCAAATCAACTAGTAAACGAATTCATTCCGTAGATATGTCTGGAAGAATGAGAACTCTGACTGATATATTTGTGAATCAGTAACACGCACAGACGTTTCAGTTTTGTACATATATAGGACTATGAAAAAAAATATTATGCTGTTATATATAGGCCATCTTCAACTCGTTTGTTATGCAATAGATAGCCAGCAGAGAACTGCCAAAAGTCAATCTCCAAAATTGCTAGCCATTTTTTTCTTTGTAGTCTCATGTTGTACCATGCTCAAAATTTGCATTATTTAAAGTTGTTGTCCAATGTTGGCAACCTGCCTAATAAATCGAAATTAGAAAATCTAGTTTACAGTCTATTATCTCTTCATCGTTCTCCCAATTCGAGAAACTTACAGGACTGCAGGAGACATGGGATAGAACCAGATGAACTGGTTTAATTATAGAGATTGAATTTTTTCTTAAGGAGCCTAACATTAAAGCAGCACTTAAAATCCCTTTTATGTGAAATGGTACCTATATATACTTGGTCTCTGTTTTATTAATGTATGAATAGATAGAAGAATGGGAAAAAAATGTAACATCTTCCTTTACAGAATTTGCCCTATGAAAAAGAAGATTAAAGCAGGCACGTCAAGATTCTTTCAGTTGTCAGAACACTAAAATATTCAATGATTCTTTCAGTTGTCAGAACACTAAAATATTCAATGAGTAATCCAGGAGATTGCATTGTTTCTTGCAGGTTCTTTAGGCAATTCTTCCTCCTCTTTGTGATGCATCAGATGTCGTTGGCACTTTTTAAATTCATAGCCTCATTGGGTCGAAACATGATTGTCTCACAAACATTTGGATCATTCGCTTTGCTCATTGTGTTTGTTCTTGGAGGATTTGTGGTATCAAGAGGTATTTGACAGTATAGTATATGCAAAGATAATTATTTACCCCAAAGAAATACACTTTATAGCAATCTTGAGCTTTTCGATAAGAAGAACTTGGATTACAAGAAATGCTTCACCTTATTCATGTTTCTGGAACAGAGAACATACCTAGCTGGTGGATTTGGGCATATTGGTGCTCACCGATGTCCTATGGCCAAAATGCCATAGCGGTGAATGAATTTCTGGCTCCCAGATGGGACAAAGTAAGTGTTATCACGTCCTGATAGAGTGTCCTATAATCATAATCCCAGGAAAGAAATATTAAATATTGCCTTTCCTCTAAATATTTCATCTTTGTGCAGCCTGTCAGTAACAGCTCCAATGAAACAGTTGGACGTGCTGTCCTAGAATCTCGTGGATTATTTGCTGAAGCTAAATTTTATTGGATTGGTATTGGAGCATTGACTGGGTTCTGTGTGCTTTTCAACATTCTGTACACTGTTGCTTTAGCGTGCCTCAACCGTAAGTCTGGCATTCCATTATAAGGTTTCGTTTGCCCTACTGTTTCTCTCATCTCAATCCTAAGAGTGAGACCTAATAAAACCTCCTCCAATTACAGCTTTAGGGCAATCACAGGCTATTATATCTGAAGAGGTTATTGAAGAGAAGCAAGCAAACAGAACTGGAGAAAGCAACCAATCAAGCAAACAACGTTCTGTTCAACTGACATCACAAAGAAAGTCCAGTGGTAAGTCGAGCTCTCCAGAAATACTTTAGCAGTTGTGAATATTCAATCCACTGCTCACAGATTAAAGTACAATGTAAATGCAGACGATGCTAATTGTAACTGATAAAAATCTTCGGTAGAGAATTAAATGAGAAACTTGAATGGACTAAATCTAAAACTTCTTTGTAACAGCTTATCTCAGACAATTGTAAGACAAGCTGTTACAGAGAGCTTTTGTTCTTGATTGAAATTTGAGACTCGAAAGCACTGTTTTTGCTTTTGCTTGAAAGAAAGAATGAAAATTTGTACTACAAGATTTGTAAACAATAAAATTATGTAAGCTGGTCACATCCAAAGCTTTGAAAGTAAATGAAAAAATATGCACTATTCATTCATAGATTTAATAACTTTGTCAGTCATGCTTACTTGTCAGAGAGGGGAGATAGTCTAACCTCTGAAGACAATTCTACACATGATGGAGAAGTCAGTGTTACTCAAGTCTCGGCACAACACAAGAAAGGAATGATCCTTCCTTTCCAGCCATTGTCGATGGCTTTTGAGAACATAAACTATTATGTGGACATGCCATCGGTATGTGTATTTATCATTCAATTGAATTTGTAATCTGCCAGTCGTTTGACATACCCAGGTTCTTTCAATGGAATATCTAGAACTAATGTTTAGCTTTGTAACAGGAAATGAAAAGCGAAGGCTTGACTCAAGACAGGCTACAACTCCTTTCCAATGTAAGTGGATCCTTCAGACCAGGGGTACTTACGGCCTTGATGGGAGTTAGCGGTGCTGGAAAAACTACCCTAATGGATGTGTTGGCTGGAAGAAAAACAGGGGGCTATATTGAAGGGAATATAAGCATCTCTGGATTCCCCAAGAAGCAAGAAACATTTGCTCGAATCTCAGGATATTGTGAACAAAATGATATCCACTCTCCCAATGTCACAGTCTTTGAATCACTTGTGTATTCTGCATGGCTCCGTCTTCCTTCTGAAGTTGACGAGAAAACTAGAATGGTTGGTCTATATTTCCTCTTTCCATGCAGTGCTTCAGTGTGAAGATATTTCCTTGTTAATGAGACTATGCAAGCAGCTTTTACTCACAGATTTTTGTTGTTACAATAACTGCAGATGTTTGTGGCAGAAGTCATGGAGCTTGTGGAGCTCACTCCTTTGGTAGATGCTCTTGTAGGACTCCCTGGTGTGACAGGTCTTTCTACAGAGCAAAGGAAAAGGCTTACCATAGCGGTAGAACTAGTTGCCAATCCTTCTATAATCTTCATGGATGAGCCAACTTCAGGACTAGATGCCCGTGCTGCAGCGATAGTTATGCGTACTGTTCGCAACACAGTCAATACAGGTCGAACAGTTGTTTGTACCATCCACCAACCGAGCATTGATATCTTCGAGGCTTTTGACGAGGTGAGTTCAAACATTTTCATTGATCAATCCACACGATGTGAAACAAAAGGCATTTTTAATGTTTCTTTGCTTGGCTTAACAAAAGGAAATGGGTGCAAAGGACTAGAATAAGACAGGGCTCCACGGAACCAACAATTGCTAAATTTTCAGTTTTATTGGTTTGCTGAACTGCAGCTCTTACTCCTGAAAAGGGGTGGCCAAATCATCTATGCAGGTCCATTGGGTCGTCATTCTCATAAACTCATTGAGTATTTTCAGGTATGAGTGATTTCTTGTTCCATGTTTTATAAGCTATTTAGTTATCGATTGTGCTTGCCATTATCAATCGATGGTAGAAAATAATGATCTTGTCTGATTCCTATTTGTTTGATTAGGCTGTTCCAGGAGTACCACAGATTACAGAAGGATACAATCCAGCGACATGGGCCCTAGAAGTGACCTCCATAGCTGCTGAGGAAAGACTTGGTGTAGATTTTGCTGAAATCTACAAAAATTCAGCACTCTATCAGTATGTCTAACATAATTGTAGGAACTTGTTTGAGAAAATTATTTTTCAATGTGCATCTCTAATTTTGTTACCCTATCTTAGATAATATAATTGCTCCAAATAAGAGATTGTAATTTTTTTTGACCTTATTTGACTGTTATGTTGTTCTGCTTTCAGATGGAATCAAGCTCTTATTAAAGAGTTAAGCACCCCGGCTCCCGGCTGGCAGGATCTGAATTTTCCAACACAGTATGCACAGTCCTTCAAAGTTCAGTGCATGGCCTGCCTTTGGAAGCAACATTGGTCATATTGGAGGAATCCACACTATAACGTTGTGCGGTTTTTCTTCACTACAGTGGTTGCCCTACTGTTTGGGACCATCTTTTGGGACCTTGGAACGAAGAGGTTGGGCTCTCTCTTGACAGGCATAATAGACTTGTTTGCAAAACTGGCAGCTGCCTCAGTTTGACATTTTATTTCTTCTGTTAATGATTAATTTATTGTCTATTTACATATTTGAAGTCAACAGACTCACTAAACATATTAAGAATGAAATCAGTCTGGCATATGTCTTCCAAGTGGACTTATAGTGTTTATTTGTTCTCGTCAAAACATTTTCTGTTCGCTGTAAGAGTTTACATAGTAGAGTAAATTATGTGTTCTTTAAACATCTTTTGCGTGAACTGGTCAATGTTGTCTAAGTTTTCTTCAGTGCCCTTTTACAGAGGGAAGCAGCAAGATATAATGAATATTATGGGATCAATGTACTGTTCTGTACTTTTTCTTGGTGTTAGCAATTCATCAAGTGTCCAGCCAGTTGTGGAGGTTGAACGAACTGTCTTTTACAGAGAAAAAGCTGCTGGAATGTATTCAGCACTCCCTTATGCCCTTGGACAGGTAATCTAAATGTCAACTAGTCAGATTATAGCTTTGTTATGCAGTTCAATTTCATCGAATGACCATCGTTGTTATCAATACAGGTGGCAATTGAGGTGCCCTATGTTCTGATACAGTCTATAATCTATGCCATCTTGGTTTATTCTATGATTTCTTTCGAGTGGACAGCTGCCAAGTTCTTCTGGTTCCTCTTCTTGATGTTCTTCACTTTTCTATACTATACTTATTATGGAATGATGACAGTAGCATTGACTCCAAGTTACCATATTGCTGCAATCGTTTCATCAGCTTTCTATTCTGCGTGGAATCTCTTCTGTGGTTTCATTATTCCTCGACCTGTAAGGCCATATTTTCAACTCTTGATCTGTTCATTAATTTTTTCGTCCAGCAATTATTTGGAATCGCAATGTAGACTGCAGTTGACATTCCCCTTACTGAGTAATCCTAATACATCAATTTTTTTGGTTTTGTTTTAAAAACAGAAAATGCCAGTATGGTGGAGATGGTACTACTGGGCAACCCCTATTTCTTGGACACTCTATGGTCTGGTTGCTTCACAGTTGGGTGATGTAGAAACCGAGATGGAGACAGCAGATGGGAAAGTGAAGGTGGCCACATTCATAAAATTTTATTTCGGGATGAGACACGACTTTTTGGGAATCGTAGCACTGGTGATGGTGTGTATCCCCGTTGCTTTTGCTTTGTTCTTTGCTCTGGCCATCAGACACCTCAACTTCCAAAAAAGATAGAAATCCCATAACATGGGCATCAGATATATTTAATGTATTTTTCATTTGATAAGGATGCTTAATAATTCTTTGCCTGAAGAGTATACGAGCAATCGTAAGCTTCAGTTGCAGTTAGATGAATGTGGCTCATCTTAGACTTCTGTGCTTTTATTACTATGCTGTTGTAACAGATGCCGTCATTTGGCGTTTGAATTGTTATGGGGATGCTATCTTATAGCCTGATTGTTCCTATATACACAGCAACATGGTCCAAGATATGTTGTTCCTGTAAAATTAGAATTAAGTAAATTCAAGAAAAATAAAATAAAAAATAAATAAATAAGAGATTGCAATATATTAATTAGAAAATATATTAATATAATAAATTATTTACAATCCTTATTCATTTTTTATATAATTTACTATGCTTATTTAATTACAATATAAGATTAAAAAATAGAATTAAATAAATTTGACAATCTCTAGTATAATTTAAGAAAAATGAAAATGAAATGAAATTGAAAAAAGAAATTGCAATATATTAATATAATAAATTGTTTATAATCATTACTCATTTTGATATAATGCTTATTTGAATGTATATAAATTGATATGTAACCCAAAAAAAATTGTTGGTAGATTGTTAATGCTACTAACCATCTATACTTATCAAAAATCCTTTTTTCAACTTTTAGCTATAGGAAATCAAAGTTCTTATAACTATGAATTGAAAATTATTTATGTTTCGATCTTTAGATCTTTCTCTCAAATGGTTATAGTTTAAAACACACACTGCAGTTCCTCATTCAAATACATTCATAGGCTCATCGTTTTATTGATGAATACATTTATATTCATTAAACCCATAACTATCATAACCTTATCAAAACAAAGTTAAACTACAGTATTTTAATAACCTATGAACTCAGAACCCTCACCATGGAGTATTTAGTCCCTCTTTCCTTGAAGTGCTTACCTTCAAGAATCCTCTATTCAGATCTCTAAAACCAAATCTTCATAAACATTGTAGGAATCAAGTAACGATCTCATGAATACATTGTGCTACTAGAATTCTTTACCATCTTACCAAATCTGAACTTCAGATCTGCAGATTACTACTGGATTGTTTAATCATCAAGGTCACCTATGTTATAGTAAATGGTTTAGCATTCACAAGATCAACATGGGCATGTTACCAAACAAATATTTTTCCAAATTTAATACCCTACACTTGAATATTAGTGCAATTCGTGATTGACTTTGGACTTGGCACACTTGCTCTAGTCAACATAGCATTTCCATTCAACAATGATTTTCCACTGGAATGTCAATAATGACTTGAAGTGGTAATTCCATTTCTCATTGGAATAATCTCAACTTACGTTGGAATCATAATACGATTTGTCAACAATAATCAATATCATAGTATTTCCCTTCAACTTTGATGACAACACGGGTGCTTTTTTCTAAACCATGATTACTATAGTTTTGCAGTCATTTCAATATCAATTTATTCATCGTTTGAAATGTTCAGCAAAAGGTGCAAAAATGACCACACTTTCCAAGAATAAATTCAATATTAAAATTGCCAAGTTACCCAACACATTTAAACTTGCTCTTCAAAGTGATCTTGATTCTCCTAGAAATCGAGTCCCCAATGCATTCACAAATCAATGCCCAAAATTTTGACTAATATTAATGTTCTAACCCTCTTACTTCTCAATTCTATCTCCAAATTTCCAACAGAGTTTTGGAATAGTGATTTCCCATTATCATTGTTTGATCACACATGGATAAATGATTTGCTTGCTGGGTTTTTCCTCCATTACCAACATCCATTCTTAAGGGCTTAATTCACCACTTGGATCCATTATATTGCTCGACACAGAGCAATGCTAATCCATGTTGTAATATTCAGAACAACAAAATAATCAACAGATCTGGCACATCTAGGTGCTCTAGTTAAAAATAATTACAATCAAATGCTGAACACAACGGGATCTAGAAATGCAACATTTATTTATATTATTAACTGAAGAAACGAGTACATGCCCATACAAAAATATTGGAGCCCCTGCAGTGGCATGCCCGACTGCTCATTGAAATAGAAAAAAAAGACTAAAGCACAATCGTGGACCACAGATGGATCCACCAAATAAAATAATACCCACAGGGTTTTCGTCCCTGGGATCAAAATGGAACTAGCCATGCCAAGTTCTCAACAAAAACACAATAATATAGATAAACTTGAATGATCCAAATGCGTAGCTTCTATCCCCTTTTATAGGCTTGATGGACTGTCTAGAGACCCTATTTTTATTATTTTTCCTCGAAAACCGAAGGCAAATACCATTGGTTGATACCATGGGAAAATACCACGGTAAATACCATGGATAGATTCTGTCCATTTTGACCATATCAAGAAAGGGAATATTACAAATCCTCCCTCCCAAAGATTGCTTGCCCTCAAGAAATTCATTGTTATCCTCAACAGAGGCATTGATACTAGGATCCCATACAACCCAGTGTGTTATTCCATACCTCCATGCTACATGATCCTGAATGGATCCTTTGATACCTGAATCCCAAACAATCCTCTGACCAATCCTTCCCTTAATAGATTCATCTGGATCCCAAACAATCCTCCAGCCAATCCTAACCCCAATGGATTCCCCTGGATCCCAATGCCACCCAAGTCCCAGGACCTGTGGGTTATGGTACGATATCATCCCTCCATCACTACCCATGCTAAAGGGCCCAAGCTGTAATATGCCCTTGGCTATGAGTGTCCTCCTAGGAATTAACCCATCAATAGAGTACTAACTCATAGTTTCTCACCAATCTATGCCTTGGGAAGGATGAATACTTGCGAATCCATTATGTTGATGTTGTTCAATGCTCAACTCACGCTGCTCCACTCGGTCACCCAACATGATGCATTTGGAGAAATCTGCCCTTCTCTTCCTAATGTATAAGGGGGGGTTGGTAGTGTTGCAAGCCTTATCTATGTATCATTGTAGAGGGATTCTTTGGAACTCCCAATTGTACTCCTCTTGTTGCCTTGTGAGGGACTTGAGTCGTTCCTTAACAGTAGACAACTTGGTCGTTGATATGATACATACCCCTATGAATTCCTCAATTTTTCTGTTCTCTTGTAATACAGTGTCTCAGACTGTCCAGACTCTTTCTTCAACATCATAATATTTTTATTGAAATGCATGATCCTTTTCCGAAAGTCCTCTATTGGAAATTCTCATGTCCTATTGAATGTCATTGTATATGTCTGAATCAGATGCCCCACAACCACAACTTCAACTTGATCCTTTGACCGACTCTCTAGGAATGGTTCATTTCGCACATTATGTCTATCATGTTGCTCCTAATGATCATGCTCATCATGTTGGTTCACTATGGTTAGATCCTCACTCAATTATCCCTAGTCTCTTCCATTTGTGAAGACAATCTGTTGTTCATCCTCTTCAATTGTTGAACATAGATGCACTCGTGGATTTTCATCTATGCTTGAATGTTCGTATTATTTTTGGAAATCCCCCTAGGGACCTATGGACTCAATTGTATAGGAGTCTACCTCATCAATAACATTAGGTAGAATTTCCTCATGCACTTCCAAATGCTTGTCATCCTACAAGTCTCCCTGAAAATTTTCATGCTACTGCTCACCGTCCTGAAGGTCAATAAACCCAACTACAGAAGACTCCCCATGATTTGAAGGAATCTCCTCTTGTTCTGTATCTGTTGCCGCCTTCCTATCACTTTGACATGTATGGTTAAGGGCCAAAGGCCCCTTGCAGATAAAGCATAATCCTTTCCTCCTTAGTTCATTCTTGCTACCGATTTTGTTCTTGCTTTCTCCCTTAATCCTTCTCAACTCATTTTTAGCCAGCACCCTTATGAGAAATTTTATGTTTTTCCCAACCAACTTCACGACTAGGTCATAGGCAGCTTGTGATACCTTTGGTTCCTTCCTCCAAATGGCCAACAATTTGGATCTTAGTATCTTGCAAATGTCGACATCTCCTTTTAAGAACAGGGACATGATATTTTGCATGCATGATTTGACATGGTATGAATGAGCTGATATAATACTGTTGTAAAAGTTTTGGAGCAACTAAAAGATCAAATAGTCACGTTCTAGATTCAACATGAATGTGCCAAAGTTCAACTCTGCCATGAGTTTTAAAATTATGCACCACTTTTGACAAGTAGGAAACATGATGTTGTTCAACCCCTAAAGGGCTTCTACTATCAGCTATAATATCTCCTCCATGATATCATTATTGCAAGGCAGTAGTGGGGATGTTAAAGCCATGATCTTGCTGAGACAAGAAACAATTGTGAGTCTGGCATCTTCACAAGGATGAACGCATCCTGCTATATCTTCAATATTTGCCGTAGAGGAATGCCTTTGCAGACTTTGCAAAATGGGTGGCAATATCCAATTGAGCTTCTCTTACCAAATAGTTTGAATTCGAGTTGCACAGAACAAACCCTCAACTTGTAGCGTGATTATGTGGTCTAGTCTCTTCTGACCGCAGCCAATGTGCCAAATAACCTCGGCTCGCAGCCCTTTGTGCAATGACCTGCAATGCGACCCCGATCAGACACCATCAAAGATTGATCAACATGAAACCCAGAAAAATGAGGGGTTTTTTTTTTTTTAATAAGTAATCGAACACCTCTACTATAGGAAAATTTCGAATTCTCTCCCACAAGAAGCGTTAATTCCAGAAAATCTTCTACCGATAAAATTATTCAACCAAATTAAGTTAGTTACAGAAAACTACTAAAATTGGATGAGTTACTAGCTAGGTTGATCCCGAATAACCAAATTCAGATTTGGCATCTAGGTGTTTTAGTTTAAAATAATTACAATCAAACACTGAACACAATGGGATTTGAAAATGCAATTTTTATTTATATTATTAACTGAAGAAACAAGTACATGTCCATATAAAAATATATGAGAGTCCCTACAGTGGCATGCTCGCCTGCTCATTGAAATAGAAAACAAAAACTGAAGCGCAATGGTGGACCCTTGATGGATCCACCCGATAAAATAATACCCATGGTTCTCAACAAAAACACAATAAGATAGATAAACCTGAATGATCCAAATGCTTATCTTTTATCTCCTTTTATAGGCTTGATGGACTCTATAGAGACCTTTTTTTTTTTTTTTCCTCTAAAATTGAAGAGAAATACCATGGGAAAATACCATTGACAGATTCCGTCCATTTTTACCAGATAAAAAAAAGAATATTACACATGTCATTCAAATACACAAAAACACTTGCCACATAAAACTGATTTGAAATCAATGCCATGAGATTATCCTCAAATTGAATCCATTGTTCCATTCTCTCAAGAGGTTCTAAGTCCTCTTCATAGAAATCACATATTCTTATAGTCACTGACAGCTGGACACTACATTGTCTTTAGCCTCCTTGCAATCATACTCCACCATAATTGTATCCAATTTCCAAATTTCATAATTAAATAACACTGAGTTCACCATTGCGTTCATGCATAAACATTCATCACAATATCAACAATAGACATAGATGTTACATAAATTTGAAAGCATGTAAATATGCTTTCCATTAATCAAATTCCATTATAATACACAATATGGGTGTATACAACCCCTCGCTCTTTCTCCTTTCCCACCTAATTTTTGCTACCTATCTATATATACATAGGCTAGAAAATATACTCACAAGGTAAAGGCTATTTGGAAATATATCCTAACTCCTAGAAACTTCCTAACACCTCATTTTAGCATTTCACACCTTTACAATGGGCCATAAGGTCAAAATAATACTAGCTCATCAAACACCTAACAACCTAGACTCTTCTAGAATAAGGACACATGCAATCACATTAAAGCTCACTATTCCTAATGAACATGAAGGTAGATTTATTCTATGGAAGTTGTAGATCTATTTTATGAATTGAAAAATTTGTTCTAGGGCGTAATTAAACTCTATGCTAAGGAAAGTAGACGTATTATTATAAGAGAAAATGAGAGAATGTTATTCTAATAAATTGAATCAAAATATCATCTATCTATGAGATTGAAATAATGAATTGACTGGTGTGTGTGTGTTCAAATTTCAAAGCTCTTTCATGTTTGTGCATTATCTATATATTCGAGACTAATTAAATGTAGGAATACATGACTAAAATTAAGGAGAAACTAATAAATGTTTTTGTTGTTTATAGATGTTTATTCAAGCGCTTGTATCTATATAAAAACAAGAATGAAAGGAGCAAAAGACAATGTGTAAATAAATCAAGGAAAAACATAGCATTTAATCCTTGCATAAAAGGAACTAATTTATCTTTCAGAAATGAAGCATGAGGAAAATTAAGATACACTTTTACTCAAAAGGGGGCCCTCCTGCGACGCACAAGAGATTGAAAACTTAGGAAATGAACTCATCAAACACCAATTTATTTCACGAATGTATAACCATATAAAAGTATTTTATTAACTGAATAGTGCATGAACTTCAATAGTATTCAAAGGTGTCAATAACATCCAAGAATACTGATCAACCTTCAACCTCCTTGTTTGGTTCTTAGTGAAGCATTTTTTAGCATTTTAAAATAAATACTTTGACACACTGATTGCTAAAGGCTAGCTCTATAGATCAACATCTTCGACTTCTAGTTCTATTAAGACTCTTATTCACATGATTCACTATCAAGGAAGTGAATCATGTGAGAAACACATAATCATCGTTCAAATTCTTCGTGATCTCACTCGCTTGATAAGGAATCAACCTCACTTGATACTTTGTTATGATGTATGGTGTATTTCAAATGCGCCATGTCATTGTTTGATCGTAAGCTTGACTTGGAGATTGTGGTCAACTAGGATTCTTCTATTTGATCCAAATAGGTGGAATACATATATGCACCATTTTGCATATTCCCATGCGCTTTGGCTGATCTGTCTCTCATGGGATCTATTCAAAACTTGGATTCAGCTGTGAAATGTGTCAAATTTTATAACTCATACAAATTAAATCAAATTTACAAAGAAAAATGTATAGAATTGAGAGAATATAGGACCTTTACATTATTGCTTATTTATGGAGCTTTAGTGGCTTTTGATTTCAAAAAAATGGTGTAATGGTGTAAGGATAAGTGATAAATGAGTGAAAGAGAAGGTAAAAAATTGTCAAAAAGATGCAATTCTTGTGACCCAACACCTAATTTATACAAATCACATTTGAGGGAAATTTATTTCCCTTTGGAAATTTCATGACCCCCTTGGGTTCTAGGAAAAATGGATTTTCTTAGGGGCCATGCTTCTGCATCAGAATCTCTAGGTAGAAAGTTTTATGATCTCTAAGTCATATGTTTTCAAAAAAAAATTTAGTCCCCTTGGATCCTAGACTTCATGTTGTTTCATTCTACTTTCTTTGACAATATTACTCCTTATAGTCAACCATACTATACATCTGACTGGTTTCTCCACTTTTATGCACCCTTTTTTAGGTTTATGTTTCATCAACTCGACAATTTCTAAATTTTAGTGGCCAACTCATTTCTTTGTTGGACCAAACTTGTGGTATCATTCTCTTCCAACAATGTATTTAAAATATTTATGGTCTCAATGGCCACCTTGTTACTTTGATGACTTATTTTCTTCCATTCTTCATTAAATGAATTTGACAACATTCCCCATGGCTATCCTATGGAAGATAGACTTTCCTCCCTTACGCATGAAATGAATTTACTACAACAATCCTTTTGTTCATTAATTTTTGGTTCTCCTCCATTGATGCCCTCCAAAAAATATGCAACAGGTTGTTGGTTTTTATTCAAAACATTGTTCTTCTCTACACTTCGATGTTGAAAGTGAAATATAATTTCATTTTCATGAGAAAAACTTGCCTCATATTCCCCTTTCTTGTGACAACCCCAACCATGGATCTCTTGTAAAATTCATTGTAAACATTTTTACAAAAATAAAATTAAAAGGGGGACTGAGGCAAGGGACACAGATTCCAGAGCTGAGAGGAAGTTGTTTTCTTAGGATGTCAATGGGTTTCTTGTGCAGAAATCTAAACTATTTTGGGACAACCATTAAAGGGTTGGTTGGGGAGCCTTAATGGACTGGTCAGGAAATTAATTTGGGTTGCAAGGAAGTATGCATGCCATGCTTCCTTAAGAAACATTTACAAGACATGGAGAATTAAATTAATGAAGATGACTTTGCTGGCAAAAAAGGACATAAATTGATCCCAATGCATAAGAGATTTATTCAACAAAGAAAGGAGAGGTGGTTCGATTTAATGGAGAATGTAACCACCCCACCCCACATTTACTTACTTTAACATACTTACCACGGTTAACATGAGATGAGAGTTACTATGCATGACCCAACTCCCATGGTACAACTACAGAAATGGGGTCTAACTTGCCAACACATGCTATTCATTTTTACAAACACTTTGCATACATAGTACCTGTAAGTCATGGATGCATAGTTTGGTCATTGTTTACATTAGTTTCATCAAATGTTCATCAAGAAGGCTTGATGCCCTCATATACTTGCTACAAGAAACACATATTTACTCATGCATCCATATAAACTAACTAAGTGCATTTCAAACCATGAATTATATCTATATCAAAAGAAAATTGTATAATAATAAATACACCATGCATGTAGTATATACTTAACCAAAAATAAAGCCATGATAAAATAGTCATGTAAATAATAGTAAATCCACAATTATGCTCATTGATAATTAGTAAATAATGCCACATATTAACATATGAAAAATTACAACCAAGTCGGGGACTTCCACGTACCACCCAACCATAGAATAGGCTAAACCAAATATTTCTTTCAGCCAGTCACCCCTGTGCCATATTATAAGCATGAATGTGGGATCTCATGAAATACATCAATAAAAACCAAACCAGGGCTTCCAGAGGAAAAACCACCTCAACCCTCAACCAGTGATTCCACCCTACGGTCGGACATCACTAACCAATGTCAGATTGGTCTCTGTCCAAGCTGTTAAGGGCTCTATAGTGTTTGTTCCAACGAGGGCTTCCAAGACTAGTAACTCAACCCACAATTGTCGTCGAGCTTTGAGAGCGTTTTTCCAACCAAGGCTTCCAAGACTAGTAACTGAACCCTCCAAGGGCTTCTAGAGAATTTTTCCAATGAAGGCTTCCAGGACTAGTAACTCAACCCAAGCTACTATAGGGCTTCCAGAGCATTTGTCCAACCAAGGCTTCCAAGAACTAATAACTCAACCAACAACCATAAGGAACATAAGAACCAACCAAAACACAAAAGGAACGGAACCCACAAAACCATGGATATCCAGGAAATGTAAAGGCTAGGAAAAACTACGATCAATCCAGACATTCCCCCTGCCATTGATAGCTCATAACCAAGAAACCGCATGCATGTACCATGCATGAAAAAACTAGCAAGGAAACCATACATGAAACTCAATCCCTGCAAATCAATGCAGTTGTAGCCGTTGATCCCACTGTTCCCTTGCACTTTCTTACTTTCCTTTGCCTTCTTTCTCCAAATCCAATGTTTGCCACACTCCTCCAAGAGTGCTCCAAGAAAACTCTAAGTGTCCAAGAGTATGAGAGAAAGAATAGAATGAGAGCCATAAGTGAACTGACAAAATTATATGAACTAATCCTCAAAAGCCCTTTTATCAATGAGGCCTTTATTATCTTCAATTCCCATTGTTTTCCTTAATTTTCCTCCTCACATGCAACTTGTGACCTTTCACCTTCCTTTTCTCCTAATTTCCATTATTTTCATAAATAAAATGCCAATAAATGTCTCACGCCTTTCCAAATCCTTTTTCATTGCCTTTTCCAATTTCCTTATTCATAAATAAACCATATGAACACTCACTAGGATTTTTTACCCACCATTCAGCTTGGAATACTTGTCCCATGGCCTTGGTATTATATATTTTTACATGAAGTTTTAGCCGGGGTTGTTATAGAACCCTCCTCCTTGGGGGAACACCATCCTTGGTGTTTAATGATACCTATAACCAACAAACCATTGAAAACCAAAACATACTACCCGTGGAGCTTTATAACATAGCTCGTTGCAGTATTTACAATGACATCCTACTGAAAATATGACAATTATACCATTTTTTAGAGCTTTATAACATAGCTCATTACGATATTTAAAATAACAACCACATATACACTCATGCACATTTTCTTCAACTAACAAATAGCCATATTATCCATGGAGCTTTATAACTCAGCTTGATACAATATTTACAATAGTATACACATATAAACATATGCACATTTTCTCAACCAACAAATACATTGATATGATGCCTATATTAGCAACAAGGGAATCTAGAGGCTCACAACTCCACCCTCAAGGTAATATTAGGATCCACCTCCTTTCCAATAAGTCAAGAATTCACTACCAAATTCAAAGCTACATCCAATGTTTAGCGCTACAATCCTACGCCACTTGTTATCTCAATGAATAGTTACCAGATCATTGTTCTAGGGCACACTCCCAATGTTCATCTGATTTCATCTGGAAATGTTATTGACCAAAACAAATCCATCCCCAACCTTCCCTTCTCTACTACACACACCCTTGGGAAATCCGGTCACCCCCTTCCATGCAATCACACACCTTCCAAGTTTTGTGGACATCCCCTTCTATGCTACACAATCCCTCGGGTGACCCCTCCCTTAGCAAAATTTCCTCGCATTGGAAGTCCAAAAACCAAGGCATATCCCTACCTCAAAACCATAATATCAGTCATACCATGCTCATGGAAATCAATGGAAATTATTGGGTACCTGTGTCTCATAGTGGAACTGCTCCTGAAATGCTTTACTAGCACACTATTGGTTGTTCCAATTCCTTTTTTTTGTTGCTGCTAATTCTTGTAGTTAATTTGAACCACCCAACCAGGAATTTTCATGCTCTCTTGTACCAAGCACATAATTTCCATTAGACTCAAAACAAATTGAAATAAACTCAAATCATACCTCACTGGTAGCTCGTCAACAAGTTACACTTGAAATCTTGTTCACTTCCTGTCACAACAAGTCAAACTATCTATTTGATCAATCATCATGTATAAACATATCACATCTAGCTAGCTCAAAACACAACCGTCATAAATCAAAATCATATATTACATGTAACCATCATAAATCAGAGTCATAGATCACACGTAATCATCATGAGTCAAAATCATAGATCACGTGTATAACAAAACTGAAATAAATATTGATAATTATCCTTTAATTGATCCTTAGCTTCTACCATTATGATTTGTCCTCTCCATACATACATTGGATAAGTTTTCACACTGAAAAACACCTAGTGCCTTCTCTTCAACCACATACACATACACAGTGTGCATCGCACACATGCAAACACACACAACATACATCACCATATAATGCATGCACCTACACCTGAAATACAACACATGCACCTACACCCAGTGTTAGACGCAACACAATACATACACCTACACATGGTGTACAACACAACACATACACCTACATCTGGTGTACAACAAAATAAATATATGTACACAGAGTACATTACAACAAATACACATGTCAAAATACCACAACTACACAATGCACATACGTAGATTGCATGCCCGCAACAAAACATGTACGACATGCACACAATACCACATGTATACATGTACCATATGCAAAATATGTACAGAGTACCACCTGTAAACAACACCACCTGCACAACATGTGCACAACATCACATGTACATAGAACCACCTGCAAAATGTGTAGATGGTGCCACATGTACACCGCACCGCTTGTACAATGTGTACATAATACCACATGTACACAAGACCACATGCACGACATGTACACGACACCATATGTACACAGTGTTACATGCATGATATGTACACAACACCACCTGCACACAACACCACATGTACAACATGTACACAACACCACATGCACATAGTACCACATGTGCAATCATGCACACAACACTATATGTACATAGTGCGACATGTACCACATGCACAAAACACCATATGTACACAACACTTCATATACAACATGTACATAGAATTATATGTACACAACACCACATATCGAACATGTGCACAACATCATATGCACACAACACCGCATATCCAACATGCACACGATATGATATGTACACAACACCACATATCCAACATGTACATAGCACCATCTATACCCACAACTGATATACACAAAACAACATATATACACAACACCGTATTCACACAACATCACAGGTGCATCATGTACAACATATATACAACATTAATATTGCACATTCATAGACCACACATTGACTCTACCAAGCAACCTTACTTCTAGTGTCTTTCCACTATCCATGCTTGTCCCAACATTTCGCATATTACATTACTTCCATTCCACTGATGTATCCCTCAGCATTACTTTCCATAACTTAAACATAGGCATAGTAAAAGCATATAATATCAATTCATATCCACATAACACTGACCTTGTATATTTTTCAGGGTTACTCTTCCCACTTGATTCCTCATACGACTAGGAGGCAAGTCCTCTGGAGTCCCTATTTCAGTTGGTAGTTGGTGTTTTATCCCTAAAGCAAGCCCCTCGGTCTCTAGAATTTGGCTCAGGAATGAAAACTGCAAGTGAGCTTGGGTGCAACTGTCCAAGGTTGGCTGGAGATTCCTTCTCCTAGACTCAGTTGCCCAGGATATTCCAAGATAAGTTTTTCATGTATTTTTGTCTTAATGAATATATGTTTGCATTTGTAGACTGAAATGGTGTTAGATATGATTTTTGGGATTCAACTACATTAAGTAAGTCATTCATCTATGACCATTTCCATGAGAGGTAGTCTTAACTGACTAATTTCTCATTATTTTTGAATAGTCCACTTAGCACTTATTGCATCGGGTGATGCTCACAAGGGTGAAGAAGCAGGATTGAAACTAGTGAAATGAATCACATAGCGTCAATCATCACTTCGAGGGCTTGCACCCGGTAACCAGGACTTCCCGAGAGGTCACCCAACCCAGAATTCCTCTGGCTCAAGCGCGCTTAACTATGGAGTTTTCCCCACAATCAAGCCCACTGAGCTTGCTTGATAACTCTAATGTGAATGTGTTGCAAATACTGGATTGAAATAATGTTTGTAAATGTGAGAAACATAGGTGTAATACATCCTTGGCATGGAATGGTTATTAAGAGATATTTGACTGCACTATTAGCATGCATATTAAATAACAATATACACTGGTAGAGCACCAAAAATGGTTCCAAGAACCAGATTTAATCATTACAACCCTTGGTATAAGGATTATTTTATTATAGAATAAGAGTTACAATGAAGGAATCTTGTTGATAGTGTATGTGCATACATGTATCATTGAATGTACATTTATATTAGTCACAAGGCTATAAGGTAGTTTATGAGCCTTGTGTTTATGCTGATGATAACTTCCTTTTGTGACTATTGTAACCTGTGATATTGCAATGAAGGTTTTGGAAACCTTGTAATTTTAGTAGTCCTGTAGGTCTTCAACAAGATTCACGGTGATACTGGGTATGGAATTGTAGGAATAAGGATGTGCCTTGGCCTGCAAATCAACAAGGGACATCTCCTCAATATCCTTTTGGTGTTTAACAACTCATGTGGACTCAAAAGGAGTTGTTAAGACATAATATCAGGAGGGAAACACCTATAAGGGTTAACAACTCATGAAGGCCACATAGGTACATTGGAATGAATCAAGTTGATTACAAAATATCTGCAATCAAACCCATGAGGAACCCATGCTCGACGAAGGTGCAATGTAGTTGCATGAAGACCTAACTTATAAGCAATCAGATACACCAATACTATTGGACAGAAGGAAAACCTAGATGTGGCAGCCCCTAATTGGCTCGTTCAGACCACACCTTATTGTGATTGGGGGAAAGTAGGGTGACTTGGCCAGAAAATTATCTCGGACTATCCCTCATGGACCAATTGGAGGCGGAGAGGGTAGAGGAAGGCCCACAAAAACCATGTTGTGATGCCCCTTCCCCATAACATCATCGGAAGAGGTGGTGAGGTGGCGCAATTCTCCTAGACCATCAGATCTGGCGGAAGAGATGTGGAATACTAGATGTGGGGTAAGAACCATGAGTCATAACCCCAACCGCATTGGTCCCAACCTGGGTTATCGAGCATGCAAATCATAACGATACAAACCGTAGATCGAGGTGCTGAGAGAGGAGAGTCGTCATATCGAAGGATGTGTGACTAATCACAGGTGGTGACGTGAATGGAGGGATCTCCAGGTTTAGATAGAATGTTAATATAATTAATATTAACAAATAAATTATAATGAATTAAGTACACAATCATAAATAATAATAAATTTCATTAATCATAATCAAGTATAAGAAAATATAAAACAAAACATTATAATTATCACTTGCACGAGGGAAAATAAATATTGTAACACCAATAATGGTAACTATAGTTATATAAGTAATTTAAAAGGAAAAAACAAGATATATATATATATATATATATATATATATATATTCATTAATTATTATCTCATTCATCTAACTCTACCAGAGGAGTTGGATCCTCACTGGCACCTTGTCCCACTGGGAAGTGATGGGATGAAGGTTGTTACAAGTGGTATCAAAGCATCCAGGTTCAAAATCAGACTTGATGGACTTCATCATGGGTAAATTATGAATTTTAGAATTACCTAAGCCAAAAATTTTAGTTGTTAAAATATGGTCTAAATAAGTTAATGGCAGCTCTAACTAGATAATGTTCACTCTGTGACTTGTTGGAATAGCAAGAAGTCCAACATTCGACATGTTTGAAAAAATTCCCAACTGTAATGAATTATGAATTTGGGTAGGTCTGCAGAACTTAGATGGTAAATTGTTATAGTTATATGCTAATATGGTTATTTTGTTGCAGGGAGTTTGTTATGGTAGCTCTGCACGAGCAGGATCCCGTGACTAATCGATTTCTAATTTTAATTATTATGCATTAACAACTTAGATTACTTGAATTTTAATTTATGTATATGAGATATTGAACATTGTGAGTATGTTAATGTGGTTGTTTTATCACAACAGGGATCACCATAGCGACTCCATGAGCATGAAATTAATTCCCATAATTGTGTCTATTTATTCATCTATTTGTGTTATCTAATAGTGTATGTGATTGACAACAAATTATAAGCATCATAAGACAGAGCCAAAGAAAAAATTAGGAATGGAATGGTGAAATACAGTTATGACCAATCTCAGTATGGAAGTGAACAAGTTAGGTCCAATGAATAAGAAATATTAGTCAACCAAGGGGGAGGGAGGGAGTTACTATCCATATTGGATGGATACCCTAAGAAGCCTAAGGGTTGAGGTTAGGAGCTTCAAGGAAGATAATTAAATATTTGTAAGATCCCAAGAGAGGAAATCTAAGATAAATGCAGCCATTCCACAAACTCTTTTAGATTTGTAGAGGTAGAGGGAGTCTAAGATGAGGGCCAGTCATAGAGATAGAAGGAGTCCTCGGGGATCAACAAAGTATACCAATGGGGAAGATGGTGGCAGGTCTAGGAAGAGGAATTGGCCTGAAAGTGAGGACACAGTGAAGGGAGATGCACCATTGAGCACCTCAAGAGGAGGAACCGAAATTGATGTACATAATTTTGGCAGACCATCTAGTTCTACTACTAGGATGCGCTATCATTACTCCCATTATCATCATCCAAGAAGAAAGGAAAAGGATTATATGTCTGAGGAGTTTAAGAAAGCCAAGACAACCACATTTGATGGGGATATGAAGAAGGAAGTGGATGAAAAACCTTGGTTGTTGGGCATGAAAAAGATTTTCAATATATGTTAGTATGAATCTTGATTCGAAGTGTACGAAAAAATACCACTTTAGCTGCACATAAAAAACAACCCTAACAACAAAAGATGGCTGCCAATATCTTCAGATATGCAGTTAGTTGATCAAGACAAATGCTGCAAAAATCCAGATCTATGCATAAAAAGACATTAAGCAGTAAAAATAAGGTTTTTCTCCATGCATCCAATAGACAAGACAAGAACAATATTTTTGAAATTTTTTTCTATTAATGGAACCTGGGAGGAAAACAAGAAAGGTGTTTCCAATTCTCCTCAATGGGATGGGTTCTTGGAAGTCCTCAGCACTTCATATCTAGAATTTCTCTCTCTTGTTGGTGTAGAAAACCCAGAAAAACATAGAACTCAAAGGGAGCTCACAAAGAAAATAATAGAAAATATGACAATGATAATGGCTCAAAGTCAGACCAAGAGTATAAATCCAGAGTGATCTAAGAGGCAAAAAAAGGTGATGAATGGTAGGAAAAACCCTTCTATTTATAACAAAAAATTAGGTCATTCTAGATCTTGGTGCATGATTAAAATAATATTAACCAAATCTAGATCCACCTTTTATGGAATATTTTATTATATTTGTTGGAGGGAAAAGGCATTTGATTTGGGTCAAATCCCTTTATTTGTAAATAATAAATAAATAAATGATTTATTTATTATTTTAAGGAAGTGGTTGAATGATAATTAAATAAATAATGATTTATTTAATTATTTATAAATGATTTAGTCATATTTAGCAAGGAATATTATTTAAATAAGATTTAAATAATTATTCCTAGAAAATAATAAGATAAATAAGGATTTATCTAATTAATTTCCTTGTTTTGGGTTGAATTTGACCAGGAATAATAATTAAATTACTGTTTAATTAATTATTCCATGAGGAAGACCAAACAAATATAGATTTGTTTAATATTTCCCCTTGGGGTTTCCTGTTTAGACCATAAAAAACCTAATAAATGTGTTTTATTAAGTTATTTTACATAGTGAAAGGGATTTTACTTAGAGTAAAATTGGTCTTACATGGTGTACTTGAGTTCATCTAATGATAATAGGTTAGATGACTAAAAAATGGTGTAACAGATTGCCCCCCAACGTGCGAGTGTTAGGAGAAAATCGTATGACCGAAGTACGTTGTAAGAACTCAATCACCAGACATCAAAAGGGAATTCAGAGAGAGAAATGTAAGGTAGAATAATGTGCTAAAGAACTAGACCCTGAGGAGATGAGACTTATAGGTGCGGCAAGTCTCTGTTTATGAATGGGTACCTGTGCTAAAGGAGGCGGGGGAGGCATACCTATGCCCACCGAGACAAAGTACAAAAGAATAGTGTGTCCAGTAAACAAGGGACTGAACCATAAAGTACATGTTGGCATAAACATGAGCTAGATAAAATATATAATGATGAATCCCACATACATGTTGTGCCTGGGATAACAGCCAGGACTTATACAATAATATCTGAGTACATGAGATACAAATAAAACCCAGATGCCCTTGTACACAGGAAAGGGCTCTGAAAATCTGACTGATATATGCAATTAAGAAGGTGTTGCAAGCGGTTGAGAGCAACATCATCAAATCTGTGGAGCTGCATCGAAGGTTGAAGTGAAGAAGTCATCCAGGTATGTGGGGGGCTACCTGTAGGGCCACCCACTCATGAGGGTTGGGACATCTCACACACACCCGAGAATCACTGATATCAGCTGTTGCATCACTAAACCATCAAGTATATGTATCTCGATCATGCTGAAAGGAGCTAGAGCTGAGAAACAATCAAGTCAAAGGGAAATAAGGAGTCCCTTTGCCTGATCTGGGGCACCGAACAAGAGTGGAAGCTGGAACCAAGGTACACCGCCCTCTAGACTTGTTTTCTGGAATGAATGAGCTGATGTCGACAAAAGGAGGTCTGCCATAGGTGAGGCAATAAGGGATCCTCAACTAAGGCACGAGAGAAAATAGTAGAGTGACTGATACACTGACACCAATGATGATGATGAAATGGGGGTTACTGAGTAGCGAATGGACAACTTCCCTTGTTAAAGCATAAAGGGCATGGATGACCTGGAAGCGACTAACACAATATCATGAGGGATAGGGGACAGTGGGACTGAAGGCCATAATGTGCGACACGAGAGAGGGACCAAGAAATGAAGGATGGAGGACTATAGTGGGATACAAAAAGACTCGGGATAGACTCCATGAATGCGATGATGAATCAACTCGGATGCTCTAAACAAGGGCGACTCGATGGTGCTGCCACACAGTAAAGGTCCAATGGGGGACCATAAGAACATGAGTAAAAGATGGTAACTCATGACGAACATCAACATGAGCATGGACAAGTATGAAGGCCAAGTGGTGCCCCTAGTATGAGTGTTGCAAGTGAAGAAATTCGATTTTGAGGGGTGAAGTGATGCTTCCTGGATAAAATGTGTCATGGTGAAGTATCAAGTCACTAAAAACTAACAGGTACCTAGAGCTCATGAACAGGCCAGGTCGTACTTTTTGGGGTCTGTTCTGCGACCTGGGTAGTAGGTACTGGGCAGAAAACTGCGACCTATCCCAGGAAATGACCTGAAAAGTGCGACCTGTCAGAGAAAGGGAGTTTCAGTGTTGTTTTTGGCTGAGATCTAGGATTTTTATGGTTGAGAGGCATAGGTGCCCCCAATCATGTTGTGGTCATGCCAAAATGTATTTAGAAAAAGGGGAATCTAAACACATTTTAATGATGTGGTGCGCCATTTGTTTTCGTTATGGTTATGCAGTTTGAGAAAGGAAATGGAGGATTACCAATCTATTTTAGTACTGCATATATGAATCAAATGGACTTGAAGTTTCCGGGTTGGCATACCTGGTGTCACTATCCCAAAGAGAGGATTTGGAGATAATGAACTGATGTGCTCCTAGAAAACCCATAGGTTGGTCAACAACAATGTCTAAGAGACTGGGTTGCTAATGTAAGATGAAGGAACGATAAGGGGTATCATCCCTAGAGTGATCTGAAGTGATATGGGACTCTAGAGGTTCTTCGAAACGTGGAAGAATAATGGTACTAAATTCGACACGACTAGATACACTAGGAGAGTTGTAGAGAATTAATTCTCCTGGTCTCTCAAATATGGGTGCCCCCTTACTCAAACATTGGGTTTCAATGTAATGGCCACAAGGTGTATGTGGTTCAAATGCATGGGTTCGATGTAAGGGGGAATATATAAAGTCAGGGGTGGTGATTTCTTCCATAATGTCGTCATCGTGATAGAAGATGGGGTGACTGGTGGAAGAAAAACCACCGGACGCGGCAAAGCTACCTGACTCATCATCATGAGACAAGAGGTTCACATGCGCATCCTCACAAGGGGTGACAGAAGAGTAAGCAGATAAAGGATCCACCGATGTTGAGCCCAGGGTGATTGATGAAGGGAGGTCAAGTGAAACATAAGGGGAAGTCTCCAAGGGGACTTCCACCGAGGATCTCATGGATGATGATAGGTAGAAAATGGTGGACGAAGTCTCCGTAATCTCGACATCGGGAGGGGGAATGTCAATGGGAGCGGGTAAATCCTCAAGCTGACCTGAAGCATACTGCGTAAGTATGGGAGAGGCGGATTGATTTTGTTCATTCTCATACTCTCGAACTACCTCTAAAGAGGCGCGGTAATGTGTCAGGTGGGGACAATGGTGGGAATAATGGCCAAGGACACCACACAGAGCACAGGGTTTGCTGGTGCGAATTGTCTTTGGGTTCTTGGCTGCGGTCGAGGAAGAAATAGAGGTTTCAGGGACCGTAGAATCAGGGAACGAGACTTTAACCATGGGTTTAATACAGGGCAACTCGGGACAAGTATGGGTGGCATGACTGATGACATCACACAAGGCACAAGGCTTTGTGGGCAGAGTAGGGGCAGGGTTAGTTGGGGTGGCCATGTCTTTTGGTGCCCCCTTGCGAGCTTTGCCTTTCTTTCCCTGAGCTGGCACAACAAGAGAAGGGTACTATGGAGGTGCTGGTGGCACTGTAGCAACGGAAGAAGCTAGGGGAACCGGTTGAACCGATGTCAAAGCAAGGTAGGGTTTGGGGTGACCAGGCGGGGTAGCGGCTGGAGGGTCAAGGTACCAGACGGGTATACCCAGGGTCAAGTTGGGGAGAGAAAGGGTGGCCATGATGGGAACTGAATAGACTCTGGGAGGGGGAGCAAGGAAAGGTATCTGACTAGCGGGGTAATGACTAGGTGGGACGGCTCCAAGATAGTTAAGGCCTGGTGGAACTGACCTGGGAGGATAAAGGGGCTCATGGGTACCAGCTGTAGGAGAAGGGCCAAAAGGAGTAGGTCCGGATGGCTAAGACGAAGGGATAGGAGTAGGATGGGGCAGGCAAGGTTGAGGTTGTTGACTAGTTGAAGCGGGCCGCTTAAGGGCAGCCCGAGACAATTGCATCATGCAAACATTCGATAAGTTGGGATTAGAGACAAGAGGAGGAGGAAGACCAGGGAAGGTTCCAAGAAAAGAGGAGTCTTTGTAGACACCGGGAGAGACATTGGTCAAAGAATCGATGGTTTTCTTATTGGCTACGGAAGAGATGGTCAACTCAGGGGAGGTCTGAGATTTTGGCTTATGATACATCAACTGGTCAATGGTGAATATCTTTCCATTATGAGGGAAAGACATCTTGCGGTATACCACGGATGGGACAACAGACATGGCATAGGTGTAGCTTCGCCCCAAGAGAATGTTGTAATCTAGAGGGGCGTCGATGACTTCGATGTCAACGCAAACAGTCTTGCTCGCAAGAGTGATAGGACAATTATGGAATAGGCCAATGGGCTGGGAGGCGTGGCCATCCCACGCTCGAAGGGTGATCATGGAATGGGCCAAATCAGGAGATCCGAGTTGTTTCCAAACCGAAGCGGACATCACACAGGTGGATGCCCCCTCATCAATGATACACCGAGAAATGTTAGCGTTCCGGATTTTGACTAAGATTTGGAAAGCTACGAAAGTAGGGAGGGGAGGATGTTCTGATTGATGGGCGTCAAAAACAATCAATTGGTTTTCAACATGATCTACAACGCCCATGGCTGATAGTAGATCCTTCTTTTAAGAAGGGCACGACTGGAGGAGTTCTAGTGTGGAAATGGCAGCAGGAGATTGTGCCAAATCATCCAATATGCTATATGAATAAGTAGCTCGACCAAAAGCAGCATTTCTGCGTAATGGTCCCTTAGGAATCTTGGTATGAACCTCAACGTTGGGCGGAGGGATACGCAAGGGACCATTGGATGTCGAAAGAGGCTCTGTAGAACTTGAAGAAGGGGACTCGGGGACAGACGGAGTGGGAGGCTTGGGGTACTGACGAGACCGAGTTTGAAGGTTAAGGTCGACGGTTAGAGGTTGATCAGATTTCATCATGAGGATATGGTAATCGGAGGAACCAGAAGGGGAAGGTTGAGTGGCCACCTGTCCATCAGGTGGTTGGGTAGCCACGAATCCTTGCTAGGGGAAAGGATTAGTAAACACAGCCGGTTGAGTAGTGGCCACATTGGGGGGAGCAGTAGGGGAGGCATGCTATCCTCGTAATGTGGCTTGAGACTCCCACATCTGCCGCATCTGTGGTAAAAGGGGACAATTGTGAGTGTAATGACCGTAAACACCGCAACACGAACAAGGCTTATTTATACGACTAGCTTGGGCTAAGTGCCCTGTTGTGCAAATACTTGCCCCGGAGGGGATGGTAGTTGTTGTTGCTGGGGTTGAGAAGGAAAGGGAGGTGGAGGTGAAAATTTTGGAGGAGCTGGGGCACCAGGCTGTGGATAAGGATAATGGTTAGGTTGGGCAACATTGAGGTAAGCAGGAGGTTGGGTAAAAGGATGAGGCATGCCATATACTGGATACATGCTACCTGGAGGGGGGGAATTGCTGGAGGTGCTGACCCCTCCCAGAGGGAGACCATAGCCCATAGGAGGTTGAGTGTACGAATGAGAAAGAGCTCCAACGATATCATCGGAAAAATGAGATGCCCCTGGGGCATTAGCACCACCGGGTCTGGGGAGGTTAGGAAGGACGGTATAAACATAACCATACTGAGAATAGAACAAGTCATATTTCAAGGCTATTTGGAGGGTGGCTTATTTGGTTTGAGGAAAATGCCATGCGACATCTTTGTCGATGGCGGGTAAGAGAGATCTAAGGAACCAGTACATGTAGACATGATCTTCAAAGGTAGGAGCTTGACAGAGGCTCTTTCTTCTCTGCCATTCTTGAACATGATAGGATAGGTGGGTCGCGGATGATTGATGGAAAGAAGTCAAGAGTTCGGTACTAGTGTCATATTGGAGAGGGAGCTGGAAATAAGATAAGAAGGCTCGGGCAATGGTTGCAAAGGTGGTATGGGAAGAGGTGGTTTGATCAACATACCACTTAGAAGCTTCGCCTGTAAGCGTGCATTGGAACAACCGAAGACGGATGGAATCATTGGTAATGGAATTGGATGAACACCACATGTGGAAAGATCAGATATGGTTGGAGGGATTTTCTCCAACAAGGCCTTTGAACTTGGAAATGTCGGAGGGGAGCTTGGTTGGCATAGCAGGCCAACGAAGATTGTGGCGGATAGGGTCATTAATCAACTGATTGAAATCAGGGAGACTGAGGCCTACCATGTAAGGGAGCAAGAGGACAACCGAGGTAGTTCTTGTGGCGGTTCTGCTAGTAACATTCCTGGCAGTAGGGCCAGGATTACCGCTAGTGTTAGGCCCTGGACCAGACATAGTGAAGGTGACAGGGGGAGAACCAGAAGTAAAAGGAGAACCCAATGAATCAAAAGAGGAGTCAGAGTGCGGAATCGGAGGAGGACTAACTCGACGATGGTGGGAAGGAGTAGGTCGACCAACCGAAAACTGAGGATGAAGGCCAAGAAGTCTCCGGGATATATGCCTTGGGGGTGCAATGGTGACAACACAAACCCGACACAGAGGGAAGAAGAACGACCAACAAGGGCAGGGAGGTGCAGAATCAAGTGAGTACAATGTCGAAGCAAGGGCAGAGAGGTGCAATGTCAATTGATTTTACAATGTTCAAAGTCTTTTCCTGGAGGTGTTAACCAGGTTCTTCTTCGCTTAGGGTGAGTGTGTGGTGTGTGCTAATTTTAATTTTTAAACCTAGATGTTTTGAGAGCAAAAGAAAAAGTGTGCTGCATAACTGAAAAATAAACCTGTAGAGAACAACATATAATACTGAAATAACAGAAAATTAACAGCTAACAATGCATCAATCTAACCCAGGGAGGTGGGTCTCTCAAAAAATAGTCTAACAGAGGGAAAAAATCAAGTCAAAACACACTAAAAATAAGCCAATAGATCTAAGGTCGAGAGGGATAGGGATCTAAAGCATAACTCTGCTGAAAAGAGGTGCAGAAAACAACAAAGAAACAGACTCGGCAAGGTTGTTGTGAAAGAGGAGGAAAAAAGGTAAAGGAAGTAGGGGAAAGGAAGTGACCCTAAAGGCAAACCCAAAAAAAACTATATGAGGTGATTTGGATGGAAAAATAGCTGATATAAAAGGGATCTGAAGAGGAGGTATCAGATCTGGAAAAGAAATGGCTGAAACTCTGAAAATTTAGACACCTGCAACAGCTAAAAAATATTCCACAAAAAGTGGAGGGTACTAAAGTCCTAGGGGGCTATATTCCCACTTAGTTGAGTAAAACAGAACAAGAACAAGTCTAAACAGGTGGAGACGGAGGTTGGAAAACCCTGATAGAAGCTTAAGACAAACCCAGAAAACTTGTAGAAAAACAACAGAAAAAAGTGCAGGTCGCAGGTTCTGACCTGTTTTCTGTCCAGGTCACAGTTTTGAGGCTGAAAGGTGCGTCCTGCAGTCCAGGCCGCAGGTTTAGGGCCGAAAAGTGCGACCTACAGTTTTGGGGCTTTCGGCTGCAGATTTTAGAAAAAATTGTCGTCTCAGTTGCGGCTGATGTTTGTTACCTGCGCAATAGGGCCAAAAACACACGAAAGTTAGAAATTTTAATGTTTGAGGGTTTTATGGGTGAAAAACAACATAAAAATAGAAAAAAAAAAGCAGAAGAGAAACACTAGGGTTTGAAGCAGTTGGATATGTAGGAATATGAAAAACGACAACGATCGTAATTGAAAACCCGTGTGGAGTCGCCAGTTGTTAGTATGAATCTTGATTCGAAGTGTACGAATAAAGACCATTTTAGTTGCGCATAACAAACAGCCCTAACAACAAAATATGGCTGCTAATATCTTCAGATCTGTAGTTAGTTGATCAAGACAAATGCTGCAAAAATCTAGATCTGTGCATAAAAAGACATTAAGCAGTAAAAATAAGGTTTTGCTCCATGCATCCAATAGACAAGACAAGAACAAGGTTTTTGAATAATTTTTATATTAATGGCACCTGGGAGGAAAACAAGAAAGGTGTTTCCAATTCTCCTCAATGGGATGGGTTCTTGGAAGTCCTCAGCACTTCAGATCTAGAATTTCTCTCTCTTGTTGGTGTAGAAAACCCAGACAAACATAGAACTCAAAGGGAGCTCACAAAGCAAATAATAGAAAATATGACAATGATAATGGCTCAAAGTTAGACCAAGAGTATAGATCTAGAGTGATCTAAGAGGCAACAAAAGGTGATGAATGGTAGGAAAAACCCTTATATTTATAACAAAATATTGGGTCATTCTAGATCTTGGTGCATGATTAAAATAATATTAACCAAATCTAGATCCACCTTTTATGGAATATTTTATTATATTTGTTGGAGGGAAAAGGCATTTGACTTGGGTCAAATCCCTTTATTTGTAAATAATAAATAAATAAATTTTTTTATTTTTTTTTAAGGAAGTGGTTGAATGAGAATTAAATAAATAATGGTTTATTTAATTATTTATAAATGATTTAGTCATATTTAACAAGGAATATTATTTAAATAAGATTTAAATAATTATTCCTAGAAAATAATAAAATAAATAAGGATTTATCTAATTAATTTCCTTAATTTGGGTTAAATATGACCAGGAATAATAATTAAATTACTATTTAATTAATTATTCCATGAGGAAGACCAAACAAATATAGATTTGTTTAATATTTCCCCTTGGGGTTTCCTGTTTAGACCATAAACAACCTAATAAATGTGTTTTATTAAGTTATTTTACATAGTGAAAGCAATTTTACTAAGGGTAAAATTGGTCTTACATGGTGTACTTGGGTCCATCTAATGATAATAGGTTAGATGACCAAAAAATGGTGTAAAAATATACATAACTATTCTGAAAATATGAAAGCTAGAGTTTCGACTTACTTCCTTAAGGGAAAAACATATATATGGTGGGAATATATGAATAATGTTAGGGGGATTTTTGTGAGGGAGTTGACTTGGATGAAATTTGAAAATTCCTTCAGAGAGTAATATCTTTCTAAATTTTATTACTATGGCAAAGCAAAGGAATTATATGAACTCAATATGGGGAAATTATCGGATCAGGAATATGTCACCAAGTTCCTATGGTTATTGAGGTATGTACCATATCTCAAGGGCGAGAAATCCAAGATTCAAAGGTTCATCAATGGGTTTACTATGACATTCAGAGATAAAATTAAGTTGTTGGAACAACCAACTCTGAAGGATTCCATCGAAATGTTGAAGCACTATTATGAGCAAGAAAAATGCAAGCCAGAGATCAAAGGAAAATGAAAGGCAAAGAACAATGTTGGAAATAAGAGAAATTTTCCCAGGAGAAATTCAGAAAAGAGGGATGGCAAGAAACCAACCCCAATAAAATAATTTCACAAGAAATCTAGAGTTGTTGTTAAGAAAAATGTGTAGCAACCAACAACAGACCAGGACAAGTTTGAGGGACGAGAGCCACTAAAATGTTGGATTTGTGGTGAAAACCACAGGAAAATGGATTGTCCACATCAACAGAATGTTGGATCAAAGATATATAGTGCGCAAGAGGTTCACACATTAGGTGATGTAGCTCATAATGTGTCAAGAATTTATGCAATAGTGGACAGCCGCCAAGCAGATCACCATGAATCCATAATTGAGATGGAAGGTAAGATGCATGACCAAGTTATTTCCATTTAATTTATCTGGGTTCTAATTATAGTTATGTCAACCCAGAGCTTGTTGATAAATGCAATATAGTTAGGGAATTGCATGAAGAACCATGGTTTCTTTAGTTAACAACCATAACGAAAAAGGAAATTAGTCATTGGGTAAGGTCATGTGTATTTGATCTCAGTGGCATGCCTACGAAAGCTCACTAGAATGTATTTCCATTGGGTGCATATGGTGTACTATTTGGCATGGACCGGTTTTATTTACATTTAGATCGAACCAAGGTGGATTATATTAACAAATAAATTGAATGCTTGGATGAGCAAGGAGAGATCATAATTTTGCAGGGAAAAAGGAATCCTACATCATTGCTATACAAGCCAATCACAACAGTATAAAATGATTCACCTTGTTTTTAACACAAATTTATAGTGATGAGAAAATTGACAGTGAAAATACGAATGGGGAAAAAGAACTGTTTAGAAAGTACCATGTTTTGCAACAGTATGCATATTTATTTCCGAGGGAAGTTCCTAGATTACTTACTCATAGAGAGATAGATTTTTCTATCGAGTTAGTGCTTGGGAGCAACACCAACATCCAAGGAACCATACAAAATGAGTACCCCTGTGCTGGTGGAGCTAAATTTGCAACTCAAGGAAATGTTGGACAAAGGTTACATATAAGGCCAAGTGTGTCTCCATGAGGAGCACCTGTATTGTTTTTGAAGAAGAAATATGGAACCCTTAGACTATGCATCGATTATGGGAAACTAAAGAAGTTGACCATAAATAACATGTACTCATTGCCAAGAATTGATGACCTCTTCGATCAGTTGTGAGGAGCATAAATCTTCTCCAAGATTGACTTGAGGTCATGATACCACCAAGTAAGGATCAAGGAGGAGGATATTCATAAAAATTATTTTAGGATAATATATGGACACTATGAGTTTGTAGTGGTACCCTTTGGGCTTACTAATTCCACTGCCTTGTTCAAGTGTCTAATGAACAACATGTTGCATCCCTATTTGGAAAAGTTTGTCATTGTGTTTGTTGATGACATACTAGTGTATTCCAAGACAGAGGAAGAGCATGTGAAGCATTTGGCGACAATGTTGCAGTTGCTAAGGGAGACAAGATCTATGCAAAGTTCAACAAGTGTGATTTTTTCTAGTCACAGATACATTACTCGGGACACGTTATCTCTAAATAAGGGTTATCATTTGAGCCAGAGAAGATAAAGGCTATAATGTAATGGCCAACACCAAGTAATGTGAATGAGATCGGGTCTTTCATGGGATTGGCAAGTTACTATATGAGTTTCATCAAGAATTTCTATAATATAGGACACCCTATCACATCCTTGTAGAGAAAAGGGAAGAAATTTGAGTGAACAACTCAGGTTGCAATAAGATTTGAGAAACTGAAGAAATTTCTTTCCAAGGCACCTGTATTAAGGATTGCAAACCTTGACAAGGATTTCTTGGTATGCAAAAATTCCTGCAAGGAAGGTCTTGGTTGGGTCTTGATGAAAGAAGGATAGGTAATGTGTTATGATTCAAGAAAATTGAATGAGCATGATGTGAATTATGTAACTCATGACTTAGAGTTAGTTTTCATCATCCATGCAATAAAGATACGGATGCATTACCTTCTTGGTATAAAAATCATACTGACAACAGACCATGGTGTGCTCAAGTACTTTTTTGAGCTACCCAATCTGAATGACAAGCAAGAAAGATGGTTGGCCACACTCAATGATTTTGATTTTGAAATTAGGCACATTAAGGGAAAATAAAATATGGTTTTTGATGCTCTTAGAAAGAGAATTTAGGTGAGTCAAGTGACAGTTTTAAGTTCTTATAAAACAAACCTAGTAGAAAAGGTCAAAATTATCAGATAACGTGATGAAAAATACCAAAAAATGAGAGAAACGTTGTTGCAAAGCAGTGAGGGTGAGGAATATCACCTCATTGATGATGACCTAATCATATTTAAAAACAAAACTTATGTACCAAACTATGAGGAATTAAAAATCTCGATAATAAAAGAGTTCCATCATCAATGTTATTCAGGCCATCCTGGGTATCAAAAGACACTGACAACCATTAAAAATATTTATTATTGACCGAATATGAAGAAGGAAGTGGTTTATTTTGTAGAAAAATGCATGGAATGCTAGTAGGTGAAGGTTGAATACAAGCACCCAACAGATTATTGCAGTCTATTCCCATCCCAGAATGGAAATGGGAGGTAATTTCCATGGATTTAATTGCAGGTTTTCCTAAAACATCTAGGAAACATGATGCAATCATGGTAGCGATTGATAAGCTAAGAAAGGTAGCTCATTTTGTAGCTGTCAAGTCCAGTAATTCTACTATTGAAGTAGCACAAATATTCATAAAGATGATTCTAAGGCTGCACGGTATTCCCAAGAAAATTATATCAGATAGAGCTGCATTGTTTACTTCATGGTTTTGGAAGGAACCGTTTGTAGGTTTAGGGACAAAGTCTTCATTTAGCACAATGTATCACCCATAGACAGATGTGAAAATCAATAGGATGAATAGGATCCTTGAAGACATGTTGAGGATCTATGTAATGAATTATCCCAAGAAGTGGGAAGAATGCCTTTCACTGGTAGATTTTTCTTACAACAATGGCTACCAAGAATCCATAAATATGAGCCTATTTGAAGCATTGTATGTCAGGAGTTGCAACACTCTTATCAGCTAAAGTGATCCAGTGAATAGGGTCCTTATAGGGCCTGATATGCTTAAGTAAATGCAACAACAGGTTCAACACATCAAACATGATTTGAAAGTGGCACAAGATAGAAAAAAAAATTTATGCAGACCAACACAAAGTGCACAAGGAATTCCCAATTGGGGAACATGTATATCTAAGAGTTAAACCCAATTAAATTTCCTTAAGTATTGGGTCATGTGCCAAATTGGAACCACGATATTGTGGGCCTTTTGAAATCCTTAAGAGGATTGGCCCAGTGGCCTATAGGCTGGATTTAACTACTTCCGTTAAATTTCATGATGTTTTCCATGTTTCTTTGCTTAAAAGGTATGTGTAGGATTATAATCATGTTATTTTTTGGTATGTGCTACATGTGGAACCAAAGGGATATTTCCATCCAGCGCCATTGTGAATTCTAGACTGGAGGAGTCTCACGCTCCAGAATCGAGCCATAGATAAAGCTAAAGTGTAGTGGTAGCACTTTAGGATAGAGGAAGACACACGGGAAATGGTTGATGCCATGAAAGATAATCACCCCTTTTTCTTTGTTAGTCGAAGCAAATGTGTATAAGTATATATATGTAAATACTATGCAAATATGTATATATTTAGCTCCATAAAACTATATTGGATTACATTTTATTTCTGGTGTTACATATGAGAAAAATAACATCGAGGGAAGTGTTCCCTCAAGGGGGAGGTATTTGTGACAACTCCAACCATGGCTCACTTGTAAAATGCATTATTAACATTTTTTACAAAAATAAAATTAAAGGGGGGACTGAGTCAAGGGACACATATTCTAGAGTGGAGAGGAGGTTGCTTGTTTGGGATGTTAATGGGTTTCTTGTGTAGAAATCTAAATTATTTTGGGACAACCATTAAAGGGTTGGATGGTGAGCCTTAATAGACAAGCCAACAAATTACTGACTTAAGAAACACTTACAAGGAAAGGATAACTAAATTAATGAAGTTTACTGTGCTGGAAAAAAAGGACATAAATCGATCCCAACGTAGAATAGAAAAAAAATAAAATAAAGGAGAGGGGGTTTGGTCTCATGGAGATACATGCTCACTATCATTCAAGAGGAGAGATATGACACTCATTATTTCACTCACTAAACCATAGTGGATTGACATTCAACAAGAAGAGAGAAGGAAAGTAAAATTTTTTGGTTGGAAAGATTGGTAGACAGGGGGTTCTCCTTGGTGAGGAAGATTTCCTCTCGAGTCCCTGTAAAGCCAGAGGGTGGAGATGGTTTTCTTTGAATTCTATCAGTGGTGTGGGTGGAGGATTATGTCCTTGGAATCCTAGAGGAAGAGCTGATCCATATTTATGCATGAATGCAATAATACACAGAAATAAACATAAACACAGAGATGCAATGGAAATAATCTTTCATTTCATTAATATCAAATAATAAAAATATGCTTACAGACATAATGGAAATAAACTAGCTAGGGCACTAGTAGCATATCTCTGAGACGATATGTGGCGGCTACAAGCCTCTGAATTGTGTTACAATGAGGCTCTAAGGCCTATTTATTGTTGAGAAATAATGGAAAACCCTAAACATCCGAAAACCTAACCCTAGGAGATGAAGCGCCAAAACTATGGGCCCCGTTTGGGTCAATTGGTACATCAATCATCTCGAGGACATAACTATGACATATGATTTACGTTTGACATGCTTAATACCTAATTAGAAATATCTATTTGAGAATTATAAATTTTGAGTAAGAAACATCGGTCCATGGACCGAAGTTGCTCCCGATTTTCCCAAAAAACGTCATTTAGGGCCTCAAAACGACTCCGGAAGATCAGGACCCGAAACGCTGCTAAAACTAATAAGTTGTGTTGAAAATGAAAATTGAAAGAACTCATGGTGGGGGTTCAAATGGAATAGTTGGGTGGCCACCAATATCCACTTGGATCATTAGGGCCCCAAAACGGCTCCAGAAGTTTAATACCCAGGAGCCTGCTAAAAATAGTAAGTTGTGATGAAAGTGAAAAACTGAAAGAATCGATGGTGCGGGTCCAAATGGAATAGGCGGGTGGCCACCAATATCCACTTGGATCATTCCTACCCCTTAGGAAGCAATGGTCCCCATTGCGTTGAGATCCTCCATGAGATGAGGCAAATTATGTTGAACGAGGTATTAGATTTGTCTAAGATGTCATGGACCCGTAGGCGGACATGTTGGATGTGTTTAGTAAATTTGGTTTCTTTATCAGCCTCAGAGAGTAAATGTGTGGATTTTGTCTATGTTTTCATATGAGGTATGGAAATATCAGGCGACGGTCTCCTAGGATCAAATCAATGGAGTGCTTGACCTGAAAGTGTAGAGGAACTTTTGTGGGTGAGGATAAAATGTCCTTGTATTCCTCCATGCCTTTGTCCATCTCTTGCTGCCGTGCAAGGGAGCCCTATTTTGAGGCTGTGGCCACAATCTTCTTCTTTCCTTATGGGTGAATGGTAATGCAACTAAATTTCCCGGTTTGGGAAACAATCTTACTGCATTGTTTTGCAGTAGTCAAAGAGACGACAGGAGTCGGTACTACCTCTGGTACCTTGTAAAAGTTATTTCCCAATGTAATAATAAAAGCACGAGGCCTAGACTCATACATAGCATGTCGCCTCCACAAGTATGGTTGGCCCAAGAATACATCATACACATCAAGAGGAGCAACTTCACACAATACCTCATCTATGAATGGCTTGATGTTGTACAAAAGGTGACACTGTTGGCAGATGGGGAGGTCTCTTCCTTCGTGAAGCCACCCAATAGTATATGGCTGTGGGTGTGCTATGGTTGGTAGGCCAAGATGCTTCACGACCTATGCTGAAATGAGGTTCTTTTGGCTTTTGTTATCGACAAGGAATTGCAATGGAGAACCCTTTACCCACATATGTGAATGGAAGAGGCACTCCCCCTCCTCTGGATTCTCGGGATCCTCCCCATGGAGCTTGGTGGTGGCAACAATGGCACCATGATTCACATAAATGATTTTCTTCCCTTTGTAATTTCCTTTCTCTGGTTCTAACTCAGGATCAAAACATTCATTTGATTCGGGTGCCTTTAGTTCGGCCACCAATGGCTGTTTGGGCCGACGCTCATTTGTGTTGTGAGTGGGGTTGTTATGAAATTCACACCAGCTCCCCGTGTCCTTCTTTGGATTTGTGGTGTTGTTCTAAGTTTCCCATATTTGTATTTTCCCCTTTTTATTAGGTTTGGGGCACATTTCCCTAGCTTCGAATTTGCAGATCCAAAGTCTCACTTCTTCTGCTTAAATTTTTCCTCGATCTTGGCGGCATAGCGATATGCCTTGCCAAGAAAGGTAATGTCAAGGAAATCCATTTCCTCCTGAATGTATCGGTGTAAACAAATACGATACTTGAGCACCAAATTTCTCTCTTAATCTTTAATACCTAACTTTGTGCGTAGGGTATGGAACAGATTCGTCAGTTCGTGCACATCTTGATCCTTTTGTTGCCGCAGCGTGGTCCATTAGATGTACTTGTCCTCATAGCTCCCCACTGGGTAATATTGTTCCTTGATGCTGTCTTGGAATGAATTCAAATTGGGTGTGGCCAAGAACAGAGGATATTCCCTCCCGTCCTTTTGGTCACAGTAGGTTTCCCACCAGTCCTTGACATGGGGGGCGACTTTAAGGAGTTCAAAAATAATCTTTTCTCGGTCGGAGAAATCTTGGATTGAGAAATACCCTTCCAGAAAATTCAAACATCTAACATCTATCTACAATGTTTACATCTATTTGGACTTCAAATACAGGAATGCAAAGTTGAATTGTACCTTGAAAGGAGAGGCACCTCCAGAGTGGCTGTTAGACGTAGATGCGCTGCTGGTGGGAAACCGTTGAAGGATATGGGAAAAGTTATCCATCATCGCATTCCTCTGTTTCTCGAGGGCCTTCTTGAGAAATATTTTGATGAGGTATCCTACACCCTTGTCTTTCTTTTCTTTCACCATGGGAATTCATCAGGGTTTTCGAGGCTGATCTTGCAAGGGTTCAACCAGATCGAGCCCTCACTCCTTATACCCTGACCTCGTTGGGGACATACAAAGAAAAAAAAAGAAAGAGCAGACCGCTCTGATACCACTGATCTTGATTTATATAGGAATGCAATAATACACAGAAATAAACATAAACAAAGAGATGCAGCAGAAATAATCTTTCATTTCATTGATATTAAATAACATAAATATGCTTACAGACATAATGGAAATCAACTAGCTAGGGCGCTGGTAGCATATCTCTGAGAAGATATGTGGCGGATACAAGCCTCTGAATTGTGTTACAATGAGCCTCGAAGGCCTATTTATTGTTTAAAAACAATGGAAAACCATAAAAATCTAAAAACCTAACCCTAGGAGATGAAGCGCCAAAACTATGGGCCCTGTTTGGGTAAATTGGTAGATCAATTGTCTCGGGGACGTAACTATGACATATGATATCTGTTTGACGAGATAAATACCTCGTTAGAAAGATCTATCCGAGGACTATAACTTTTGAGTGAGCAACATCTGTCCATGGACCCATGTTACTCCCATTTTTCCCAAAAAACGTCATTTACAGCCTCAAAATAGCTTTGGAAGTTCGGGACTTGAAAAAATACTAAGAATATTAAGTTGTGATGAAACTAAAAAACTAAAAGAACGAATGGTGGGGGTTCAAATGGAATAGGTGGGTGGCCACTCATATCCACCTAGATCATTAGGGCCCCAAAATGGCTCCGGAAGTTCAGTACCTGAAATCCTACTAAAAATAGTAAGTTGTGCTGAAAGTGAAAAAATGAAAGAACTGATGGTGCAAGTCCAAATGGAATAGGTGGCTGGCCACCAATATCCACCTGGATCATTCCTCCCCCCTTAGGAAGAAATGGTCCCCATTGCGTTGAGATCCTCCATGAGATGAGGAAAATTCTGTTGAACTCGATATTGGATTTGTCGAAGATGTCATGGACCCGCGAGTGGACATGCTGGATGTGTTCAGTAAATTTAGTTTCTTTATCAACCTCAGAGAGTACATGTGTGGATTTTGTCTGGGTGGTCGCATGAGGTATGGAAATATTAGGTGATAGTATGCCTGGGGTCAAATCAATGGAGTGCTTGACCTGACAGTGTAGAGGAACCTCTGTGGGTGAGGAGAAAATGTCCTCGTATTCCTCCATGTCTTTGTCCATCTGCCGCTGTCGTAAAGGGGAGCCCTATTTCGAGGCTATCGCCATAATATTCTTCTTTCCTTGTGGGCAAATGGTAATGCAAATAAATTTCCTGGTTTGGGAAACAATCTTACTGCATTGTTTTGCAGTAGTCAAAGTGATGGCAGGATGCGGTACTACCTCTAGTATCCTCTACAAGATATTTCCCAATGTAATAATAATAACACAAGGCCTAGACTCATACACAACATGTCACCTCCACAAGTATGGTTGGCCCAATAATACATCAAACACATCAAGAGGAGCAACATCACACAATACCTCATCAGTGAATGGCTTGATGTTGTACAGAAGGCAGCATTGCTGGTGGACGCGGAGTTCTCTTCCTTCATGAAGCCACCCAATAGTATATGGCTACGGGTGTGCTATGGTCGGTAGGCCGAGCCGCTTCATGACCTCTACTGAAATGAGGTTCTTTTTTCTCTCGCTATCGACAAGGAATTGCAGTGGATAACCATTTACCCACATCTATGAATGGAAGAGGCGCTCCCCATCCTCTGGAACCTCAGGATCCTCCCCATGGAGCTTGGCAGAGGTTACAATGGAACTGGAATCCACATCAATGATCTGCTTCCATTTTTCATTTCCCTTCTTTGGTTCTGACTCAGGATCAGAACATGCATCTGATTCGAGTGCTTTTAGTTCAGCCACGAATGATTGTTTGGTCTGACACTCGTTTGTGTTGTGAGCGGGGCTATTATTAAATTCACAACACTTGCCTGTGTCTTTCTTTGGATTTGTGGTGTTGTTCTGAGTCGTTGCGATTTGGAATTTCCCCTTGTTCTGCAGTTTGGGGTGCCTTTCCCTGGTTTCGAATTCGCGGATCCAAAGTCTCACTTCTTTTGTTTAATTTTTTCCTCGATCTTGGCAGCATAGCGATATGTTGTGCCAAGCGAGGTAATGTTGAGGAACTCCATTTCCTCCTGAATGTATTAGTGTAAATATTTATGGTACTTGAGCACCAAATTTCTCTCTGAATCTTTAATACCCAACTTTGTGCTCAGGGTATGGAACAGATTCGTCAGTTCGTGCACATCTTGATCCCTTTGTTGCCGCTTCGTGGTCCATTGGATGTACTTGTCCTCATTACTCCCCATGGGGTAATATTGTTTCTTGATTTCATATCGGAACAAATTCCAAGTTGGTGCGACCAAGAACAGAGAGGGTTCCCTCTTGTCCTTTTGCTCACAGTAGGTTTCCCACCAGTCCTTGACATGGGGGGTGACTTTAAGGAGTGCAAAAATAATATTTTTTTGGTCAGAGAAATCATGGACTGAGAAATACCCTTCAAGAAAATTCAATCATCTATCTACAATTTCTACATCTATTTGGCCTTAAAATACAGGAATGTCAAAGTTGACTTGTACCTTGAAAGGAGAGGCGCCTCCAGAGTGGTTGCTAGATGTAGATGCGCCACTAGTGGGCAATCGTTGAAGGATCTAGGCAAAGTTATCCATCATCGTGTTCCTCTATTTATTGAGGGCCTCCTCAAGTAATATTTTGATAGGATCTCCTACTCCCTCATATTTATTTTCTTCCGCCATGGGAGGTCATCAGGGTTTGCGAGGCTGATCTTGCAAGGGTTCAAACAGATCAAGCCTTAACTCCTTATACCCTGATCTTGTTGGGGGCATGCAAAGAAAAATAGAGAAAGAGAAGACAACTCTGATACCATTGATCCAGATTTATGCACGAAAGAAATAATACACAGAAATAAACATAAACACAAAGATGCAGTGGAAATAATCTTTCATTTCATTAATATCAAATAACAGAAATATGCTTACAGACATAATGGAAATAAACTAGCAATGACACTGGTGGTATATCTGTGAGAAGAGATGTGGCGGCTACAGGCATATGAAATGTGTTAAAATGAGGATAAAAGGCCTATTTATTGTTGATAAATAATGGAAAACCCTAAACATGCAAAAACCTAACCCTAGGAGATGAAGCGCCAAAACTATGGGCCCCGTTTGGGTAAATTTGTACATTAATCGTCTCGTGGACGTAACTATGGCATACGATCTCCGTTTGAAGCGATCAGTGCCTCGCTATAAATATATATCCAAGGAATATAAATTTTGAGTGATAAATATCAATCCATAGACCCACATTGCTCTCGATTTTCCCCAAAAATGTCGTTTAGGGCCTCAAAACAGCTCTGGAAGTTCAGGACCCGAAAAACTGCTAAAAATAGTAAGTTGTGATGAAACTGAAAAAATGAAAGAACTGATGGAAGGGGTTCAAATGGAATAGGTGTGTGGCCACCAATATCCACCTAGATCATTAGGGCCCCAAAACGGCTTTGGAAGTTTAGTACCTAAAAGTCTGCTAAAAATAGTAAGTTGTACTGTGAAAAATTGAAAGAGCCGATGGTGCGGGTCCAAATGAAATAAGTGGGTAGCCACCAATATTCACCTAGATCATTCCCCCCCCTTAGGAAGAAATGGTCCCCATTGCATTGAGATCCTCCATGAGATGAGGTAAGTTCTGTTGAACTGGGTATTGGATTTGTTGAAGATGTCGTGGACCTGCGGGTGGACATGTTAGATGCGTTCAGTAAATTTGGTTTCTTTTCAGCCTTAGAGACTACATGTGTGGATTCTGTCTATGTGGTCGCATAAGGTATGGAAATATCAAGTTATGGTATGCCTGGGGTCTGATCAATGGAGTGCTTGACTTGACAGTGTAGAGGAACCTCTATGGGTGGGGATAAAATGTCCTCGTATTCCTCCATGCCATTGTCCATCTGCTGATGACGTGCAGGGGAGCCTTGTTTCGAGGTTGTGGCCACAATGTTCTTCTTTTCTTGTGGGAAAATGGTAATGCAAATAGATTTCATGGTTTGGGAAACAATCTTATTGCATTTTTTTGTAGTAGTCAAAGAGATGGCAGGAGGCGGTACTACCTCTGATTTCCTATACAAGTTATTTCCCAACGTAATAATAACAACATGAGGAATAGACTCATACACAACATGTCGCCTCCAAAATAATACATCAATAGGAGAAACATCACACAATACCTCATCCGTGAATGGATTGATGTTGTATTGAAATTTGCACTGCTAGTGGACGTAGAGGTCTCTTCCTTCATGAAGCCACCCAATAGTATACGGTTGCGTGTGTGCTATGGTTAGTAGGCCGAGCCGCTTCATAAACTCTACTGAAATGAGGTTATTTTGGCTTATTATTATTATTGATGTATTATTGAGGCCCAATAATACATCAATAGGATAAACATCACACAATACCTCATCCATGAATGGCTTGATGTTGTACTGAAAGTTGCACTGCTAGTGGACGTAGAGGTCTCTTCCTTCATGAAGCCACCCAATAGTATACGGTTGCGTGTGTGCTATGGTCAGTAGGCCGAGCCGCTTCACAAACTCTGCTGAAATGAGGTTATTTTGGCTTCTGCTATCGACAATAATTGCAGTGGAGAACCCTTTATCCACATCTGTGAATGGAATGGGCGCCCCACCTCCTTTGGATCGTCCCCCTGGAGCTTGGTGGTGGCAAAAATGGCACCCAGATCTGCATCAATGATCTTCTTCCATTTTTCATTTCCCTTCTCTGGTTCCAACTCAGGATCAAAACATGCATCTGATTCAGGTGCCTTTAGTTCGGCCACCAATGAATATTTGGCCTGAGACTTGTTTGTGCTATGAGTGGGGCTATTATGAAATTGAAACCACTTCCCTGTGTCCTTCTTTGGATTTGTGGTGTTGTTCTGAGTCACCCCGCTTTGGATTTTCCCCTTGTTCTACGGTTCTAGGGCGCCTTCCCTGGCTTTGGATTCGCGGATCCAAATTCTCGCTTCTTCTGATTAAATTTCTACTCGATCTTGGCGGCATAACGATATGCCATGCCAAGCAAGGTAATGTCGAGGAACTATATTTCCTCTTGAATGTATCAGTGTAGAAAACTACGGTACTTGAGCACCAAATGTCTCTCTGAATCTTTAATACCCAACTTTGTGCTCAGGGTATGGAACAGATTTGTCAGTTCATGCACATCTTGATCCCTTTGTTGCCGCAATGTGTGTTGGTCTCACAGAGGTGGCTTATTATAGGCAACCTTAGTGCTTCTCATTTAATTGTCAACCCGAGGTAAGTATTCTTATTTCAAGAGTGTAGGCACAATATATGCAAAGTGAGATCGATTGATAGTTACTCTATGTTGATTATGAAAAAGGATTATCTAATCTTCTGAATTCAATCAACTCGGTAAATTGTAGCTAATTATTATGTCTAGTTTAGAAAAGAGAAACGTATGATTGAACAGCAGAATGATGGTTTGAACAAAAATCTTAATGAACTAAAAAACAATATAAATGAATTGAACAACATTCTTAATGAGTTGAAAAACAATCTAAATGAATGGAACAACACTTAATTATATACTTTTGCAATGGAATTCTCTTTGTAAACTGACTAATTGACATTAATCAACAATTGGACGCCTTACTGTGTTGAAAGAACAATTTAATCCATAAAGACAAGTAGCATCGAATAGTAATTATTCTACGATTTGTAAATCAATTGCAAAATCATTGGAAGAAAATGGAAACATCTAACAGCGGTGAAGCACTATTATAAACTAGAAGATGCGAATGCGATTACTCTAAATCAAGAAGCACAAATATTAAACTATTCCAAAGGAAGAAAAACTGTAACTTTATTGAGTAGAAAAGTATTTTACAACTACATCAAATAAATGGACATTGATTCTGTAACTAATGCACAGCACGAAAATTGGCTAGGAAACTCCCAGGGGTTGGGCCTAGAACACCAGAAGCTTTAACACAATGAAAACCTTAGAAGATAATTGTTCAAAACATCAAAACTATTTATTAAATCAAAGGATAATACAAGAATCCAATTTAACAGCTCTGTCCTAATGCATTGATTACAGAAGGAAAATTCCTATTCGACTCCCTATCTAGTTCGTCCCTGGCCCTTTTAAAGTCATTTTCATGCAATGAGATAATATTCTCCAAATGACAGCCTGCTGCGCGTGGCTATCGTTTGAATCTTCGAGCTTGAATTCGTCTTTCCACCTTCTGCCGGGTCCTGGGAGTTACTGAGATTCCATACGTTCGTTTCTGTCGGTTGTCTTCCATTTTCTGTTGGTCCAGCTACTCTGCCTTCCCACATACGGAGATATAATAAGTCAAATTTCTGTTCTAGAAATGTTCCTTTTTGTCGTGAGCCCAATTTCTCTGATTTTCATAAATCTTTTCTTTCTTTATTGTCAAAATGAGGAATAATTCCTAAGACTGTGTCATAATTCGAAGTAATTATAGGGTGAAAAAATACCTCAAATTTGGCCCAACATATAATCCCCTGCTTACCTAGTTGCATGTCCTCATGCAAAAAGATGGTTGAGATGCAACTGCGTTAGGGAGCAGGCAAGGTAGACCTTTTCCTTGTATGCTTTGAAACCCTATTTTTGTCTCATTATTGTAAAGGCAGTGCTTGTGTGCCCTTCCTAACCATGCAAGACCCATGCTAAAGACTAGGTTATTGTATGAGAGGAATGTGGAGGTAGCAGCCTTGAAATTCCTGTAGCCAAATGGCTCCCTATTCTTTACATTGTTCATGGAGGCCATCCATATTTGTTTAGCTGCTACCAATGCTGCTTCCCAAATGTCTTCAAATTATTCCTGTCCATTTTCTATAATGTCTTTATGGATGGGCCCCAGCCTAGTCCTTACGCCTTGCCTTCGCATGAAGTTCTTGTGTTGGATAAACAACTACAAAGGTTTTGTAGGTTCTCCTCTGACCCACAAGTCTAGGCCATGTTCTCTCTTTTGGAATATGTTATAGGCGTTGGCCCACTTAATCTGGTTCTTGGCGAATGAGAGGAAGGCCTAGAGCTGAACATCTCCTATAAAGGGGCTAGGATTGTTGTCTGTGTCCTCTTCTAGAAAGAAATTTTGCATGTAAATTTCACATAGAAGGTGTTGGACCTGTTCATATTGATCATTACAACAGTGGAAAAACTCTTCTATGGTTCTAAAAGTTGTGGAATTTCCTGCCCTGACGGCCTTGACCTTCAACAGTAAATATCATTCTGTTAAGAACAGGGCATAGTTGGTGGCTGGTGCCCTGCATGATAATGCATCATTATACAGAGAAAAAATTGTAGTGATTTTTTTCTTGGCTTGCTCCACCTGCTCTTGTGCCCTTTTTACCTTTTCCTGTTCCTCTCTGAGCTAGGAAAATGTCTCATCTTCTGTGGAGGAGAGGTCCGTGAATTTCTTTAGTAGTGCTTGGTATTCTTGTGTTGGCACCACCTCCTTCCTACATTGTGCTAGATCATGTTGTGCTTGCACCAGTTAATTGTGTAATTTCTGATTAATAGATTTCTCTACCAGGTGGGCATAGGCAGGGGCTTCCTTTGTTTGGGTCTCCTTCTCTTCTGTAGTTTTCTACTCAGTTTGTGTAGAAGATTCAATGGTGTTTTCTAGTTCCGTCTGAATTTCGACCTTAGTAGTACTTGATTGGTCACTCTGTATCCCAGTCTCAGCAGTATTGGTTAAGTTGGTCTGCACCTCAGCCTCTGTAGTAGCTACCAAGTAGGTTTTAATCTCAGCCTCAATGATGTCAGCTAAGTCAGTTTGCATCTCGGCTTCAATAATGTTTATCAAGTTGGCGACTAATTCTGTTTGAGTTCCTGCGGTGGTGGTTTCCTTCTTTAGCTTTCAGGCCCTTCTTCCCTCCTTCAGTTTTTTTCTCAGATATTTCACCATTTTCTTTAATCTTCTGCAGACCTTGCTTAGTTTCTTAATCTTCTTTTCAGCTGAATTCTCAACTGACCTGATTTCAGCAGGTGGTGGAGGAGCGGTATTCCCATTTTTAGGAATGGTGTTACCAACCTCAGGGTTTCCTGTGATGGTGTTTCTTATTTGATTTTTAGAGTTTACTTCTGTACGAGGGTCCCGACAGGGTGAGGCAGTGCTACCTCTCGGTGTCAAAGGGACTGTTTCTATGCTTATGTTTTGCTCCACAGGGACGGTGTCTCCTGACTGATTTTCTGATTTCGTTCTCCCCTCTACCTGCACTTCGATATTCACCTCATAATTCTCAAGAGGGGATAGAGCCACACTGTCCTATGATTCCCCTTGGGGGGGTAGGACTTCAGTGTGGCCAGAATTGTTGGTAGTGGTAGACTTATCTATGGGTTTCTCTTGCTCTTCTACTTCCGATAGGTTTCTAGATTCATAGTCTGTCCTCATTTTCTCTAGGACTCTATCCATTTCTTCCTCAAAGTCTTGCAAGAGTGTGTTTTGAGGGCTTGAGGGTAGAGGACGGGATGGTCCTGCCTCCTCCATGAGGTCTGAGGTTCCTTGCAGTGTTTTGGATCATTTTTGCCTGCCTGGTTTTAAGGTTGTAGTTTGGGTCCTTTTTATTCTAGGTATATTTACCCTAGGAAGCTCAATTTCAGTTTCGCCAGGGTTTATTTCAGGTACCCGTGCAGCAGGGTTAACAAAATTGTCCCAGTCTATCTGTTGTTTATCCAACTCACGTATGATGACTAGTTTAATTAGCCTGTGGTGACTGACTACTGCTTGGGGATTTTTTGGCTCTTCTTAATTGAAAAACAGTGTCATGTAATATAGAATTTAAGAAAGCAAGCAGGTTAATTGAAATATTTTTCTTAAGTATAGCTATAAGTTTAAGTTGACGAGGTTTTACCACGTCTTGACATTCATCATATGTAATGAACCTTTGGATGAATGCCATCAGCTCCTACCATGGTTGGTGTATAGAGGTAGGGTTAATCCATTTCCCTTTTCGCTCCAATGGCTCCTCCGGATCCTGGTATGCATCTACTGCTTCTCGTAGGAGGATATGTCTCTCTGTCCATCTTTCTCCTTCTGCTGGTATTCCAGAGACTCCAACAATAATTTCCTCCGTGATTGGTATAATTCGACCCTTGATTTTGGTCTGACCTTCTTGCAGATTTTCCAGAAACTCAATTGCAATTTTTGTGTCAAATCCTTGTAATCGGTTTACATATGTTAGCTAGCCGGCTTGCTGGAGGATGGTGCTAGTTGCATATGAAATTGGAAAGTTTGCAGGCTCGTTCCGAAGAGAATTTCCTCCCATGGTTGGTATGTTTTCCTAGGCCTCTTCCTCTGATTGTATTCTCTCTCATATTTTTTTCTTCAAATGAATTCTGTATGCAGGAAAAAGAGAGATTGCAGTTCTGTGCAGGTAATTTCATGCCTTAATTGCAATGTTCCCCTGGTCTTGTCGATGTATCTAACGGGATTTGTGAAATTTTTTTTCATGCTTGCCAATTTAAGACTAATTACACCCCCTCCTTCGAAGTAAGGGTGCCCATATCCTCAAGTACAAGAGGGATTTGGCCAATCATGAATGTGAACGGGGAATATCAGGATTTGATAATGATGACCTGTACATGAAGGAGAAGGTCATGTCTTTCAAGTTTCAGGGGGTTGAGTAATTACGAGCATATGCAGTGTAAAGATTGGAATTGGAAGTTTTGCCATAATTGTATCTTGTGCGGAAGTGACCGGAAAGGGAGAGGGAAAAATATAACTATTATTATGATATGATGTCCTTATTCAATGAAAAGGTATGACGGAAGCAAGACCGAGATAGGTAAGGATTGGTGTTGTCATCCTGGGTTTCAAATATGTAAGCATATCTCTGTTAGTTATTCATGTGATAGATTATAATTATCACTAATTTGAGTAATATCTTATGGAAGAAGAATGGAAGATAAAGTATATATAAGAGTAATTGGTTATTGATGAAACATACTTTCATACCATAAGCAGAGCCACTGCTGCCAGTAGGCATTCATAGCCTCGACAGGGTTGCTATTTTAACCCAAAAGAATGAGTCGGGATCCTTATGTAAAAACAATTATTCTGCCAATTTTGTGGAGAGATCACCATGCTGGTATGATAGCTAGATAACCATAGTTCCACTCACCATAGTTGTAGCAAAGTGATCAGGCTGGCTCGTGATGAGACCTCCTGTCCTTCAAACAGATGAGAAGGTCATTACCCTGGTGTGGTGGCCATTGTGGGAATGTCACTTGCTAAGCTCTTATGAACATGGTAAGCTGGCTCGTGAGGATACCCCCTATCCTCTCTTGAAAATTTGCATGTAAGCACAATACTTCTTTTTGAACCATAACATTTTGATTTATAAGGAGGTCATTGTGCTGGTGTGGTAGCTAGATAGTCATAATGCCATTCACTAGGATTGTAATGGAGTGATCAGGCCGGCTCGTGATGAGACATCTTGTACTTCAAGAAGATGGGAAGGTCATTACCCTGGTGTGGTGGCCATTGTGGGCATGTCCCTTGTTAAATCCCTATGATCATGGTAGGTTGGCTCGTGATGAGACTCCCTATCCTCTCTTGACAATTTGCATGAACACATAATAGTTGTTTTCTATACATGAAGGGAGTCTCATTAAATCCTTAAGAGTTAGGGATGGTGAGAGAAGTAAAAGAATGCCAATACAATTAATACCCCTTATTCCCATTTCTTCATATTAGAGGAAAATACTACTCGAATAGTGCAGAAAGATATACCATCATGAGGTCATGTATTGTATGATAACATATTTGAATTGGGGAGGACTTAGCCTTTCATTTCATGTATGTACAATGTTAGCTTTCTTGTTTAAGGATTATAGTGCCAAGGAATCACCATATTGGTAATTTTATTGTTCCCCTCTCTTCTTCAACTGCCATTCCCTACTTAGAGATGCCTTTTATAGCTCGGGTGTAGATTAGGGAAAGGGTGTTGGATAAGGGGAATAATAGGATTTAAAAACAAGGTTGTTCAATTTGAACAACAACTATTCAATAGGATTGACCAGCAGCCGTTCAGGGGGTTTGAACGGTAAGGAGAAATAAAAACGCAAAAGATGGCTGTTCAATTTGGTCGAACAGAAGCCATTCTAGAATTGAACAACAACCATTCGAGTATTGAAAAACAAGGAAAATTCAACTCACGGCTGTTCGACCCGTTTGAACAACATCTGTTCAATTGGATTGAACAACAACTGTTTAGGGATTTAACAATGAGAAAAATAAAAATGCAAAAACATGACTATTCAATCTGATTGAACCGCAGTCGTTTTTCGATTGAACAACAGTCGTTCGAGAATTTAACAGCAAGAGAAAAAACACAATTGACGGTTGTTCAATCTAATTGAACAAAAACTGTTCAATTGTATTGAACAACATTCATTCAGGGATTGAACAACGAGAAAAATAAAAATGAAAAAACACGACTGTTCAATCCGATTGAACCGCAACCGTTCAAGGACTGAACATCAGCCATTCGAGTATTGAACAACAAGAGAAAAAAAATGCAACTTATGACTGTTCGATTTAATTGAACAACAGTTGTTCAATTGGATTGAATAGTAGCCATTTAGGGATTGAACAATGAGAAAAATAAAAATGCAAAAACCTGGCTATTCAATCCGGTTGAACAATAGCCATTCAAGGACTGAACAACAGCCGTTCGAGTATTGAACAACGAGAAAAATAAAAACACAACTCACAAGAGGATGAGAGGAGAAAAAATTTGAGTATGAAGAATGTACAACAAGGTAAGGAATTTATATACATTATTTACAAATGATGGTAGTGTTGAGCCCTAAAAATGTCTTTTCTTTTCACCAAAACCCACTTCATTCCATTTATCCTTTATTAGTTATAGGCCTAAAAGATCAATAAGAATGATTAAAATCACTTTAAGAATACATGCAATGACTGACTTATTATACTTTTGTGGTTTTGTTGTCATAGTGATTTCTGGGCAGACTTAGCTACAGAATGCAGTCATTCTGTAGCTAGTCATATGTTCCGTAGCCATCTTTATGTTTAAATAGGTTACAGGTGTCATATGCAGGAAAGATGTATATGGTTAGACTCCAAAAATCTCCTGCATCATTCCTTGTCCTCCACGAGGGGCTGAGAAAAAATCTGGCAGTGGTTATACATGTGGACAAAGCCAAAACCAAGAAGCAGACTTCTACAAGGATAAGGAATCTTGAGGTGTCTTAAGCAGAATACGAGTCCTCAACAGGAGTTTTAGTTCGATTTTGATTATAAAAGACACCTATGCCTATTTCTACTCAATTTCAGTTATGTAGTTGCTTATAAAAATAACTCGATGAACCGAGAAATAGTTAGTTGATGTTTTGTTTTTAGTTTTCAAAGATTGTGATACTCTGTTTCTGAAGCGTTTTCTTCTAATGAAAGAAGTATAACTTTGATGCATGATCTGAAGCAACTTTAAGGAGTTAAGGATTCGTGTGCCAATCTGATGGTAGATGGCCCCTACTATCTAAAAAGGCCTTTGCATAGTTTCTAGATAAGTGACCTTTAACTCTGTTTTGTTCTTAACTTAGGCAGTTTTCTGAGTTTATCCTCTTGCATTATGTTTTATGTTATTTACCTACATTGAATATTACAGTCAATCTTGTTCTCATAAGCTGTTCCAATATATCAGTAATACGTGAATGAGATCTAGCTGTAGTACTTTGAGTTAATTGCATTTTAGTTCTATTAATTTCATTTCAGTCTTGTTAGTTAATTGCATTTCAGTCCTATTAGTTAGATTTAGAAGACCCTCATTATTTTATAAGCTACTCTTGTTCTCAACTTCTTCTAACACATCAATATTATATGAACAAGAATTAGTTATATCATTTTGAGTTCTTGACTGTTCTGCAATTATGTAAGAGATTCTCATGATTTTACAAACAGTCTTTTTCCCAAGTTGTTCCAAGAAATCTCTAATCCTTGAATGAGGCTTGATAGTAACATTGTAAGTTGCAGAATGAGTTAATTCTAGTGTCATAAGTTATTTTAGCATAGGATTCTTTACTATGTTACAGATGATCTTTTTCTCAAAATGTTCCAAAATATTTCTAACAACGAACAAGATTTCTCTGTGATGTTTTAAGTTGTTGTTTATTAAGAGAACCTCATTACATAAAAAATAATCGTTTTCTCAGTTTGTTCCAACATACCTCTAATGAAATGAATTGGACTAAGTTTAATGTTATGAGTTACTTTTCTTAGCAACTTTACAATATGTGGATTAGCATTCTCTGTTCTTGGTACCATTCATAGTTTAGAGTAGATTTTCTTTTGTTTTAGTGTGATCAGTAACTTCTCTTTGTTAGTAATTTAGTTTTTTTTTTCCTTTAGCATAAAAACACAAAACCAAAAACACTAAAAAAAACACTAAGCACAACGAAGTAGGAAGAAGATACCTAAGCACATATGGTGCACTTCACTTCAATAGTTTACTAGCCCTGGTTGACAATTTATGATATCAATTTAGGAACACTAAGTTGAGTAGACATTTTGGTGCCGTTTCCGGGGAAGTGTAACTAGGTAGCCTTATTTCTTACCTCCCAAAAACAATGATATGCATAGAGAAAGAGACTCAAGGGGTATATTTATAAGAAGCAGAAGTTTGATTCCTAGAACACCACTAGTTCCACCAAGACCAATAGGTACTACACCTCCAACTCAAACCTACATTCCATACTATACTGATCATAGACTTCCAGAAGACTTAAGATCATATATTCCATCAGAGAGACCTTCCACTTCATCCACTGAACCTGTCTTAGAAGAAGATTCAAGGACCCCTGCTGGAGACATAAACTTTTTCACTTCCACAGAAGAATCAACCATGGCAGAAGAAGGGGGAGGAGGAGTCTTTAATGGAGAACATACACTATTTGGAGAAGGTAGAGGTGAAGAAGGAGGCAAAGGAAGAGGTAGAAGGGAAATGGGAAGCTCTTTTGGGTTTCCTATAGTAGATGAAGAAACCAATGCAACTATGAAAAATATTTCACCCTCTGTCCTTCCAAACTTTTATGGATTCAAAAGTGAAGATCCTGAAAACTTCCTATTTGAATTTGAAGTCCTATGTAGAACCTATGATTACTTACAATATTCCCAAAAATTTAAACTATTCCCTTCAACATTGAAAGGAGCAGCATTAAAATGGTTTATGAGTTTAATCAACAGTTCTATTAGGACATGGGAAGACATGAAACCGGCATTTCTAGAGAGGTATTTGGATTACTGTATGCCAATCAACCATAAGGAGGAAGTGTTTAAAATGGTACAAAAAGAGGATGAAAATCTGGAAGATTTGTTGGAAAGGTTTAACTATAACATCAAGAGAGAAAAAATGGAAAACTTAGACCAAGATACTTTGAAAGCTCTCTTGTTGAAGACAATTAGGGATGAATGACTAGATATCTTTAATATGATGGGAAAATGAGATATATCTCAGCTCACATTACCCGAAATAGCTAAATTATGTATCAACCTTTGAAGAGGGAAATCTAAAACTTTAAAAGGACCAAGAGATCCTGCTCTTGCAAGGGCAAGTAAGTCTGCTTCTGGGACAGTAAGTAGGGCAGAAATAGGACATATGCTTGATGAATTCAAATCTGACATTTTAGGGAGTCTTAGTGAACAAATAGACACCCTTAAGTTACAAAACAAGCAAAAATTTGAATCTGATGCCTTAGAAATCTTTTGTCCCAAATGTAGAAAGAAGAATGCCTTGAGAGAGTGCCCTTTGGATGCAAAAATAGAAGAGACTTGTGTAATTTGTTCAGAAAAACATGAGACCAAGAGTTTTCCTTCACTTCCTGTTCTTAAAGTCGTCTTTCAAGAAGAAACCCCTACAAATTCCACAGAATCTCTCAATTTTGTCTCTAGGAGGACTTGGCAAGGACCTCAAACACAAGGATTCAATGATTAGATGTATAATCAACCCCCACCAAATTGGAATTCTTGGCAGAAATCTTGGCCCCAATTCCAAAATCAATCTCAAACTTGGGCACAAGGAGCACAAAATCCCTATGGAAGATACTCTCAGTATTATCATTATCCACCATCTTATCCACCATATCCAAATTTCCCTCCTCAAAAAAATCCACAACATCAAAATCCACCACTTCCATTACCATTTCCTCAGAAAGAAAATTAGTTACCTGCCCAACCTATACCAAACCCCAACAATAAAAATCCTCAGAACACATACATGATAGAAGGTCAACAGTTCCCAACCTATTTTATTATTCCTTTAGACCTTAATGATGTTCAAATTAGGTCTGGAAGAATACTTGAAAAGAAGAAACCTTCTGTAATCATACAAGAGCAAAACAACTTTGAGGAATATTCTCTACGGGTAGATAAAAGTCTTGAAGAGAGCACATATTTTCAAGCCCCAAATATTGAAAAATCAAAACAAAAAGAACCAATAATTTCAACTCCTATATTAGAGCAGCCATCAACATTCACCTCTACACCTCCCTTTCCAGAAAGATTACAAATTGATAAGGGTGTAGAGAAACAAATTATGGTGCCTAATTATGATTTCCTAGATGAGCTAAGGAATGTTTGTATTAAGATCCCATTATTACAATCTATCAAGGAAATTCCAATCTTAGCAAAGACAATAAAGGAGTTGAGCATGAAAAAAACAGGAAAACAAATAAAAGAGACAAATAAAATTCAATTGGCAGGAAAAATAGCAGACATCATGATGGGTAGGATTGCTATTCCAAAGTATCTAGATCTAGGAAATCCAGTTGTTAAAATACACATCAATGGAATTGAGATCCAAAACACACTTATTGATTTAGGAGCAGAAATCAATATCATGAGTAGACAAATCATGGATAAACTAAAACTTCCTATTCTTCTTTTTACACCCACATTATTACAATTAGCAGATAGATTTGTGATAAACCTGACGGGGTAATAGAAGACATTCTAGTGTCCTTAGATTCTTTGGAGTACCCTGTGGATTTTATGATCCTAACTCCTAAAAATAATCTAGGAGGACATCCTATTATATTAGGAAGACCTTGGTTAGCTATAGTTGTTGCTTTCATTAGCTGTAGATCGGGTGATATGTACATATCTGATGGTAGTTCAACCAAGAAATTCACTTTGTATCCTGCAACAAGAACAATTATAGAGTTAGATGATACTCAATGGATTGAGGATGAAGAAGACATACAACCTGTCTTCACAATTTTAGAAATTAGTGAAGATAACCAGATTCTAAATACCTTAGAAAATTTTGAATCCTCTTCAAAATACAAACATGAATAGTTTCAAGAAGAATCCAACGTTGAGTTTTTATCATCAAGATAGATGTCTCTTTACTCCATGGATAAATTTGGCAGCTCTACAATTGAGATATTTCTAGGTAAAACTTTAAACATAAACAAGAACCTAGAGAAATTTCAACAAGAAAAGCTAGTTAAAATATTACAGAGACATTCTTTTGCATATGCATGGGAGTATACTGATATGAAAGGGATAATCCCTAAGACTTGCACTCATCACATCTACATAGGGGAAAATTGAAAACCAATCAGATAACCTTAGAGACGGATGAATCGAAGTCTTAGGGAGATTGTTAAAGAAGAATTGCAGAAATTGTTAAATTTCAACTTTATTTATCCCATTTCAGATAGTCAATGGGTTTCTCCTTTGGTAATTGTGCCAAAGAAAAATGGTAAATGGAGGGTATGTATTGACTACCGGGAATTAAACAAAGCTATTCTTAAAGATCATTTTCCCCTACCTTTCATAGATCAGGTGTTAGATACATTAGCTGGAAAAAAGTACTTCTCATTTTTAGATGGGTTTAGTGGTTATAATCAAATTCAAGTAGCACTTGAAGATTAAGACAAAACCACATTTACCTGTCCTTGGGGTACCTATGCTTACCGAGTATTGCCATTTGACTATGCAATGCACTTGCAACATTTCAAAGGGTAGTACTATGAATATTTTCAGATCTAATACATGACTGTGTAGAGGTATATATGGATGATTTCACAGTCTATGGAAACACATTTGAAGAAGCCTTAGCAAAATTGGAAAAAGTTTTAAAGATATGTAAAGAAGCAAATCTTTCACTAAGTCATGAGAAGTGTTTCATGATGTTTACTGAAGGGATTGTTTTGGGGCATCACATTTCAGGGGATGGGATTAGAGTTGATGAGTCAAAAGTTGAAGTCATCTCTAACTTATCCGTTCCAAGTTGTCAAAAAGATGTTAGGATTTTTCTAGGATTTACAGGGTATTATAGAAGATTTATAGAAAACTTCACCAAGATAGCATCTCCACTTTTCAAATTACTTACCAAGGACTGTGAATTCAAGTGGAATCCTGATTTCCAGTTACCCTTTGAGACCCTGAAAACAAAAATCTCTGAAGCACCTATTTTAAGGGGACCTAACTGGAAATTATCTTTTCATATTTCAACAGATGCCTCAGATAAAACTTTAAGAGTTGTATTGGGACAAAAAGACCTGATTCCTTATGCCATCTACTATACAAGTAAAAATTTGACCCCTTCGGAGTTAAATTATACTGTAATTGAAAAAGAGTTCTTAACTATTGTTCATGCCATAAATAAATTTAGACACTATATAACAGGCTATGAAACTTTTGTTCACACAGATCACTCTGCAATTAAATATTTAATGAAAAAATTAATTACTAATGGCAGAGTCATAAGATGGTTATTGATTTTATAGGAATTTAACATCACCATTATAGATAGGCCTGGAAAACAAAATACAGTAGCCGATTTCCTATCTAGAATCCAAAACATTAAAGACAATACTCCAGTTGAAGATCAATTCCCTGATGAATATCTTTTGCAATTTCCACTCAAATTCATTGGTTTGCTGACATTGCCAATTATCTAGTCTCAGGGAAATTTCCTTCAATTATGAATGCAAGAGATAAAAGAAAGATCATTTATGACAATGCAAAATATTCATGGTTTGCTAATGAGTTATACAAAACAGGTCCAGACTTTATTATTAGGAGATGTGTTCGAGAATATGAGATGCCTGAGATCCTTAAGGCATGTCATGATGAACCTTGTGGTGGACACTTGGCTAATAAAGGATAGCTTATAAGATCCTTCATTTAGGATACTATTGGCCATCCCTCTTTAAAGATGCTAAAGAGTATGTCAAAAGGTGTGACAGCTGCCAAAGGGTAGGGAAACCTTCTCCTTCAGGATAGATGCCATTGCAACCTTAGGTACATATTGAACCTTTTGAAAAATGGGCTTTAGATTTTGTAGGACCTATTAGTCCTCCATCAAGAAAAAAGAAATATATATTAGTTTGCACTGATTATGTTACCAAATGGGTAGAGGCCAAGCCATTACTTTCTGCTACTGAAGCATCTGTAGTTAATTTTATTTTTGAGGATATTTTTACTCGTTTCGGTGTCCCAAGAGAAATTGTTACAGATCAAGGAGCTCAATTCACATCAAGGTTAGTGGAACAAATGGTAGATAAGTACAAAATCAGACACATAAAATATACTCCCTATCATCCACAAGCAAATGGCCAAGTGGAATCTACTAATAAGGTCATTGAAGGGATCCTAACAAAGACTATTCATTTACATAGAAGAGATTGGGTAGACAGGCTTTCTGAAGCCTTGTGGGCCTATAGAACTACATGGAGAATCACAACAGGTCATACCCCTTATGAACTTGTTTATGGAAAACAAGTCTTGTTTCCCATAGAGTTTCAGATTCAAACTTTTAAAATGGCAGTCCAGCTAGGACTTGATCTAACAGAGGCACAAAAGCACAGATTGGAGCAGATTAATGAATTGGATGAGATCAGACAAGATGTAGTCCAGAGAAAAAATATAGTCCAACAACAAAGGACTAGATGGCATGATAAGTACATTAAGGAAAAGAAATTCAAAGAAGATGATTGGGCCCTCTTGTTTGATTCAAAGTTCAAAGATTTTCAAGGTAAATTCCAAACACATTGGCTTGAGCCATATGAAATTGAGAAATTTTTTGACAATGGAGCAGTAAAAATCAGGACAATAGATGAAGATAAGGTGACTTTTCTTGTAAATAGTCATAGATTGAAACTGTATCATAAGCCACTTTAAAGAGAAGAATTTGTCAAGATATTCCAAGAGAACAGTGATGTAAAGTTAATGAAGAAGAATCCTTCTTCTGCATCAACTTAATTTTATTTTCTGAAATCAGATGCTAAAAAAAAAAAAAAGTATAAACATGAAAACTAATCATTGATTAGCATGTTTATACAAAAAAGATAAGGTGAAAATCAGAATTCTTCTGACACTTTAGCTTTTCAAAATTGTTCTTTTCCTGCAATCAAATATCATAAAATCATAAGTGCAGGCTCACATTACATATCACATTCCACTCACATTTATGATCCATTTCATTCCACCATATCTCACTTCATTCATACTTCATTCCACTCCATTTCATGATCCATCTCATTTCATTTCAGATTTTCAAAATTGTTCTTTTTCTGCAATTGAGTATTACAAAATCATAAGTTGCAGGCCCACTTTTCATATTTCATCCCACTCCACATTTATGATCCATTTAATTTCATCATATTTCACTTCATTCATACTTCATTCCACTATATTTAATGATCCATTTCATTTCATATCATACTTCATTCCATCCATATTTCAAATCATTTCATTCAATGTCTCAAAGTTTTTACAGGTACATTCTGCAGCCATCTTTTCTGCAGCCAACCATTCAGTAGCCACTTGTTCAGTAGCCAATTGTTCCTGCAAACCTACTTTAGCAAGCAAAATAAAAAATATCATGGAGTCTAAAAGATATATCATTTTCAAAGGAAAGATAAAGCATATTAAAGTAGCAAAAATAAAAAGAAGGGCTAAGGTAAAATTGTGTGAAATTATTATGATAGAAAATTATGAAAGATATAGTATGGTTAAGTCATATGCATGTTTCATAAAGTTATTTTGATTATTCGTATTGATCAAGCCTATCATAAAAATCCTTGAACAAATCCCTTCCATTCCGCTCCATATCAAATCATCATTTATTAGAAGTTAACGATCAATACTTGAAGTGACCTATTAGGTCATGTCATTAACCCGAAACATTCATTGATGATTTTGAAAATCTCCATGAGATTTCTCCGCGGTCTTTTACTCCATGAAAAACTTTCAAACTCAATCATTCTTATGATTTACCCTCACCATATTTCACTCATCCCGTATCCACTTAATGCCATTTTATTCCGTAGCTAATTCCTGTCTGCAGAAACAGATAAGTCATCTTTAGGGTGAGACAACCCTCTACAACCATTTTTACCTCAAACAGGAGAGCAATAACAGAGCAGTAAATTGAAGCTGAGGAAAAGAAGCAATGGGACTTATTGTAAGGTCCAAGCCAGTCAGAATTAAATATCTAGAAGGTTACCCTCAGATTAAAGAGATGTTACAGCAGGTTGGATGGCTAAAGTTTTTGGAGAAGTTCAGTGGATTTCACAAGGAGGTCACCAAGTCATTTTCCCGATCATTCAACGGGTCAGAGGTCAAAATTGGTGATGTCAACTTCATTATCACGGAATCCTTCATAGCATAAGCAACAGAGTTGCCGAGGCAAGGTGAACGATGGTTTAAAAACAAAGAATTTCACAATGAAGCCTAGAGACAGATGCTAAAAACACTAGGTATGGACATTTCAGTATTCAAGAAAGGCATTCCTAGTTCAGCCTTGAAAAATAAATGGCGAAATATGTTGCTAATTCTACAAAAGTTTATAACCTATGAGGGGAGATTTGGCACCCTATATGTTTATCACATTAGACTTATGATGAATTTCCTAGATGAAGAGATAAATTTACCCTTTTTCTTGCTCAATATCCTAAAAATGATGGCTTCTAATGTCCAAAAAAGGATTCAGTTCTTAGAAACCACCTTATATCATCTTGGCTTAGCTAAAATTTTAATTGAGCATCATTTGAAGAAGGTAGGAGACAGTTGGGATGAATTCCTCTTGAGAAATCATTTTGAAGAGCCTAAAGAAACTCTCTCTAAAGAAAAACCTGTAAAAAGAAGTAGGAGGGGGAAAGTTGCCAAATATGTTGAAATTAAAACTGATAAATCAATACAAGAAGATAGTGAGGAAATTATCTCTGAAAAATTGGCCAAAATCAAGAAACAACTCAAAAATGAAAAGGTAACAAGAAAGGATGCTAAAGAGAAAGGTGAGGGACCATCTAAATTTAGAAGAAGTCATAGGCTTAAAGGCATATTGAAGAAGACATGAGTTAAGCAAACCGGAATCATAGATATTGAAGATGAAGAGACACCAATTGATAGATATCCTGAATACCAGTATGAAGAAGATCCTGATAGAGGAACTCTAGATGTAGATCCAGCCCAACAAAAGATCTATAATTATGTTGAATCATTATAAAAAAGAGCCTTGGAAAACAGAGAAAGAACTCCTAGCCCATAAGAATCTTCAATTGAAGTGTTGAAAAGAGACAAATATGAATTGGAGGTACTCAATAGGCATATAAAAAATGAAAATGAAATTTTAAGGGAACAAGTCAAACTGAAAAGTGACATGAACACAACTCTATCTCTACAAATGGAAAAATTGTATAAGGCTAGTGAGAAGCTGAAGAAGAAAAACAAGAAATTGAACAGGGCACTTATAAATCTGAGGTTCAAAGTGGTCATAAGGAAGCCTAAGATGCCATTGAACACCAAGCAAAGCAGAAAAAGGAAGCTAGATGTCTTGGCTGAAGTTTCAGAATACATGGATTGATTGCATGAGGACATGCAAAAGTTTTGCAGTGGGGGTATGTTGAGCCCTAAAAATGTCTTTTCTTTTCACCAAACCCCACTTCATTCCATTTATCCTTTATCAGTTATAGGCCTAAAAGATCAATAAGAATAATTAAAATCACTTTAAGAATACATGCAATGATTGACTTATTATACTTTTTTGGTTTTGTTGTCATAGTGATTTCTGGGCAGACTTAGCTACAGAATGCAGTCATTCTATAGCTAGTCGTATGTTCCGTAGCCATCTTTATGTTTAAATAGGTTACATGTGTCATCTGAGGGAAAGACGTATATGGTTAGACTCCAAAAGTCTCCTGCATCATTCCTTGTCCTCCACGAGGGCTGAGCAAAAATCTGGCAGTGGTTATGCACGTGGACAAAGCCAAAACCAAGAAGCAGAGTTCTACAAGGATAAGGACTCTTGAGGTGTCTTCAGCAGAATACGAGTCCTCAACAGGAGTTTTAGTTCGATTTTGATTATAAAAGACACCTATGCCTATTTCTACTCAATTTCAGTTATGTAGTTGCTTATAAAAATAACTCCGTGAACCGAGAAACAATTAGTTGATGTTTTGTTTTTAGTTTTCAAAGACTGTGATACTCTATTTTTGAAGCGTTTTCTTCTAATGAAAGAAGTATAACTTTGATGCATGATCTGAAGCAACTTTAAGGAGTTAAGGATTCATGTGCCAATCTAATGGTAGAGGGCCCCTACTATCTGAAAAGGCCTTTGCATAATTTCTAGATAAGTGACCTTTAACTCTGTTTTGTTCTTAACTTAGGTAGTTTTTTGAGTTTATCCTTTTGCATTATGTTTTATGTTATTTACCTACATCGAATATTAAAGTCAATCTTGTTCTCATAAGCTGTTCCAATATATCACTAATACGTGAATGAGATCTAGCTGTAGTACTTTGAGTTAATTGTATTTCAGTTCTGTTAATTGCATTTCAGTCTTGTTAGTTAATTTCATTTCAGTCCTGTTAGTTAGATTTAGAAGACCCTCATTATTTTATAAGCTACTCTTGTTCTCAACTTCTTCTAACACATCACTATTATATGAACAAGAATTAGTTATATCATTTTGAGTTCTTGACTGTTCTGCAATTATATAAGATATTCTCATGATTTTACAAACAGTCTTTTTCCCAAGTTGTTCCAATAAATCTCTAATCCTTGAAGGAGGCTTAATAGTAACATTGTGAGTTGCACAATGAGTTAATTCTAGTGTCATAAGTTATTTTAGCATAGGATTATTTACTATGTTACAGATGATCTTTTTCTCAAAATGTTCCAACAGATTTCTAACAACGAATAAGATTTCTTTTTGATGTTTTAAGTTGTTGTTTATTAAGAGAACCTCATTACATCAAAACTAATCCTTTTCTCAGTTTGTTCCAACATACCTCTAATGAAATGAATTGGACTAAGTTTAATGTTATGAGTTACTTTTCTTAACAACTTTACTATCTGTGGATTAGCATTCTCTGTTCTTGGTACCATTCATAGTTTAGAGTAGATTTTATTCTGTTTTAGTGTGATCAGTAACATCTCTTTGTTAGTAATTTAGTTTTTTTTTTTCCTTTAGCATAAAAACACAAAACCAAAAACACTAAAAAAAACACTAAGCACAATGAAGTAGGAAGAAGATACCTAGGCACATATGGTGCATTTCACTTCAACAGTTTACTACCCCTGGTTGACAATTTATGATATCAATTTAGGAACACTAAGTTGAGTAGACAGGTAGCAAACTTCTCATGTACTTAAGTTTGTGGGGTTATCATCCCCTTGTGGCATAACCTGGATGGTGGGGTCGTTTCGTACTTGTTGGCAAAGAGATTCTTTCATGAGAGGTTTGTGATAGAGGCGTATTCTGTGACCGTTGACTCGAAATGTTGAACCAGACCCATCTATGGTGGTCAAGGTGAGTGTGCCATTGTTGTGTACTTCCTGAATCTCGTATGGACCGAGCCACCTTGTTTGTAGTTTTCTTGGAAAATCTTGGAATATGGAGTCATAGAGGAGTGCCCAATCTCCTTTTTGAAATACCTTCTTCTTGATAAGGTTGCAATGCCACTTATCTCGTTGTTGTTGGATAATCACTATGCATTGCAGGGCTAGTAGTCGTATTTCATCTAATTCATTTATTTGTTGGAGTCTTCTAGCTTGAGCTTCTGTTAAGTCCAACCCCACCTCCTGGGCTGTCCTTAGAGTTTTGATTTCGAATTAAATAGGAAATATAGGTTCTCTCCCAAATACTAGCTGATATGGTGAATATCCAGTGGTGTTTTTCCAGGTTGTACGATAAGCCCATAAGGCTTTTGGTAATCTAGTGACCCAGTCTTGGCGATGTGCTGATAGTTTTGGTAAGGATTGCCTCCAAGACTTTGTTGGTTCTTTCGACCTGCCCATTTTCCTATGGGTGGTAAGTAGACGTAACTCTATGGATGATATGGTGATTCCTTAGGGTGGCTACAATTTTATTACCTATGAATTGTGCCCCCCCATCGATTATCACTTCCCGTGGAAAACCGTATCGCATGAACAGCTCAAAAAGAAAATTAATTACTGATTCTTCCTTGGCTCTTGACAAGGCCACTTATTCTACCCATTTGGTTACATAATCTATGGCAACCAACATGTAGACTTTCTTGTTTAATGGTGGGTTGAATGGTCCAACGAAGTCCAGTGCCCATCGTTTGAATGGTTCTACTATCACTTGTGGTTGTAGCGGCATTTAATCAGCTTGGTTTGGATGACCCATTCTTTGGCAACTATCACAGGACTGGACATAGTTTTTTGCGTCTTTGAAAATTGTAGGCCAATAATAGCCTAATTGTAAGACTTTATGCCCCGTTATGCATTCTGCGAAATGGCCACCACAAGTTTCATCGTGACAGGCTTGTAAGATGTCATAGATTTCGTCCTCTCTTATGCATCTGTGTATGTGCATGTCGACCCTTATATGGAAGAGGTATCCACTGATCCAGGAGAATCTTGCGCTGCGTTGTACAATCAGTTTCCATTCTCTTGATGTTAAATGTCTGGGCAGCTTCCCTACTGCCAAGTAATTTTCCACATCTGCATACCATGGTGTTTTTACTGCTACAGCAAACAGATGTTCACTAGGGAACTGATCATCGACTACTAGCGTGTCATCTGTTTTTGGAACCCTAGACAAGAAGTCAGTGACTACGTTTTCCTTTCCTGGATGATCTTTGATTGTCATATCGAATTCCTCCAATAACAACAACCAACAAGTTATTCTTCCATTCGTGATTAGTTTATTGGCTAAATATTTAATGGTAGAGTGATCAGTATACAAGAGTACTTGATAGCCAGTTATATAGTGCCTAAATTTATTAATAGCATAAATAACAGCTAGGAACTCCTTTTCAGTCAGTGTATAATTTAATTTGGCAGGAGTGAGGTTTTTCCTGATATAGTAAATGGCATAAGGTTTTATGTCTTCTTCTTGGCCAAGGACTGCCCCTATTACTGTTTCAGATGCATCTGAAGAGATGTGAAAAGGCAGTTTCCAGTTAGGCCCTCGTAGAATTGGTGGTGTCGAGACCAATTTCTTCAAATCTGTAAAAGTGGTGTCACATTTATCATTCCAATGGAATTCAACATTTCCATTTAATGCATACAAAGGTGTGGCTATTTGTGAAAAAATATTTATAAATCTATGATAATATCCTGCATATCCCAAAAAACTGCATACCTCTATCTGTGTACAGGGTGTAGCTAATAGAAGGATTACCTCTATCTTAGCCAGATCTACCTGTATTCCTGCTGCAGAGATGTAGTGACCTAGGATCACTCCCTCGAGCATCATCATGTGACATTTTTCATTGCTTAGACATAACCTAGTAGCAATACATTGCTTCAACACATTTTCTAGTGTTTCTAAGGCTTGGTCAAAATCCTCCCCATATGGTGTGAAGTCATCCATATATATTTCAAGCCCCTCATTTATTAAGTCAGAAAAATGCTGATTATGGCTCTCTGAAATGTTGCTGGGGCATTACATAACCCAAATGGTAAAACTCTATAAGAAAAAGTACCCCATCGGCAGGTGAAGGTTGTCTTATCCTGGTCCTCAGGGGCTATCTGGATTTGATTGTAACCACTGAACCCGTCAAGGAAGGAAAAGAACCATTTCCTTGCCAATGTGTCCAGGACTTGGTCAATGAAGGGGAGGGGAAAGTGGTCTTTCTGTGTTACTTTATTCAATTCTTTGTAATCCACGTAGATTCTCCATTTCCCATTCTTTTTAGGGACAAATACCAGAGGGGAGACACATTTTCTATCTGAAATAGGATAAATGAAATTTACATCTAATAGCTTTTGCAGCTCCTCTTTTACAATCTCTTTTAAGTGCGGGTTTAGCCTTCACTAAGGTTGTCTAATGGGATGAATTTCCTTATCGGTATAAATGTGATGAGTGCATAGCTGAGGGTCTAAACCCTTCATGTCTGGGTAATCCCAAGAAAATTCCCCTTGATACTTTTGAAGGACATTTATGAGCTTTTGTTTTTTGTCATCATCCAAATTACCATTAATAGTTAGAATATTTCCTGGCTCAATCTCAATAGGTATGCTGTTACGCATAGCGGTTGTGGGAATATGTTGATCCTCAAGGTCTGTCATGGGATCCTCTTGAGATTCGTCTTTAAGGGATGTTTTCAACATCTGGCATTTTAAATTTCCAGATGTGTGTGGCTGACTTATAAAATTATTGATTACATCGTCTTCAGTTTGATCCTTAAATTCGAGAGCTTCCACTAGTGTCAGAGGTGAACACATGTTTTTCTCCCAGTATGTACATGGATGCTTGTGAATTTTCACCGTGGGTAAGCTTGGTTTGGCAGGCGGATAAATAATGATATTTTTTATAGATTCTCCTCTGGTGATAGTCATGCTGCATGTTCGGTAGCCTATGTAAGCATCAGCTGTGGCCAACTAAGGTCGCCCAAGAATCAATGGGTGCCCATCCATCTTGTTCTTTGGATTAATAACTAAAAAATCAGCTGGATATTCCCATGAGTCTACAGAGACCAGGATGTCCTGCACTCTTCCTTCCAGCTTGATAAAAGACCTGTCAGCAAGTTCCAACAGTGTAGCCGTAGGTTCTAGAGTTGATATGCCGAGTTTTTCACAGACCCCTGTAGTTAGGATGTTAATGGCTTCCCCTAAACCGAAAAATTTGTTTGGAAATGAGTGGCCAAATATTTGTACAATCAAAATGGGATTTCCTGGGTATTTGTATTTCACGGGTGGTTCCCTACCCAGTAACAAATCAGATAGCGCCCCTACCACATGAACGGTGGGCGCAGTCTTTGTTTTTTTTACTTGCTTTTTCCCACATAGCTCTTTAAGTGTCTTTGCATAGATGAGAATGTCTTGGATGGCCTGGAGAAGAGGAATTTTGATGCAGAGGTTTCTCAACTCCCCTAGGATGTCAAAGTCTGGGGAGAGTATCGGTTTGGGCAGAGTTAACCTTTTAGGGAGGTGGAGACATCCTAAGCTCTTCAGGCCCCTGCTGGTCAATCATTTCTTTATCTTTACTTAACTCTTTCCTCGTTATATCTGCTTGGCTAGGTTCTATTGAAGTCCTAGCTCGGAACTGAGGTGGAGTCATGGCTTCTACTGGTAAGATAGTACGTCCTGATCTCAGCCTTAGTTCGTTGAATTTATTTTGCTCAGTGCCGGGATTTGGATTTTCTATGATCTGAATTAGTTGAATTGGTTTGTTGTTGGGGTTAGGATTGGGCTGGGCTGGTAATTAGGGGCGTATGACAGGCTGTGGATTATGTTGGACTAGGTATGGAGTTGGAAACATGGGTTGATTTTGAGTTCCCACCCCCATCGGTAGGTTGGTCATTCCTAGGGGTCGCTACCAATTCCAATTGGTGTTTTGAGGAGGAGGGTTTGGCCATAGGGCTTGATATGGAAAATTTTTCCAATAAGGGGGAGAACAAGGAAAAATTGGCCAATTTTTCCCTAATGAAGGTTTTGTAGGCCAGGGTGGTATAGGAAATGACTAGTTTGGCCAAGTATAAAAAGGATTTTGATTCTTCCAAGCTGCTGCAGGGTTTTTCTGGTTAAACTGCAGAGAAGAAAAGAACTGAGGTAGGTCTTGTGGCATACCTGGTCGTGCCTGCCATTTTCGACGCTGATTCATTACGTAGACTGGTTCTGTCTCTTCCTCTTCTTCCTTGTAAACTGCTTTCAGCTCGGGGAGTGAAGGACATTGGTCTGTGGTATGATCCTTAGTGCAGATGGTACAAGTCTGAACCATGTCTAAAGGGCATTCCATTTGGTTGTGCTTCTTCTGACATCGTCGGTAAAAGACGACCAAGTTCTGTTCTGATATAGCTTGTTTCTGCTTGGCTTGTAAAACGTCGGGTTGTGTTGTCAAAGTACCCAAAATGTCAATTTTGAAATCTTCCAAAAGATTTCCAAACTCTGCTCGAGTTACATTTCCATTAGACTGCTTAAGATATTTTTTTATAGAATCACGCCCATTTGGCTGATTGTGAGCACTACCCTGAGAGCATCTAATACACATGGAAATAATCTCATCATATTATTCCTAGAAAATGTCTCCTTTTCCCATTATGTTAAGCGTTTCAACCCATTCTTCCTTCATTCCTTTAATCATCGTGGCTTTTAAGATGTCTTTGGATAGTGTGGTATATGGAGACATTTGTAAATTGTATTGAAATCTTTCTACATACTCTTCTAATGTTTCATTGTATTTTGCAGACATATTGAAGATTTCATCTTTTAGATCTCGGGTTCGGAAGTAGTCTTGATATTTATTAAGGAAAATGTTCTTCATTTGGTCCCATCTATTGATGGTTCCCCCACCTAGTCCCATGAACCAGCGTAGTGCTATTCCCTTTAAGGTGGAGGGAAATAGTTATTTTTTCTTAGGATCAGTGGTGTAGTCATACCCCCTACATAAGATGTCAAATTCAAATAGGAATGCATAAGGATCTTCCGTGGTCAAACCATGGAAGGTGGGAATGTTGTGCAAGGGAATGGATTTCATAGGGGCGTTTGTAGCATGATAAAAAATGGGGTATTCCAATGTTGATGTCTGCCTCTGATTCTGATTTTGATTATTTTCCATTTGATCAAAGAGGTGCCAAAAATCTTCGGGGATTTCTTGTTCTGGAGGAGTAATCCTGGTGGGTTTGGGAGGCGAATGCGGTGGAGGCTTTACAGTGCTTCCCTGATCTGGGATCCTGAGTACATCTGTCTCGACCACTCTTTCAGGGGATTTAGGCTCTGGAACTTCTATTTGAATTACACCGCTAGTTTCTCCTTCCCCTTTCTGTAAATTGAAATAACCTCCCTCTCTCGAAGGGTCAGCGCCTATATGATTGGTAGTTTGAAGGCTTCGCTCAGATCCTTCTGTTTTACAATGAATCTCCGCGTGGGCTACAGATGGTGAGGTTGTTGCCTGAGGGAGTATGATAGGACTTTGAATAGTTTCAGGTCCTATGGATGCCTAAGATTCAATTTTATTAATGATTTCGTCTATATATGTTGTTCTTCCAAGGGTTACCAGTCCTTCGGATTGTGAGTATTTTTGAGAGTTATTTCGAATTATTTCTATCTTTTTCTTCCTAGTCATAAAACAAGAGCACCTATTCTACTGGTCTTGTACAATTTTGTTGAGAAGCGGGCTAGAGAGCAAGCATTTTGCTTGCCAGTACGTAGGTTCTTACCTCTCGTTTTCAATAACCAATTCTTCACAACAATGGAGAAATATGAATAAAGGATATCACTCTTAACTCTCTCCCCAGCAACAGCGCCAAAAATGTTGGTCTCACAAAGGTCGCTCATTATAGGCAACCTTAGTGCTTCTCATTTAATTGTCAACCCGAGGTAAGTCTTCTTATTTCAAGAGTGTAGGTAAAATATATGCAAGTGAGATCGAGTGATAGTTACTCTATGTTGATTATGAAAAATGATTATCTAATATTTGTAATTCAATCAAGTTGGTAAACTGTAGCTAATTATTCTGTCTAGTTTAGAAAAGAGAAACCTATGATTGAACAACAGAATGATGGTTTGAACAACAATCTTAATGAACTGAACAACAATCTAAATTAATTTAACAACATTCTTAATGAGTTGAACAACAATATAAATGAATGGAACAACAATTACTTATATAATTTTGCAATGAAATTCTCTTTGTAAACTGACTAATTGACATTAATCAACAATTGGATGCCTTATTGTGTTGAAAGAACAATTTAATCCGTAAAGAAAAGTAGCATCGAACAGTAACTATTCTACGATTTTTAAATTGATTGCAAGAGCATTGGAAGAAAATGGAAACATATAATAGTGGTGAAGCACTATTATAAACTAGAAGATGCGAATGCGATTACTCTAAATCAAGAAGCAAAAATACTAAACTATTACAAAGGAAGAAAAAATGTAAATTTATTGAGTAGAAAAGTATTTTACAACTGCATCAAATAACCGAACATTGATTCTGTAACTAATGCACAACACAGAATTTGGTGAGGAAACTCCCATGGGTTGGGCCTAGACCACCAGAAGATTTAACGCAATGAAAACCTAAGAAGATAATTTTTAAAAACATCAAAACTCTTTATTAAATCAAAGGATAATACAGGAATCCAATTTAATAGCTCTGTCCTGATGCGTTGATTACAGAAGGAAAAATCTTATTCTAATCCCTATCTAGTTCTTCCCTGGCCCTTTTAAAGGCATTTTCATGCAATGAGATAGTATTATCCAAATGACAACCACTGTGCGTGGCTGTCGTTTGAGTCTTCGAGCTTGAATCCGTCTTTCCGCCTTCTGCTGGGTCCTAGGAGTTACTGAGATTCCATACATTCGTGTCCATTGGTTGTCTTCCGTTTGCCATTGGTCCAGCTGCTCTGCCTTCCCGCATACAGAGATATAATAAGTCAAATTTCTGTTATAGAAACGTTCCTTTTGTCGTTAGCCCAATTGCTCTGATTTTCATAAATATTTTCTTTCTTTATTGTCAAAATGAGGAAGAATTCCTAAGACTATGTCATAATTCGAAGTAATTATAGTGTGAAAACATACCTCAATTTCGTCCCAACAGCATGGTCCATTGGATGTACTTGTCCTCATAGCTCCCCATGGGGTAATATTGTTCCTTTATTTCATCTCAGAATGAATTCCAAGTGGGTGCGGCTGATAGCAAAGAGGGTTCCCTCCTGTCCTTTTGATCACAGTAGGTTTCCCACCAGTCCTTGACATGGGGGCGGCTTTGAGGAGTGAAAAAATAATCTTTTCTCGGTCGGAGAAATCATGGACTGAGAAATACCCTTCTAGAAAATTCAACCATCTATCTATAGCGTCTACATCTATTTGGCCTTCAAATACGTGAATGTAAAATTGTACTTGTACCTTGAAAGGAGAGGCGCCTCCAGAGTGGTTGCTAGACATAGATGCGTTGCTGGTGAGCAACTGTTGAAGGATCTGGGCAAAGTTATCCATCATCACGTTCCTCTATTCCTCAAGGGCCTCATTGAGAAATATATTGATAGGATATATTTCTCCCTTGTCTTTCTTTTCTCCACCATGGGAGGTCGTTGGGGTTTGCGAGGTTGAGCTTGCAAGGGTTCAACTAGATCGAGCCCTAACTCCTTATACCCTGACCTTGTTAGGGACACACAAAGAAAAACAGAGAAAGAGAAAACCGCTCTGATACCACTGATCTAGATTTATGCAAGAACACAATAATACACAGAAATAAACATAAACACAGAGATGTAGCTTAAATAATATTTCATTTCATTAGTATCAAATAACAGAAATATGCTTACAGACATATTGGAAATAAACTAGCTAGGGCCCTGGTAGCGTATCTCTGAGAAGAGATGTGGCATCTAAAAGCCTCTGAACTATGTTACAGTGAGGCTCGAAGGCCTATTTATTGTTGAGAAACAATGGAAACCATAAACTTCCAAAAACCTAACCCTAGGAGATGAAGTGCCAAAACTATGGGCCCCATTTGGGTAAATTGGTAAATCAATCATCCCGAGGACGTAAATATGGCATATGATCTCTGTTTGATGTGATCAATACCTCGTTAGAAATATCTATTTGAGGACTATAAATTTTGAGTGAGAAACATCGATTTTCCCAAAAAAATTGTCATTTAGGGCCTTAAAGCGGCTCCAGAAGTTCAGAACCCAAAAAATTGCTAAAAATAGTAACTTGTGCTCAAATTGAAAAAATGAAAGAATTGATGGTGGGGGTTCAAATAGAATAGGTGGGCGGCCGCTAATATCCACCTGGATCATTAGGGCCCCAAAACGGCTCTGGAATTTCAGTACCCTAAAGCCTGCGAAAAATAGTAAGTTGTGCTAAAAGTGAAAAACTAAAAGAACCGATGGTGCGGGTCCAAATGGAATAGGTGGGTGGCCACAAATATCCACTTGGATCATTTCTCACCCCTTAGGAAAAAATGGTCCTCATTGCATTGAGATCCTCCATGAGATGAGGCAAATTCTGTTGAACTGGGTATTGGATTTGTCGAAGATGTCATGGACCCACGGGTAGACATGCTGGATGCATTCAGTAAATTTGGTTTCTTTTTCAACCTCAGAGAGTACATGGGTGGATTCTATCTGTGTGGCCACATGAGGTATGGAAATACCAGGCGACGGTACGCCTAGGGTCAGATTAATGGAGTTCTTGACCTAACAGTGTAGAGGAACCTCTGTGGGTGAGGAGAAAATGTCCTCATATTCCTCCATGCCTTTGTCCATCTGCTGCTACCATGCAGGGGAGCCCTATTTCGAGGATGTGGCCACAATATTATTCTTTCCTTGTGCATGAATGGTAGTTAAAATAAATTTCCTGGTTTGGGAAACAATCTTATTGCATTCTTTTGCAGTAGTCAAAGAGATAGCAGGATGCGATACTACCTATGGTAACTTGTACAAGTTATTTCCCAATGTAATAATAACAACATGAGGCCTAGACTCATACAAAACATGTCACCTCCACAAGTATGGTTGGCCCAATAATACATTAGACACGTTAAGAGGAGCAACATCACACAGTACCTCATCCATGAATGGCTTGATGTTGTATGGAAGGAGGCATTGCTGGCGGACGCAGAGGTATTTTCATTCTTGAAGCCACCCAATAGTATACGACTGTGGGTGTGCTATGGTCGGTAGGTCGAGCCACTTGACGATATATTCTGAAATGAGGTTCTTTTGGCTTCTGCTATTGACAAGAAATTGCAGTGGAGAACCCTTTATCCACATCTGTGAATGGAAGAGGGGCTCCCCCTCCTCTGGATCCTCAGGATCCTCCCCCTAGAGTTTGGTGGTGGCAACAATGGCACTGGGTTCCGCATCAATGATCTGTTTCTCTTTGTCATTTCCATTCTTTGGTTCTGGCTCAAGATTAGAACATGCATCTGATTCGGGTTCCTTTAGTTCGGCCACTAATGACTGTTTAGCCTGACACTCGTTTTTGCTATGAGTGGGGCTGTTATGAATGTCACACCACTTTCCCATGTCCTTGGTTGGATTTGTGGTGTTTTTCTAAGTCACCCGGTTTTGGATTTTCCCCTTGTTCTATGGTTCAGGGTCACCTTTCCCTGGATTCAGATTCACAGATCCAAAGTCTCTCTTATTCTGCTTAAATTTATGCTTGATCTTGGCAGCATAGTGATATGTCGTGCCAAGCGAGGTAATGTCGAGGAACTCCATTTCCTCCTGAATGTATCGGTGTAAACTACTACAGTACTTGAACCTCAAATGTCTCTCTGAATCTTTAATACCCAACTTTGTGCGCAGGGTATGGAACAGATTCATCAGTTCATGCACATCTTGATCCCTTTGCTGCCGCAATGTGGTCCATTGGATGTACTTGTCCTCATACCTCACCATGGGGTAATATGTTCCTTGATGCCATCTTGAAACGAATTCCAAGTGGATGCAGCCGAGAACAGAGAGGGTTCCTTCCCTTCCTTTTGCTCACAGTAGGTTTCCCACCAGTCCTTGACATGAGGGGCGACTTTGAGGAGTGAAAAAATAATCTTTTCTCGGTCAGAGAAATCATGGATTGATAAATACCGTTCCAACAAATTCAACCACCTATCTAAAACGTCTGCATTTATTTGGCCTTCAAATACAGGGATGTCAAAGTTGACTTTTACCTTGAAAGGAGAGGCGCCTCCAGAGTGGCTTCTAGATGTAGATGCGTCTCCGATGGGCAACAGTTGAAGGATCCAGTAAAATTTATCCATCATCGCATTCCTTATTTTCTCGAGGGCATCCTTGAGAAATATTTTGATAGGGTATCCTGATCCCTCGTCTTTCTTTTCTTCCACCATGGGAGGTTGTCGGGGTTTGCGAGGCTTATCTTGCAAGGGTTCAACTAGATTGAGCCCTAACTCCTTATACCCTAACCTTGTTGGGGACATGTAAAGAGAAACAGAGAAAGAGAAGACCGCTTAGATACTACTGATCCGAATTTAAGCAAGAATGAAATAATACACAGAAATAAACATAAACACAGAGATGTAGTGGAAATAATCTTTCATTTCATTAATATCAAATAACATAAACATGCTTATAGACATAATGGAAATAAACTAGCTAGGGCGTTGGTAGCGTGTCTATAAGAAGAGATGTAGTGGATACAGGCCTTTGAATTGTGTTACAATGAGGCTCGAAGGCCTATTTAATGTTGAGAAATAATGGAAAACCCTAAACATCCAAAAACCTAATCCTAGGAGATGAAGTGCCGAAACTGTAGGCCTCGTTTGGGTAAATTGGTACATCAATCGTCCCGGGGACGTAACTATGGCATATGATATTTGTTTGACGTGCTCAATACCTCCTGAGAAATATATATCTGAGGACTATAAATTTTGAGTGAGCAACATCGATTGATTAACCCATGTTGCTCTCGATTTTCCCAAAAAACATTTTTTAGGGCCTCAAAATGATTCTGAAAGTTCAGAACCTGAAAAAATGCTGAATAGTAAGTTGTGCTGAAACTGAAAAACTGAAAGAACTGATGGTGGGGCTTGAAATTGAATAGGTGGGTGGCCACCAATATCCACCTGGATCATTAGTGCCCCAAAACGGCTTCGGAAGTTCAGTACTCGAAAGCCTGCTAAAAATATTAAGTTGTGTTGAAAGTGAAAAACTGAAAGAACTGATGGTGCGGGTCCAAATGGAATAGGTGGGTGGCCACCAATATCCACCTGGATAATTCCTCCCCCCTTAGGAAGAAATGGTCCCCATTGCGTTGAGATCATCCATGAGATGAGGCAAATTCTGCTGAACTAGGTTTTGGATTTGTCAAAGATGTCATGGACTAGTGGGCGAACATGCTGGATGCGTTTAGTAAATTTGGTTTCTTTATCAACCTCAGAGAGTACATGTGTGGATTCTATCTGTATGGTCACATGAGGTATGTAAATATTAGGTAGTAGTACGCCTAGGGTCAGATCAATGAAGTGCTTGACCCAACAGTGTAGAGGAACCTCTGTGGGTGAGGAGAAAATTTCCTCATATTCCTCCATGCCTTTGTCCATCTGATGCTACCGTGCAGGGGAGCCATTTTTCTAGGCTGTGGCCACAATATTCTTCTTTCCTTATGGTTTAATGGTAATGCAAATAAATTTCCTGGTTTGGGAAACAATATTATTGCGTTGTTTTGCAGTCATCAAAGATATGGCAGGAGGCGATACTACCTATGGTATCCTGTACAAGTTATTTCCCAATGTAATAATAACAGTGTTAGCGCTCGAATCTGCCTCAGGCTGAGGAAGGAAAAACTCGAGGCCACATCAAACCAAGCTTAGCCTCGTAGCTAGCCCTACGAGGGCAGGAGAGGGCTCTCTCCTGGTCTATCTCGGCAAAAGGTTTTCAAAAGGGGCTGAGATGACCTAAATGCGAAAATGATAATGATTTTAGGCTAGTAAATAGATAGGAAAGGGGTTTTTGATAAATGGATGAATTTTCTGGGCAGCGTGGGATCAAGAACAACATGAAACAGAGATTTAATCAAATGCACAGGGTATTTCATAAGGCGAGATAGAAATGAAGTTTAACAATCGAATTTGGAATAATATGGGGTGAAAGACTATTTAAAAAGCTGAAAAGGGCATTAATCAATGAGTCCTTTACAGACAGAAGAAAACATAGAACATATGAACACCTCAAGGCAGAGCAATGACTGAATTCTACCTTTCTTACTGTAAAGTATTCAGTTGGAAACGATTATGAATGAGCTATGAAACATTACAAAAGAAATATGAAACAGAAGAAAAACATATGTTAAGATTCACACCACAAGAATATTATAACTCAGAGCTGTACCATTTAATTATTCCTCCATCAAACTGTACAGTGAGAGCACTGGGTTTTTCCTCCCACAGCTTTTCAGAACTTTTTCAACCCTTTACAAATGATTTTTCATACAATAAATAGACTCCTCTAGGAGACAACAAATCGACCAGAAATAAGGGATTTTTTTTATCATCATTAAACAAACACAACTAAAAAGCCAATCAACTTTTTTGAAGGTAGAATGGCGCTCCACTAATGACCAATTAAAGGACAAAAACAAGATTTGAATTGGAACTGAAGTTAAAAATAGGCAAATTGCTCCTATTTCTCTGCCATGGTGGATATCCTTGTTTAATTTGGGCTTTCGGTTCTTATCCCTCTACTGTGGCAGACATTCTTCATTTAATTCTCGGACTATTTGTTTCCACTTACCGTTTGAATAAAACCAACAAAAATAGCCTTTTAAACTAAAATACCGCCGGTTCCAGCTGCAATCACCAGCGAACACATATCAATGACGACTAGGCGCATGATCAAACATTGCATGCCACATAAACGCTCGTGAAAGTACCATCTTTCGAAAATCAAGCCTCTGCAACTGTTCAGACCACGTTAACCATAAGCTAGCACGCACATATACAAGGAAATCCCTTGCTCCTCCACGTGTCTTGAAACTGGTTCATCAATTCATTTGGAGCTGCTTCTGTTGAAACATCCTTTTCAAAAAAGAGAGAGCTGGAATTTGACTGATCGTTTTTTGAGCTTCATGGTGGAAGTTTCTTCAAATTGCTTTCATGAATTAGTAAACCATCGAAATGCAACAAGAAAAGTGCCCATCAGACGACCCTCTTCCACGAGCTTTTAGGATTATTTTCTCAAAAGCATTCGTGCTGAATTATTTCACGCCATGTATGAATCTAGCCCATACCAAACAGTCAAATCTGGTATATGAGCAAAAGCCTGCAACACTGTCTGAACCAATTTCGAGGATGTGCAGTTGAAGTTGCCAGGCTTAATAAAGCCAGTTCTTCCCCATTGTCACTGTTTCACATGATCTGCTTAGCTCAACACACAAAGTATCAACCAATGTCGGAGATGTAGAAAAGCTTTGTTCTGAACAAAACTGTCCCTTGGTATCACTCACATCTTCCTGAGGAGCCATAGGCACTGCCCACTCTGGTTGTTGTCCATGTGTAATAAGTACAACTGTTTCAGTATCATCACTACCAGGATTCTGTTCTGGGATATTCTCCAAGCATATAGATTCATTGTTTTGGGTCACAGGCTGGGCAGTAACATAATTCCAATCTTGGCATGCAACTGTGACTTCACTTTCAGTTTGTACCCAAGATTCAGCTCCAGGATGCAATGGTGGATATTCAGTATCGCTGAACCAATCACAATTGAAATTCTGAAAGTATAAAGAATAAGGACACTGCTCCATGGGCATTGAAGTGATTAAATCTGAGGTTTGATGAACAACAGGCCATGGAACAAGGTTATCAACTGCATTAGAAACCCCTGCAGAAATGCTAAGCTGTGGGAATAATTGTAATTCCTGGTTTGGAGCAATAGAAGGAGAGGATAATTGTCCAGATGCACTAGGTTGAGTTGTAATCATATTTGTTAGTTCCGGCATGCTGGAAGGTTCCATGTTATGATTTATAGTTGGATCCTTAGAAGAATCGTTTTGATTTCTATTGCTTTCATCAGAATCACTCCCAAGCAGAAAATCACACAGTTTAGTTAGGTGTTCATCAACTAGATGGCTCTGAGCACGACTAAGATCTCTGGGTAGCATATCATTGGTGTTCATTGCATGCATCTAAGAAGTTGCAAAAGTATCTGCAGTGTTCTCTCTCATATTGGTTGACAGCAATAAGTTTATAGCATCCCTCTTGTGCTGAAAACTATCTACAGGAGCCAACCGACTTCTACTTGATCTTTGGATCGAGGCTCCTTGCCTATGGACACCTAGAATTGATGCATTTCTTTGAACAGAACTTCCAAATCTACTTCCAGTTTGGCCAAATCTTCTATTTTGGCTAGATGCATAATTTATATAACCAGAAGGTATTTCTATACTTGCAGTATGGTTTCCAGTGTTTCTTGAAGACAAAGACCTGCATTGATCTGGTCTTGTAGATAATGATGATTGTCTAGCATAAACGTTGAGATTTGAAGGAAAAGGCAGAAGTGCCCCTGTACCTGCTTGATTGCTTCTACTGACTGTAATTGAAGACCCGTGTGTTGCTAATGAAAGTATGGCATTGAAAGAGTTTGGAATAGCCATTGAGGGGGCTTTCCGCATCTTGTTGGAATTTCTTAATTTTATCCACTTCTCTTCTTTGTCTGAAGAATGACGGTGATCATTACTGGCAGTCCTTTTTCCCCAAAGTGAACATGGAGCAAGCTTATCACATACATAACAGTGGCACAGTGTGCAGTGCTTCTCATGGGGAGTACTGTTGAAAGGAAACATTACACAAAAATTTCGTGGATGAGGAAAGTCCCTACATGCTACATTTGTTGCGCAAACCCATTTGAAACATAAAATATCAAGCTTTTTTAGAACCACATGTAAAAACTAGTGTTCTGGAACTGTGCGTCGCGCGAGAGGCCCAATGCGCCGCGCCAGTGTTAAATTACACTGCCAATTTCTCCTCAGTGCGTCGCGTGCATCCCATGCGCCACGCGCTCCTTTGTATGCGCCGCACGCACTTTCTACACCCTGTCTCGGCCCTTCAACACTGAACTTCGCTCCAAACTCCAAATTCAGGTTTCACTTGAATTTTCACAGTTTATATTCTCTGTCCTCTCTATCTTTTTGCATAACGTTGTCTTTGGCGGTTTTATTTTTGTGGTCATACAATTTAACAAGCAAGAGCTCTGCTCTAACATTGGATGTCATAATAATGACTCTATTTGAGAAGCTAACTGCGCTACCTTGTCCATTCATGCGTCTGCCATTTTCAACTCTGTTTTACTTGTTTTATCTCAGACTTTTTAGCTGAAATGATGGAACTCTTTGTTTGTTTGCAGGAATGATTGGTGGATCAGGAAAGCTGCACATGAAACATCCTTAACTGAAAAACTTGAATAATTACGAGTTTAATGCTTTCTTCTTCAACACAAGGTTTTGAAGAAGAAACATTTTTGAAGAAGAAACATTCTCAAGCCTTGTTGATGATAAATGACTGAAACATTGTTTTGGATAAGTTTTGATGAATTTTAGCGGTCAGACACATGCTAGCAGATAAGGGAAAGAGCCTTCCGACAGATAATTTATGTTTTTTAACGGAATGCAACCAGACTGGATAAATGAGACCCCTAATAATGAAATGTAAAAGAGAAATTTTGATTGCTGACGAAGGGCTGACGAGATTGAGTCTAACAAACAGCACGAGGCCTAGAATCATATACAGCATGTCGCCTCCACAAGTATGGTTGGCCCAATAATACGTCAGCCACATCAAGTGGAGCAACATCACACAGTACCTCATTCGTGAATGGCTTAATGATGTACGAAAGGAGGCACTTCTGGCAGACGCAAAGGTCTCTTCCTTCGTGAAGACACCCAATAGTATACGTCTGCGGGTGTGCTATGGTTGGTAGGCTGAGGTGCTTCATGACCTCTGCTAAAATGAGGTTATTTTGGCTTTCTCTATCGACAAGTAATTTGTAAAATCCCAAACGATGAAATAATTAATAGATTTGGCACATCTAGGTGTTCTAGTTAAATTGGTGTTCTAGTTAAAAACAATCCCAAAAAAAACATTGAACACCACAGGATCTGGTAATGGAGCCCTTTATTTATATTATTAACTGAAAAAAGATACATGCCCATAAAAAAATATCTGAGCCCTTGTAGTGGCATGCTTAGTTGCTCATTAAAACAGAAAACCAATATTGAAGCACAATCATGGGCCCTGAATGGATCCACCAGACAAATTCACCATCGGGTTTTCATCTTGGGATTAATGTTAGAACTGGTCATGCCAAGTTCTCAACCAAAACAAAATAATATAGATAAACCTGAATGATTCTAAATGCCTAGCTTCTATCCCCTTTTATAGGCTTGATGGACCTTATTTTATTATTTTCCTCGAAAACTGACAACAAATAACATGCGCCGCTACCATGGTAATACGATGGATCGATTCCATCCACTTTCACCAGATTAAGAAAGGGAATATTACAAATACTCTGGCCCAAATATTGCTTGTCCTCAAGCGGTCCACTTCTATCCAAAACATAAGCATTTGTACATTTATACCAGGATCCAATGCAACCCGATGTAATATTCCATCCCTCCATGTCGAATGGTCCTGAATGGATCCTCTGATACCTGGATCCCAAAAAATCCTCCGACCAATCATCCCTTCAATATATTTACCAGGATCCCAAACAATCCTTTGGCCAATCCTGCCCCCAATGAATTCGCCTGGATCCCAATGCCACCTAAATCTTGGGACCTGTGGGTTATGGTACCATTTCAGCCCTCCACCACTGCCTGCACTAGAGTGCCCAGGCTGCAATATGCCCTTGGCTATGAGTATCCTCCAAATAATCAACCTATCAATATAATACCAACTCATAATCTCTCACCAATCCATACTTGGGGAAGGACAAATATCTACAAATCTACTATGTTGATGTTGTTCGATGCTCAATTCATGCTTCTCTACTTGGTTACCCAACATGATGCATTTGGAGAACTCTGCCTTGCTCTTCCCAATGTATAAAGGTGGGTTGTTGGTAGTGTTGCAAGACTTATCTATGTACTCCTATAGAGGGTTTCTCTGGAACTCCCAACTATACTCCTCTTGCTGCCTTGTGAGGAACTTGAGTCGTTTCTCAATACTAGACAACTTGGTCATTGATTCAGAACATACTCCTATGAGATCCTCAATTTTCATGTTCTCCTGTAAGACAGTGTCTTGGACTATCCCGATTCTCTACTTCAACATCCTCAGATATGTCTTGAAATGCATGATCCTTTCCTGAAATTCCTCTACTGGAAATTCTGGTGTCCTGTGGAATGCCTCTGTACTTGTCTGCACCGGATGCCCAAAAACCACAACTTCAACTTGAGCCTTTGACTGACTCTCTAGGAATGTTTCATTTGGCACATTATGTTTGTCATGTTGATCCTCATGATTATGCTCATCATGCAGGCTCACTATGGCTGGCTCCTCACTGAAATCTTACTGGTCTCCTCCATCTGTGAAGACAACATGTTGTTCATCCTCTTCTATTGAACATGGATGCACTGGTGGACTATTATCTATACTTGACGGTTCATATTATTTATGGAAATTCCCCTGGGGATCTATGGACTTAGTTGTATAAGAATCCACCTCATCAATACCATTAGGTAGAATTTCCTCATGCTCTTCTAAATGCTTGTCATCCTGCAAGCCTCCATGAATAATTTCACGTTGCTGCTCATCATCTTGAAGATCAATAGAACTAGCTACAAAAGAGTCCCCATGATCTGAAGGAATATACTATTTTTTTGTCTTTTTTGTCTCCTTCTTATCACCTCGACATGAATGGTTAAGGGCCTAAGGTCCCTTGAAGATAAATCATAGTCCTCTCCTCCTTAGTTCATTCTTGGTGCATGTTTTGATCTTGCTTTCTCCATTAATCCTTCTCAACTCCTTTCTAGTCAGCACCTTTCTGAGAAATTTTATGTTTTTCTTGACCAACTTCTCAACTAGATCATAGGAAGGTGGTGATACCTTTGGTTCCTTCCTCCAAATGGTAGCAATTTAGATCTTAGTATCTTGCAGATGTCAACATCTCCTTTTAAGAACAGAGACACAATATTTTGCATGCATGCTTTGACATGGTTTGAATGAGCTGATGCAATACTGGTGTAAAAGTTTTGGAGCAACTGAAAGATCAACTCGTCACATCCCAGATTCAACATGAATGTGCCAAATTTAAACTCTGCCATGAATTCTAAGATTCCGCACCACTTCTAAAAGGTAGGAAGCATGACGTTATTCAACCTGTGAAGGGCTTCTACTATCAGCTATAGTATATCTGTCATGAGATCATTATTATAGGGAAGTAATGGTGATGTTAGAGCTATGATCCTACTGAGACAAGAAGAAATTGTGAGCCTGAATCCTTCATCAAGATGTTCCCGAAGTCTGGGTGGTATTAAGGCAAGCATGGATGGCTTGAGAGCCCAGCTGAGTTTCTTCCATTCTGGTTGTCCCACCTTGGACAGACATGTATCTAATTCCTCCAACTTATGAATGTCTAAGTGTGAAGAGATTAGCTCCTCTTCTGTGTCCTTCCTTCACCTCCCATGGTTGCTTTTGTTGTAGAATGGCATGCACCCTTTTTGAGAATGGTCTCCTGCTTTGACTATCATTTTGGTCTATGGAGGCATGGTTGCTTAAAGGACCATATAACCTGACTAGTTCATCAAGGATTTTCTGCTTGTTTTCCAAAATTTCTTCAAGACAATCCATTTTCACATAGCAAGGCAAAGAAATATACAAAAATGTATTTTTCCTTCTCACATTTTGATTTTGGCCCTGGTGAAGCTAGGTTAAGTTGGTGCCAGAGGAAGTGTATAAATAACACAACCTCTTGAAATAATATTTCAACACTTGCTTTGGAGATATGTTGCCCAAATACACGTTCCCTTTTGTAGAAGACAATATTTTGATTTCAATGTATGTGTAAACTCATCTTATGATGGCAGACTTTAGTAGGCCCCGAAATGATGCACTATGAAGGAATATGCTCAACAACACTCTATCAAATATTTCCTTTTTTTTTTTTTTTTTTAATAAATCCTTTTCGTTCCTTCCCTTTTCTTTATAAATCAAACTCCTAAAAAAATATCAACCCCTATCATAATTTTCAAAACTATAAACATGGCTTAAAATTTTGAGTCAAATCCTCTTACCCGCTTTCATGCTCTAAATACGTCCCTTGATTAAGAAAAATTCAACTCTGTTCTCAATGTTGGCCGCTGAACCAATCCTCCTCCTTGACTATCTAGAAGATCAGATCAGGTTGGATCAATTTCTACTCCTTTTATAGATTATAAGGTCCCAAAACATTGTTTTCTGAAAGGGCAATACCCATCATTCCATTGCTGCCTCTCACAACAGATTATTGCATTGTATTGGAAGCATCTCGAGCTTAGAGTGTCGCATCTCAGAGTGGAAATGATGATGGATCCAATACCCATTTAGATTTCCATGAATCAGTAGTTGAGCCATTAATAATCACAACAAGTTACAGTTATTTCTGAGCCGATCTAAAAAACAAAATTCACAGAAAATGAATGGATCTGATCCATCAACGAGCAGCCTTAGCTTCAAATGCGGTATAAGCAGTTTGTCACAATGATTTCAGAGATGCCATTATACCAACGATGACTAAACAATATCTTCTGGAATTGATTTAGTGAGCTACAACAAAGGAAATATTTCTATCTCAAATAAGAAATCTGATCCAATGATCTTGCTGCCCGATTTGTCAAGCCACATTAGTGTAATCGGGCCTTATACAATGATTCAACCTCAACAATAAAATTTTCTGGCGTCGGCCTTGGAAGTCAAACTAATGAATGGTCCTCATGCCCCTTCAGTTGTTCCTTGGCAGTGGAGGTCTCACGCTCCTCCCGCTGAAACATATATGGGGTTGGTTGCGTCCTACGATCTTCGGACCCCTTCTGCTATCAATGGCGTGCTTGAATCATTGAATCTGCTCCACTACACTAGATAAGTGTAATCTCCCTGTGATGGCCCGGGGTCTACTTAAAGCACTCCTTCTCTTAGCGAGAGGCCTCTTGGCTCTTCCAGACCGTGGATTGATAACCCTTGGTGACTTGGAGTGGGTGCTTCATAGCCCCAAAATGCCATCAAGAGATAGATCTCTCACTCCACTCCTCTGTTTCGAGAAAATTCAACAAACAGTGAACTTTTACACTTGCAATTGCATTTTCCTTAGAAATATATTAATGAAATTAGATCTCCACAGATAGGAGGGCTAAAATTTGTTGAATATTTAGATCTCAGATACTTAAACTTGGCTGGACATATATGGCACAACAAAATCTGATCCAATCTGAAAACATTCAATAAATAATTTGGCAAAGGTAATGTTTGTCCTTTTGCAACGCACAAATTTCTCTTTCAATCAACTGAAAAATAAAACCAACTAGGGTGATAGTTAATACCACCGAAGATCAGGATGTCGGTTAGGGTGATAATAAATCCTACCAAAGTTTCCTGCATAAAACCATTAGGCTAGAAAGATGCACAACTCTGATACCACTGTAAATCCCAAACGATGAAATAATTAATAGATTTGGCACATCTAGGTGTTCTAGTTAAAAAAAATCCCAATAAAAACACTGAACACCACGGGATCTGGTAATGCAACCCTTTATTTATATTATTAACTGAAACAAAGATACATGCCCATAAAAAAATATCTGAGCCCTTGCAGTGGCATGCTTGGTTGCTGATTAAAACATAAAACCAATATTGGAGCACAATCGTGGACCCTAAATCGATCCACGAGACAAATTCACCACGGGATTTTTGTCCCAGGATTAATTTTAGAACTGGTCACGCCAAGTTCTCAAACAAAACAAAATAAGATAGATAAACCTGAATGATTCTAAATGCCTAGCTTCTATCCCCTTTTATAGGCTTGATGGACCTTATTATTATTTTCCTCGAAACCCGACAACAAATACCATGGGCTGCTACCATGGGAAAATACCACAGTAATACCATGGATCGATTCCATCCACTTTGACCAGTTCAAGAAAGGGAATATTACAAAACTATAGTGGAGAACCTTTTACCCACATATGTGAATGGAAGAGGTGCTCCCCCTCCTCTGGATCCTCGGGATCCTCCCCTGGAGCTTGGTGGTGGCAACAATGGCACTAGGATCTGCATCAATAATCTTCTTCCCTTTGTTATTTTCCTTCTCTGGTTCTGAATCAGGATCAGAACATGCATCTAATTTGGTTGCCTTTAGTTCAGCCACCAATGAATGTTTTGCCAGACACTCATTTTTGTTGTGAGTCGGGATGTTATGAAATTCTCACCACTTCCTCGTGTCCTTATTTAGATTTGTGGTGTTTTTATAAGTCTCCCCGCTTTGGAATTTCCCCTTTTTCTGTTGTTTAGGGGCGCCTTTCCATGGCTTCGGATTCGCGGATCCAAAGCCTCGCTTCTTCTGCTTAAATTTCTACTCGATCTTGACGACATAGCGATATGTCGTGCCAAGTGAGGTAATGTTGAGGAACTCCATTTCATCCTGAATGTATCAGTGTAAACAGCTACGGTACTTCAGCACCAAATGTCTCTTTGAATATTTAATACCCAACTTTATGCGCAGGGTATGGAAAAAATTTCTTGAGTTCGTGCACATCTTGATCCCTTTGTTGTCGCATCGTGGTCCATTGGATGTACTTGTCCTTATAGCTCCCCATGGGGTAATATTGTTCATTGATTTCGTCTCAGAACAAATTCCATGTGGGTGCAGCTGAGAATAGAGATGGTTCCCTCTCATCGTTTTGGTCATAGTAGGTTTCCCACCAGTCCTTTACATGGGGGGCGACTTTGATGAGTGCAAAAATATTTTTTTCTCGGTCGAGAAATCACGGAATGATAATTACCCTTCCAGCAAATTCAACCATCTATCTATAGCTTCTGCATCTATTTGGCCTTAAAATACAAGAATGTCAAAGTTGACTTGTACCTTGAAAGGAGAGGCGGCTCCAGAGTGGCTGCTAGATGTAGATGCACCGCTGGTGGGCAACCGTTGAAGGATCTGGGCAGAAATTATCCATTACTACGTTCCTTTGTTTCTCGAGGGCCTTCTCCAACAATATTTTGATAGGATCTCTTGCTCCCTTGTATTTTTTTTCTTCCGCCATGGGAGGTCGTCTGGGTTTGCGAGGCTGATCTTCCAAGGGTTCAACCATATCGAGCCCTAACTCCTTATACCCTAACCTCGTTGGGGAAATGCAAAGAAAAACATAGAAATATCATACCGCTCTAATACCACTGATATGGATTATGCAGGAAAAAAATAATACACAGAAATAAATATAAACACAAAGATGCAGTGGAAATAATCTTTCATTTCATTAATATCAAATAACAGGAATATGCTTATACAGATAATGGAAATAAACTAGCTAGGGCGCTGGTAGTGTATCTCTGAGAAGATATGTTGTGGCTACAGGCCTCTAAATTATGTTACAATGAGGCTCAAAGGCCTATTTATTGTTGAGAAACAATGAAAAACCCTAAACATCCAAAAACCTAACCCTAGGAGATGAAGCGCAAAAACTATGGGCCCCGTTTGGGTAAAATGGTACATCAATCGTTGCGGGGCGTAACTATGGCATAAAATATTTTTTTGACACACTCAATACCTCGTTAGAAATATATATCTGAGGACTATAATTTTTAAGTGAGAAAGATTTGACTATGGACCAATTTTGTTCCTGAGTTTCCCAAAAAATGTCGTTTAGGGCCTCAAAACGGCTCTGGAAGTTCAGGACCCGAAAAAATGCTAAAAATAGTAAGTTGTGATGAAACTGTAAAACCCAAATAAATGATGGTGGGGGTTCAAATGGAATAGGTTGGTGCCCACCAATATCCACTTGGATCATTAGGGCCCCAAAACGGCTCCGGAAGTTCAGTACCCAAAAGCTTGCTACAAGTAGTAAGTTGTGCTCAAAGTGAAAATTGAGAAGAACCAATGGTGCGGATCCAAATGGAATAGGTGGGTGGCCACCAATATCCACATGGATCATTCCTCCCCCCTTAGGAAGCAATGGTCCCCATTTCGTTGAGATCCTCCATGAGATGAGGAATTTTTGAACTGGGTATTGGATTTGTCGAATATGTCATGGACCCTCGGGCGAACATGCTGGGTGCATTTAGTAAATTTGGTTTCTTTATTAGTCTTAGAGAGTACATGTGTGGTTTCTTTCTGTGTGGTCGCATGAGGTTAGAAATATCAGGCGGCGGTACGCCTCAGGTCAGATCAATGGAGTGCTTGACCTGACAATATAGAGGAACCTCCGTGGGCGAGAAGAAAATGTCCTTGTATTCATCCATGCCTTTGTCCATCTGCTGTTGTTGTGTAGGGGAGTCCTGTTTTGAGGTTGTGGCTACAATATTCTTCTTTCCTTGTGGGCAAATGATAATGCAAATAAATTTTCTGGTTTGAGAAACAATCTTACTGCGTTGTTTTGCAATAGTCAAAGAGATGGAAAGAGGCAGTACTACCTTTGGTATCTTGTACAAGTTATTTCCCACTGTAATAATAATAGCACGAGGCCTGGAATCATACACAACATGTCGCCTCCACAAGTATATTTGGCCCAATAATACATAAGACACATCAAGAGGAGAAAAATTACACAGTACCTCATCCGTGAATGGCTTGATGCTGTACAGAAGGTGACATTGTTTGTGGACGCAGAGGTCTCTTCCTTCATGAAGACACCCAATAATATATGGTTGCGGGTGTTCTATGGTCAGTAGGCCCAACCACTTCACAACCTCTGCTGAAATGATGTTCTTTTGGCTTCCGCTATCGATAAGGAATGGTAGTGGAGAACCCTTTACCCACATCTGTGAATGGAAGAGGTGCTACCCCTCCTCTGGATCCTTGGGATCCTCCCCCTGGAGCTTGGTTGTGGCAACAATGGCATTTGGATCCGCATCAATGTTCTGCTTCCCTTTTTCATTTCCCTTCTCTAGTTCTGACTTAGGATCAGAACATGCATCTGATTCGGGTGCATTTAGTTCGACCACCAATGATTTTTTGGTCTGACACTCGTTTGTGTTGTGAGTGGGGCTTTTATGAAATTCATGCCACTTCCTCATGACCTTATTTGGATTTGTGGTGTTGTTCTGAGTTGCCCCGCTTTGGCTTTACCCTTCTTCTATGGTTCATGGGCTCCTTTCCCTGGCTTCGGATTGGCAGATCCAAATTCTCGCTTCTTCGGCTTAAATTTCTGCTCGATCTTGGTGGCATAGCAATATGCAATGCCAAGCGAGGTAATGTCGAGGAAATCCATTTCCTCCTGAATGTATCAGTGTAAACAACTACATTACTTTAACACCAACTTTCTCTCTAAATCTTTAATACCCAACTTTGTGCGCAGGGTATGGAACAAATTCGCCAGTTCGTGCACATCTTGATCCCTTTGTTGCCGCAGTGTGGTCCATTGGATGTACTTGCCTTATATATCCCCACGGGGTAGTATTGTTCCTTGATGCCATCTCAGAGCAAATTCCAAGTGGGTGCAGCCGAGAACAGAGAGGGTTCCCTCCTGTCCTTTTGCTCATAGGATGTTTTCCACTAGTCCTTGACATGGGGGGCGGCTTTGAAGAGTGAAAAAATAATATTTTCTCGATCGGAGAAATAATGGACTGAGAAATACCCTTCCAACAAATTCAACCATATATCTACAATGTTTGCATCTATTTGGCCTTCAAATAAAGGAATGTCAAAGTTGACTTGTACCTTGAAAGGAGAGGCGCCTTTAGAGTAGCTACTAGATGTAAATGCACCGCCAATGGGCAATCGTTGAAGGATATGGGAAAATTTATCTATCATCGTGTTCCTCTATTTCTCGAGGGACTCCTTGAGCAATATTTTGATAGGATCTCCAACTCCCTCGTATTTCTTTTCTTTTTCCATGGGAGGTCATCGGGGTTTGCGATACTGATCTTGCAAGGGTTCAACCAGATCGAGCCCTAACTCCTTATACCCTGACCTCGTTGGGGATATGCAAAGAAAAATAGAGAAAGAGTAGACCGATATGATACCACTGATCCGGATTTATGCAGGAACACAATAATAAACAGAAATAAACATAAACATAGAGATGTAGCGGAAATAATCTTTCATTTCATTAATATCAAATAATAGAAATATGCTTACATACATAATGGAAATAAACTAGTTAGGGCACTGGTATGTTATATCTAAGAAGAGATGTGGCAGATACAGGCCTCTTAACTGTGTTACAATGAGGCACGAAGGCCTATTTATTGTTTAGAAACAACAGAAAACCCTAAATATCCAAAAACCTAACCCTAGGAGTTGAAGCGCCAAAACTATGGGCCCTGTTTGGGTAAATTGGTACATCAATTGTCCTAGGGATGTAACTTTGGCATACGATCTCCGTTTGACTCTCTCAATACCTATTTAGAAAGATATATCTAAGGATTATAACGTTTGAGTGAGAATCATCGGTCTAGGGACGCATTTTGCTCCCGGTTTTCCCAAAAAACGTCATTTAGGGCCTCGAAATAGCTTCAAAATTTTAGGACCCGAAAAAATGCTAAAAATAGTAAGTTGTGTTGAAAATGAAAAAATAAAGAACTGATGGTGGGGGTTCAAATGGAATAGGTGGGTAGCCACCAATATCCACTTGGATCATTAGGGCCCCAAAACGATTTTGAAAGTTCAGTACCCGAAAGACTGCTAAAAATAGTAAGTTGTGCTAAAAGTGAAAAACTGAAAGAACTGATGGTGTGGGTCCAAATGGAATAGGTGGGTGGCCACCAATATCCACTTGGATCAAGAGCCTCTAAAACCTTCTTATTGTTGATTTACAATGGGTTCTGGATTCCCCTACATGGGTGGAACCACTGTGTTCGTAAAGGGCAGAGAAGTTACTCTCTGGATTCACTTTATGTATTTGGGTGGAGGAAATTCACCTCTGGATTCCATGTATCTTATTTAACTGCTAAGTGGATGGTAGGTGGACGAGGGAGGTCCTCTAGAGTCCCTATTTCAGCTAGTAGCTGGTATTTTGTCCCTAAAGAAAGCCCCCTAGTCTCTAGAATTTGGCTCAGGAATGACAACTGCAAGTGAGCTTGGGTGAAACTTTCTAAGGTTGGGTGGAGAATCCTTGTCCGAGACTCAGTTTCCTGGGATATTCCAAGATAAGTGTTGGGTTATTGAATCGCGAGTTAAATCACTGTCATTTAATTGCCAACCCAAGGTTTTGTAAACTGACGACATATACTTGTACTATATGTACTAGGTGGTTATCCTTCATATTAGATTAATCTAATGCAATTTAAACTAATTCAAAATAAATTAAATCAATCAAAACCAAACATAAAGAAATTGAAATCACACTTGCATAAAGGAAATCACACTTTCATGAAATTGAAATCACCCTTGAAGAGTTGAAATCACACCACACTTGCATAAATAAAATCACACCACACTTGCATAATTGAAATCATACCACAATTGCGTTATTGAAATCACTCCACACTTAAAGGAAAATTACACTTGCATAATTTAAATCACACCATGCTTTTTTAGGAATTTTGCTTCTGTGATCAATAAATTGTGAGAAAAATCTTTCGGTAAAAATCACATCCAAATAAATTTGGTCGACGCGTTTCGATCCAACAAGTGTGGTTCATCATAAGGACTAGATAAAAAAATCTGATCAGGAAACCCAATTAAATAGATAAGAAAAGCTCCAACTAGCCGTTGTAAAATAACGGCTAGTTTGACTAAATCTAGGTCATAAAATCATAAAATCAAAAATATATATATAATAATAATTTCTTTTATTAAATGATTAATGTTTATAATTTGAATATTATTTATTTTTAATTTTTATAAAATAAGAATTATTCAATATATTCTTGAAGATTAAATAAATATTTATTGTTATATATATTTATTTCTATTATTAGAATAACAATTAAAATATTTATTTTGTTTTATTTTTATTTTTATTTATTTTAATAATGGATTAAATGCTCAAATATCACAAAAAAAAATAAAAATAAAATAAAAAAAATTATAAAATGAATTTAATAAATCTATTTAAAATTTAAAAATTTAAAAATAAATAAATATTTATAAAATGAATATAATAAATCTATTTTAATTTAGAAAAAAAAAAAAACTAAGAATGAAGAGCAAGAATCCAACATCTGCTAACCATCCACCCATCGTCCCTGTTGAGGTTAACCAACCTCTTTTCGATTTCCAAGGCTTCTCTCAACTTGCGGTGGTGGAAATGGTCAATCTTCGCAATAACCTTAGCATCTTCAATGCAAATATGATGATTAGTCTTCTCGGCATGCTTTGTTAGGGCCGAGGAGCGTGATCTATTATGAAACGGGTCGATCAATTAATCAAAGAATCCATGAGCATGTCGCTGACCTTAAGCATAATAGATCACGCTCCTTGGCCCTAGCAGAGCATGCCGAGAAGACTAATCATCACATTTGCATTGAAGATGCTAAGGTTATTGCAAAGATTGACCATTTCCACCACCGCAAGTTGAGAGAAGCCTTGGAAATCGAAAAGAGGCCGGTTAACCTCAACAGGGACGATGGGTGGATGGTTAGCAGATGTTGGATTCCTGCTCTTCATTCTTAGTTTTTTTTTTTTTTTTATAAATAAAAATAGATTTATTATATTCATTTTATAAATATTTATTTATTTAAAATAGACTTGTTAAATTCATTTTATAAATATTTATTTATTTTTAATTTATTTTTATTTGAGCATTTAATCCATTATTAAAATAAATAAAAATAAAAATAAAACAAAATAAATATTTTAATATTTTAATTATTATTCTAATAATAGAAATAAATATATATAATAATAAATATTTATTTAATCTTCAAAGAATATATTGAATAATTATTATTTTATAAAAAATAAAAATAAATAATATTCAAATTATAAACATTAATCATTTAATAAAAGAAATTATTATTATATATTTTTTTTTGATTTTATGATTTTATGACCTAGATTTAGTCAAACTAGCCGTTATTTTACAATGGCTAGTTGTAGCTTTTCTTATCTATTTAATTGGGTTTCCTGATCAGATTTTTTCATCTAGTCCTGATGATGAACCACACTTGTTGGTTCGAAGCACGTCGACCAAATTTATTTGGATGTGATTTTTACCGAAAGATTTTTCTCACACCATGCTTTCATAATGGAAATCACACCGCTAAAAGGAAAAGCACACTTGCATAAAATTAAAACACACTTGCTAAAAAGAAATGAAATAAAAAAACTATACTATGTTACCAATATGTATAAAGATGTGCAGACTGTGGTTGATGGGGGCCCTCCATTCCTCAGCAAACACACCAAACAATTATCACATCTTGGCAATCAAAGAAGCAATATGTATTTCATAAATTTGGAGGAAAACTCCAAAGAATATTACAACACTTCAATTCGCTATCCTCACTTTACAAATTACATCTTAGATCATACTTTGATGTGAATGAATAAATCATAAGAGTTGAATGGATGGATGGATAAAAGTTGGGCTCCTTTGAAGGATGCACTCTCATTTATACAAAAGTTGGAAGATAACTATATATCCTCAAACCTCTCCTAAATCCACATTTATCTCATGTGGTTAAAACAATCACCTAATATAAGATACAAATCCTCACAAATTTCTCTCCTATCCATGATTCTTCTCCTTTATATGTTCTTAGTTAGTGATCCACATCTTCTACAAGTATTCCACAAATCTTCATGAGTTGGAATTTGAAATTAGAATTTATGGTTGGATGGCCAAATAAGACCCTTATAGAATCTTCAAGTAGGCCTACCATATCATAAAACTTAGACCAATTTTATGTATGTATGAAAATATGCTAATTTTATAATATTTAATCCCAAATTCATTTAAAATACTTAAAATAAATGACTTTGGAAAATATAATGCTAAACCCATATGATCATGAAAATGGTTACTTAATGTAGGGTTATGTAGCTACGAAATTACAGAATGAGGGTAAAATGATGGAAATGTGGGTACAAGTGGATGAAATTTTGGAGGCCCAACATTAATTTTTCATGTATTTTTTGTATTAATGAATATATGTTTCCATTTCCAGATTGAAATGGTGTTGATAACTCTAATGTGAATGTTTTGCAAATACTGCATTGAAATAGTGTTTATAAATGTGAGCAACATAGGTGCAATATATCTTTGTCATGGAATGGTTGTTAATAGATATTTGGCTGTAGTATTAGCATGCATATTAAATAACAATACACAATGGTAGAGCACTAAAAATGGTTCCAAGAACTAGATTTAATCATTACAACCATTTGCATAAGGATTATTTTATTATAGAAGAATAATTACAACGAGGATAAATTTCTGTCAGGGAATGTGAATACATGTATCATTGAATGTACATTTATGTTTGGTACATTTATGTTAGTCACAAGCCTATAAGGTAGTTTATGGGGCTTTTGTTGATGCTCAGGATAACTTCCCATAGTGAATATTGTAACTTGTGATCTTGCAGTAAAGGCTGTGGAAGCCTTGCATTTTCTGAAGTCTTGCAGGTCTTCGACAAGCTTCATGGTGTTGCTGGATATGGAATTACAGGACTAGGGTTGTGCCTTGGCCTGAAGATAAACAAGGGAAGTTGATCTCCTCAAGATAGCTTTTGTGTTTAAAAACTTGTGTGGACTCAGAAGGAGTTGTTTATATGTAAAATTAAGAGGGTAGCGCCCATAAGGATAAGCAACTTATGAAGGCCATGTAGGGATGTTGGCTTGAATCAATTTGATTGTAGAAACTCTGCAACCAAAACTGGGAGGAACCCATTCTCGAAGGTGGTGCAATGGAGTTGCATGAAGAACTAACTTATAACCAATCAGATACACCAATACCATTGGTCTTAAGGAAAACCTAGGTGTGGTAGGACCTGATTGGCTTGCTTAGATCACTCCTTATCGTGATTGGGTGCAGGTAGGGTGATTTGGTCAGGGAAGTATCTCAAAATATCCCTCGTGGATGAATTAGATGTGGAGAGGGTAGAGGAAGGCCCAACAGAACCACATTGTTACACCCCTTCCCCATCATGTCATCAAAAGAGGTGGCGAGGTGGCAGATTTCTCCTAGGCCGTCGGATCTAGCAGAGGAGATGTAGACCGCTAGATATGGGGATGGAACCTGAACCGTAATGTTGACTACGATGGTCCAAACCTAGGTTATCGGACGTGCAAGTCACAGTGGCACAAACCATAGATCAGGGTGATGAGAGAGGAGAGTCTTCAGATCGACGGATGTGTGACTAATCATGGGTGGTGACGTGGATTGAGGGAACACTAGGCCTACGTGGCGGGTTAATCTAATTAATATTAAAAAATAAATTATCATGAATTAAGTACACAATCATAAATAATAATAAAGCTCATTAAGCATAATCATGTATAAGAAAATATAAAACAAAACATTAAAATTCACTTACATGAGGGAAAATAAATACTATAACACCAATATAATGGATACAACGATATAAATATATCAAAATAAGTAATTTAAAAGGAAAAAAATTATATATATATATCATTCCTCTAACTCTACCAGAGGAGTTGGATCCTCATTGACACCTTGTCCCATTGGGAAGTTATGGGATGGGGGTCGTTACATTTCTCCCCTTCTCCTAACATTATTTTTTGTCCTTTTTCTTCACAACTAACTATAATACCAACATTATTTACATCATGCAATTTATCAAAATATTTAGATGCTTTAAGCATCATGACCTCTTCATGCCTCTTAGTTGTGTTCTCTGTGTAGTCTTCTTCAATCTTGGGACTGTCCAAGCAATCCTCTATAAATTTCAAATCCTCTTCACATGGTTGTAGAATAACACTTGTATGATGTCCCATATTTGTGTGATTTTCCTCCTTATCTTCACTTATTTTTATAACAACTTTTAAGAGTTGTTCTTCATCTTCCATATGAATATCCTCACAAGCTACCTTTTTTATTTTTTCTTCCATGGTTGCTTTTATCACTTGTTTGCGGGATTCCTTATGACTTTTCTTAGGATATAATATTATTTCTTCTTGCCTCTACCTCTGAAAGGCCATTTTTTCACTTTCTTCCTTCCTTCGGAAAATATTTGAAGTTTGTCATCATCTATTGAAATCCTTTTCTCTTGGTCTCTTTGGGGAAAACTTTCCTTTTCTTCTTCCTTCTATCCATCCTCATGTCCTACATAACGTACACTAATATACAAATTATTAGTTTTAAAAACATGATGCCTCCTAGCCTCTTCTAATCTCTCCATCCTTAATTTCTCATGTTGTGTTGATCTCCCCTTGATTCCCTTTATGAGACAATGTCATCTCATCTTCCATTTTAACATGTTTTAAGCCCTGTCCTCCTTTAATGCTTTGATGAAACACTCTTTCATCCCCTTATATCATTATGATAGTTGTAGGTGATTTCCCACCTTCATCATTATTATGACCTACAACCATACACAAACTATTAGTTTTAAAATCATAAAGCTTCCTAGCCTCATTTGAGATTTTTTTTTTTTTTTTAGATTTCCAAGCTGATATGAACTTTCCTCATAGTCCATGAGACTCTCAACTAGTCTCTTCTATATGTCTTCCTCATCCTCTTATATAAGGAATGCTCCTTGCACTCTGGTTCACAATAGTAAACACTCTCTTCCTTGCACTTAACTTCTCTAAGCTTTTCATATTTCGACTAAGTACTCAACATGTTTCTCAACTTCCTTTTCATCTTCAGTATGATGTCATTCAATTTTGATGACAATGTGGGTGTTTTTTTCTAAACCACAATTACCGTGGTTCTGCAATGTTTCAATATCGATATATCCATCATTTGAAATGTTCAATAAAAGGCACAAAAATGACCACACTTTCTAGAAATAATTTAAATCTTAAAATTGCAAGGTTAACCAATGCATTTAAGCTTGGTCTTCAAAGTCATCTCGATTCTTCAAGAAATCGAGCCCCCAATGCATTCACAAATAGATACCCAAAATTTTGATTAACACTAATTTTTAACCCTCTTACCTATCAATGTTGTGTCAAAATTTCCAACAAAGTTTTGGAATAATGATTTTCCATCACCATTATTTGATTGCAGTTAGATAAATGATTTACTTTCTATTTTTTTCTTCCATTACCAATGCCCATTCTTCAAGGCTTAATTCACCACTTGGGTCTATTATATTTCTCAATAGAGGCAATGTTAATCCATGCCATTTAAATGCATAGAGACACTTGGCATAAATCAATGCCATCAACTTATCCTCAAATTGAATCCATCATTCCATTCTTTGAAGAGGCTCTAAGTCATCTTCATAGGAATCACATATTATTATGGTCACTTACTACTGGACATTACGTTGTCTTCAAACTCCTTGCATTCATACTCCACTACTAAAATTATATCTAATTTCCATATTTCACAATTAAATACTCACTAAGTTCACCATTGCACTCATGAAAAGACACTCAATCATAATATCAACAATAGACAGAGATGTTACATAAATGAAGAAGCATGAAAATATGCTTTCCATTAATCAGATTCTATTACATAGAATACTTGGCCTAATACATAATATGGGTGTGCACAACCGTAGCCTCTCTCTCCTCTCCCACCTACTTTTCGTTATGTATCTATACATACATAGGCTATAAAATATCCTAACAAAACAAAGGCTATTTGGACATTTTCCCCAACTTCTAGAAAATACCTAACACCTGTTGAGATTGCAACAAGATGATGAGCTTAGTGGAAAGAAGTCGCCTTCACTAAGTGGGGCCGCAGGCTATTTTTGGCGCAAAGTCTATTTGTAGACTATATCTATTTTTAGACATATGGATCATGTTCTATGAGTTGCAGGATGTTGTTTGTGGATGGTTGGTAAATTCGGGAAAAACAGATGTACTTCTATTTTTAGACATACTGGGCGGAATCTATTTTTAGATTTCCAGTCTAAAAATAGATATGTCGAATATTATTAGCTCTTAATATTATTTGGACTCTAAACATTATCTTATCCTCTTGGAGCACTTCAGTTAAGTGCACAGATGTGGCACATGAAACTAACAGAAGGAATTACGCTATTCCTGAGGGTTTAGTGGAGCTATTGCATGTTGACTTCAGTTAGAACTCAGGTGACAGAGTTTGGTGGAGTTGATTGAGGAAGTTAGTGGAGTTGTATTCAGTTTAACTCAGTTAAACATAGTTGAGCTAGTTGTATCTAGTCTAACTGATTGATACACTAGTGAGAGTGGTGTGAATTAATTATTAATTAATTCACTAATTATTAACTCATAAATCAACTAAATAATACATTAGTTAACTTCAGTGCATGGACAGTTTCAGTGGAGACCAGTGAAGAGGTAGGTGAAAGAGCAGTGTGACTATCAGTTGTGACTATACTGGTGCATGAGTTTGCACCACACATTGATGGAGATGCCAATGAGGATTGCGCAGTGCATACCAGAGGGATTCGAACTCAGGTGGAGCCATTATTCATCTTGGATTGCGCAGTAGAGGCAGGCTAACAGGTGGAGCAGATTGGAGCATGTGTTTTGCTAGATCTGAGCTTGTGTAGTGTGTAACAATTGGAGATTGTACTGAGATCTTGTGAGGAGTTTGTACAATGATTGTTACATGATCTCTATCATTATAATATACAGATAGTTGGGGGTTTTCAGCTTTAAGCTTTCCCATAACATCGGTTTATATGTGATTGTTTATGGTTTTAATGTGCGCATGCGATTGTTTATATTTCCGCAAATTGATGATCATAGTAGAAGAGGTTATTATGCATGAAGCTCAAATAGTGTGTGATCGGGATAATATTGATGAATAATTCTAATGCTTATTCAAATTTCTACATGGTATCGTAGCTCTTTATCATTGGAGCAATTGCAAACATCGGGGCTTTGAGTTTTGAGCTGGTGGAATTCGAATTTGCAGCAGTGTTTTCTTGGTGTCGAAGTTGAGATGTCTTTCAACAGATTGCGATTGGAGTATGCCCTGGAGGGTAGCTTGAATTATATTGCACGGAAAGACAGGATGGAGGCGGTGTTAGATGATAATGGGTTGTTGGAGTTCATAGAGAAAGAAGTTCCAAAGCCTACTTCTACTGATGCTGCTGTAGTTGAAGCTTGGCAAAAGAAGACAGCAAGGTGTCGAAGGATTCTGTTGGAGGGCGTGAAGGATCACATAGTATCCAGCCTGCATGGTAAATCTTCTCCATTCTTGATGTGGAAAGCTTTGACAGATTTATTCCAAAGCAAGAGCGATCAGAGGAAGTTGGCACTCAAGGATAAACTCATAAACATAAAAATGGAGAAAGGCGACAGCATGCCCAAGTACCTCACGAAGTTCATCCAATGCAGGGATGAGCTGGGAAGTGTGGGGGTGACTGTTGATGATGAGGACTTGGTGAGCTTGGCTCTCCTTGGGATTCCGAAGAGTTGGCATTCATATCAGGGCTCTGTCAATGGTCGAGAGAAATTGCCAGGATGGGAGTGACTTTGGTCGGATCTTGTGCAAGAGGAGATAAGGCAGAGTACCAGGGACGGGTCTTCATCAAAGAACTCTGATGAAGAGAATTTCGCTTTGGTTGCCAAAGAAAAGAAGGGGAAGAGAAAGAAAGCTTATCATTCTGGTGCGAAAGGCAAGAAGCAAGACATGTCCAAGGTGAAGTGCTTTCACTGTCACCAACACGGACATTATGCCACAAATTGTCCGCAGAAGAAGAAAAATAAGCAGGTTGCTGGATCTGCAGCTGGAGAGGCCTTAGCCTCGTAGTTTGAGCTAGATTTTTCACTGATCGCGTGCTTGGTCTCAAGTGTGATGGGTTCAGTGTGGTTTCTAGACAGTGGTGCATCTTTTCACATGACAGGAGATCGAGATTTTTTTACCGATCTGGATGAGAAAGATCTTGGAGTGCACAACGAGATGGGAGATGATGGTAGATACAGTGCGACCGATATTGGTACCATTTCCTTTAAGAGGGAGTCTGGTAAACCCTTCGTATTGAAGGATGTGATGCATGTTCCAGGATTGAAGAAGAATCTTATCTTTGTGGCGATGTTAGAAGACAAGGGATATGATGTTGTCTTTAGCGAGGGAAAGGATTTCTTGCACAGTAAGGCAACTGGTGAGACCCGGAGGATAGAGGTTCGATTTAAGAACCTTTATCAATTGCAGGTAGATGGCTGCACAGCAATGGCAGGCAAGGCAGAAGGAGTGGTGAGCCGGGATGATGGCGAGTTGTGGCACCGGAGATTGGGCCACCTTCACCATGGAGCTTTGAAGATACTGCAACAGATTTCTACTGAGCTTCCTAAAGGCACTCTTGCGCAGTCAGATCAGTGCAAGGGGTGTACCTTGGGAAAATTTGTGAAAGCCACCTTTCACGAGAAGGATAGTCATGCCACGACAATCCTTGAGAGAATTCACACAGACATGTGTGGACCTTTCTCAGCAGCTTCGAAAGCAAAGCACAGGTATTATGTGATATTTGTTGATGATTTTTCTCGTAAGTGCTGGATCTTCTTCATGCAGAATAAGAGAGAGACATACTCAAAGTTCTGTGAGTTCAAGGCATTGATTGAGAAAGAATCGAGGAAGCAGGTGAAGGCTCTTAGGAGCGAAAATGGTGGTGAATTCATCTCTGGCGAATTCAAGGACTTTTGCAGCGCAGAAGGAATTTGAAGAGAGATCATAGCACCTCATAACCCACAGTAGAACGGGGTTGCTGAGCGGAAGAACAGAACGATCGTGGGTGCTGCACGGGCGATGTTGCATGATCAGGGCCTACCCATTCACTTGTGGGCGGAGGCATGCAATACTGTAGTATATGTGAAGAACTGTTGTCCTCACAGGATACTTGGCATGAGTACACCCGAGGGGGCGTTTTCTGGTAAGAGGCCTGATATTTCCCATTTGAGGATTTTTGGTTCACCTGTTTATATTCATGTGATGAAGGATGCCAGGAAGAAGCTGGAGCTGACCGCAGAGGTTGGGATATTTGTGGGTTACACTGGTATGCCCCACAACTATCGTGTGTATTTTCCAGACAGTCGCAAGACTGTTGTGCGACGGGATATAAAATTTCATGAGGAGAAAGCCATGAAGTGTTCACTTGAGAGGGAGCCACACTTGCATGCAGATGAGGAGCTATTAGTTCCTAAGGATGAGTCTCAGGATGTGTATCACCCACAAGATGAGGTTCATGGAGTGGAAGAGACCACTCAAGTAGGGCCAACCATCAGAGGGCGGAAATGCACTACAGAAGCTGAGCGACTGGCTCAAGATGCAGAGAAGGTTGTAGGAGCACGTACATCACAATGCAGACAGAGACAGTCACCTGACTGGTATACTGGATACATGGCTCTTATGAGCAATTGTATTGTGACAGAGCCATCCTCTTTCAAGGAAGCTGTGGAGGACCCCGCATGGGTAGATTCCATGGTGGAAGAGTATGATTTGATTGTCAGAAACAGTGCATGGGAGATTGTCCCAAGGCCGGAAGGGAAATCAGTGATGGGTTCGAGATGGATCTACAAAGTGAAGCAGGCAGCTGACGGGAGTTTGGAGAAGTATAAGGCAAGATTTTTTTCCCAAGGCTTTTCACAGATTGAGGGGATCGATTATGAGGAGACATTTTCACCTGTCGCAAGGTATTCTTCCATACAGACGATTCTTTCTCTCTGAGCACAGATGGGGTGGCACATTCATCATATGGATGTGAAGACTGCGTTCCACAACGGAGTCATTGAGGAGGAGGTGTAAATAGAGTAGCCCGAAGGTTTCGAGATCTTCAGCAGCGAGTCGCATGTGTGCAGGCTCAAGAGAGCGTTGTATGGGTTGAAACAAGCACCTCGTGCTTGGTACACACGGATAGACAGTTATTTCACCAGAATTGGATTCTCCAAGAGTGAGGCGAATCCTAACCTATACCAGATTGTGGTGGAGGGTAAGTTGCTGATCATTGTACTTTATGTAGATGATTTGATTTTGAAAGGTGATGAATTGTTGATACTCTCATGCAAGGATGATCTTGAAAAAGAGTTTGAGATGAAGGACTTGGGCCTCCTTCATTATTTCCTGGGATTGGAAATTTGGCAGCGCAGTGATGGACAGTTTGTTTCTCAGGGTAAGTATGCCTGGGAGATACTGGAGAAGTTCAACATGCATGGCTGCAAGCCTGTTGATACTCCTCTTCCTGGTGGATGGAGGAAGGAGGATGCTACTTCAGTGGAGGTAGTGGATGCCACTGTTTATCGACAGTTGGTGGGGTCGCTTATGTATCTGGTCAATACACGACCCGACATATGCTATGCAATTAACCAGCTTTCACAAGCTATGGTTAAGCCTACCAAGCTCTTTTGGAAGGCAGGGAAGCATGTATTGAGATATCTCAGAGGCACATCGAGATATGGATTGTGGTGATACATACTTCTGAGCGAGGTGAGGCTATGTGGCTTCACCTGGGATGTAGATTGGGCAGGAGCCCAACAGATAGAAAGAGTAATATTATGGAGGATTTTCTTATCGGGCTGACAATAGTTTCTTGCTACAAAGAGGGAAGCTGCAGGATCCGTGGCACCGCCCCGGGTAGAGTGCCTAGTATATGGCAGCAAGTTTGGTCGCATGCGAGGCTATATGGATGAGGAAGATCCTGGTCGGGTTGTTCGGTTCACACTTGGATCCTACTGTGATTTATTGTGATAATCAGAGTTGCATCAAACTCTCGTTTAATCCAGTATTTCATGATAGATATAAACACATTGACATCTGGTATCATCATATCAGAGATTGTGTGTAGCGGAAGGTCATGTTACTTTCATACATTCCTACAGAGGATTGGGATGTTGATATCTTGACGAAGGCACTCACCAGGAGCAAATTCGAATACCACAGGGGCAGGATAGGGGTTGAAGATAATCCATATCTTTTTGAGAGGGAGTGTTGAGATTGCAACAAGATGATGAGCTTAGTGGAAAGGAGTCGCCTTCACTAAGTGGGCTCGCAGGCTATTTTTGGCGCAAAGTCTATTTTTAGACTATGTCTATTTTTAGACATATGGATCATATTCTATGATTTGAAGGATGCTATTTGTGGATGGTTGGTCAAGTTGGAAAAATAGATGGACTTCTATTTTTAGACATATTGGGCGGAGTATATTTTTAGAATGCCAGTCTAAAAATAGATATGTCGAATATTATTATCTCTTAATAATATTTGGACTCTAAACATTATCTTATTCTCTTGGAGCACTTCAGTTAAGTGAACAGATGTGGGACAGCAGATGACAGAAAGAATTACGCTATTCCCGAGGGTTTACTGGAGCTATTTCATGTTGATTCTCAAGGCTAGAACTCGTGTGGCGTAGTTTGGTGAGTTGATTGAGGAAGTTAGTGGAGTTAGAATTCGCTAACTCGGCTTAAAAACATAGCTAGTTGTATCTAGTCTAACTGATTGATACAATTAGTGAGAGTGGTGTGAATTAATTATTAATTAATTCACTAATTATTAACTCATAAATCAACTAAAGAATACATCACAGTAATCCTCTGCAATGACGCTTTCAAAGGAGACCGTCCCAATCTAAAGTGAAAGAGCAAGCAGGGACTACTTCGCTTGTGACTATACCGGTGCATGAGTTTGCACCACACATTGATTGAGATTGCCAATGATAATTGCGTAGTACAAGCCAAGGGGATTCGAACCAGGATGTGCAATTATTCATCTTGGATTGCGTAGTAGAGGCAGGCTAACAGGTGGAGCAGATTGGAGCATGTGTTTTGTATGATCTGAGCTTGTGTAGTGTGTAACAATTGGAGATTGTACCGAGAGCTTGTGAGGAGTTTGTACAATGATTGTTACATGATCTCTATCATTATAATATACATATAGTTGGGGGTTTTCAGCTTTAATCTTTCCCATAAATACTGTGTTTATATGTGTGATTGTTTATGGTTTTGATGTGCGCATGCGATTGTTTATATTTCCGCAAATTGATGATCAATAGTAGAAGAGGTTATGTATTATGCATGAAGCTCAAATAGTGTGTGATCAGGATAATCTCGGTGAATAATTTAACAGTTATTCAAATTTCTACAACACCTTAGCTTAACATTTGTCACCTTACAATGGGCCATAATGTCAAAAAGTGCTAGTTCATCAAACTGCTAACAACCTAGATTATTCTAGAATCAGGACACATGTACACACATTAAAACCCACTATTCTTAATTTATAGAAATTACATTTGAGGGAAATATATTTCCCTTTGGAAATTTCATTACCCCCTTGGGATCTAGGAAAAATGGTTGTGCCTAAGGGTTGATGCTCCTGCATCAATATGTTTTCATCATTACTCATTTTAATATGATTTAACATGCTTATTTAAATGTACATAAATTAATATGTTTTAAGGTGTATGTTATAAATATTTACTTTTAAAAAAAATTAAAAATATATATAAATTGTGCATTGTTTAAATTACATATGATTTAAACGGAGAAATTGTGAATCATAAAAAAATAACAATTACTAATAATATATTTTATTTATAAAGTTAACATTTGTTAAGTTATTCATTGATAATTTTAATTAATATGATATATTCATTTAAATTATGCACTTATGTAAAGGTTTGAAGCCAAGTACAAGTTTTGTGATAATTTCAAAAACCTTGAAATATTAACCTCACATTTAAGAAAAGTAATATCTATATCATACAGTGCAATTGTTTGATGTGTATATGATCAACTTAGATCCATTTTAACTTTGGATCTACAAAGAGATGAGAGGTCTCTCAAGATGAAAACCTATTTATGTGATCTAGGTGGATATTGGTGGCCACCCACCTATTCCACTTGGATCCTAGCATTATTTCCTTTTAGTTTCCTATTTTCTAGCACAATTTCCTGTTTTGAAAGTTTTATATTTTTTTTCAGTTTTCGGGTCCTGAATTTCCAGAGCTATTTTAAGGCCCTAAACGACGTTTTTTTAGGGAAAAATGAAAATTTGAGGCTTTGAATAATGTCTGCAATAAAAAATTGTTGTCTTCAAATAAACCTTTCTAATGGGATATCGTGTGTGCCAAACAAATATTGTATGCCAAAGTTACGACCCCAAGAAGTTGACGTTTCAAATAACCCCATCGGGTCCCATACCTTTTGGCCCTTCAACTCTTGGGGTTAGGTTTTTGGATGTTTATGGTTTATAAATATTTCTTGATGATAAAAAGGACTTCGAGCCTCAATGTAACATAGTTCAGAAGGCATGTAGTGATCACATCTCTTCTCAAAGATAAGCTACCATCGCCCAAGCTAGTTTATTTTCATTATGCATGTAAAAAAATTTCAACAATTTTCTATTTATTAATTGAAATTTTGTTTCACTGTCTCTATTTTCTTTTGCGTAAGGATGTATTTAATTTTATTCCATTATAAATATGGAACAGTGGTATCAGAGAGGTCTACTCTTTCTTTGTTTTTCTGTGCATGTCCCCAACAAGGTCAAGGTATAAGGAGTTCGGACTTGAACTGGTTGAGCCTTTTCAATATCAACCTTGCCAACCTCGATTGCCTCCCATGGAGGAAGAAAATAAAGATGAGGGAGAAAGAGATCCTTTCAAGTTGTTGCTCAAAGAAACCCTTGAGTGACCAAGGAACGAGTTGATTGATACTTTTTTCCATATCCTTCCACGAATACCAATGGACGAAGCATCTTCATCTAGAAGTCACTTCGGAGGCACTGCCCCATTCAAGGTGTTATGCAAAATTGTGATCTATGGATAAACCAAATTCCCTAAGTGTGGTGCTAGTCACTTAGAACAATAGATGAAATAATAACTATCACTTTCTCTAAAACAAGTAGATATACAGAATTTTAAAGGAGCCTACTTGTGATTCAATCGCTTCTCCTTCTCCTTCTGTCGATGTTTCCGTCACTCTCAATCCAACTCAAATCAATAGATAGACTCTTGCAAACAAAAACAAAGAACAGAAAACAACATGTAATATACATATATCTACATATCTACTTATCTTACTCAATCAATTCGATTAGGTATCATTCAATAATACTTTGCACAAGAAATAGAGACATATGTATGGGAAAATGAACAACAATATTTATTAAAGAGTAGAAGGGGAAGGTTACAACCAATGGACCAATTTGTTGTCAACATGCTCCAGCTTCATTCTAGCCTCATCACATCCAACATCATACCAACAGCATATCAGTACTTTCACTCTCTCAAATGAGAATCCAACATCATAATTTACCAAAATTATTCCTCCCTAGCACTAGGATTTATGCTCAATTTATAGGGAAACTGATGGTAGTTTCTCAATGAATGAATTTTCTAATAATAGGCAAGACATGTTCCCAAGTTCGTAGGTTTTAGATGGACACTTCAATTCGAAGTTTGACACATATGAACTCTTCGAGAAGGCACTGGCCATGTGGAGATTCCCAAAACAATGAAAATTCCACTCCAAGGTGACCAACACACTATTGAATGTCGGGAAGTGCACTGCAGTGCACACTTGAGTGGAGGATTTGGCACCGCAATGCAGTTAGCCCCTTTAGAGGCTACATTGGTGAGTCAATAAGTGATATAACATATAATTCAAAACTTGGAAATCTCAATAGAAGGCATGAATGAATTTTTCTTCTCTTAGGGAATATAGCAACTGAAATATAAAGGGATGATGTCCAGTTTGACCAGGTCATGGGGGATGATGCCCAAATTGACCTATAACAACTGCCCCCTAAAGCATGAAGTCAACATACCAAATAATAGTATTTGGATGAGATGATTTACAATGTGATGAGATGGAACTGAAGTGCGCAGTGACCTGCATCAATATTAAAATACATTACATCATGATATTTTCATATTGATAACAAATTTTTGAGGAAGGCATTCCCATGCTCAACACATAAACAATCTAATAACATGTACATAGTTCATAAAGTCGTCTACATTGGAATGGTTCCCAATAAAGACATGCCTACAGATATAGGCCCATGTTTGGATGATGATATATATGTAAAGTCATCGTACCAATGATGTGTACAAAAATCCTAAAATCGCAGTTTAGATGGATGAAACTAGATCCGGGGTCCTCTTATCTCATTCACTTGATCGTTCAGGTACAAGTCTAGCCATGCGAATATATGATTTTCAGTCAAACATGGGAAGACATCGTTTTATTACCATCCAATGATGTGTGCTGTTAAAAAACGCGAGAGATGTTAATGGTCCTCAAGGTACTGTAGTACAGTTTGTAAGGCATGAATAGATGATTTGATGTCAAACGCCAAACAAAATATTTCGGTCAAAGGTCCAAAAGCGAGGAACTTGTCGATTATGTAACAAGCCTCATGGTACTGGAAGATGATGTTTCTAAGTAAACTTCCTCGATGATGAGCTGATGTTGACAGGAAGCCACTTTATCGCGAAACGAGAGTTATTGATTTCAGAGACAAAATGTGACTTGATCTAGTAATGTTCAAGGATGAATGTCATGAAAATGAAGGTTTATGAGTATTGGAGAAGGATGAGTATTCACTGGATGACTTCTCTGGAACATATCAATGACACTCAGATGAGTTGGAAGCATTGACCCAAAACCGAAGTGAAGGTATGATGAACCATAGGTATGAATGAACCGTCAAGAAGATTACCCAAACCAAAAAGTCATGATGATGGAGTGAAAGTGTCATGTTCAAGAGTGACCTACTAACATAAATTGTTTTTTTCACTTTCCCAAATTTTCCTCGATCATTTGTTGACCAATACCTCTTTATTCTTTAACGAGATTAAGGAGGATAAGATATTATTGATCTATAATTAAACCCTTCGGGCAAATGCATCGCTATTTAATAATTTAACGAGTCTAGCGATAAATGAAACTCGATTCTTGTCATGATCGACAAGCCCATCGCTATTTTATATTTTAACAAGCCTAACGACAGTGACAACCCGGTCCTTTTTCATATTTAGAGAGTTTGAAAAATAGGACAAAAGAAAACTCCATGAGTCCTTTTTCGTAAATTTGTTGCTCAAGTCTGAAAAAGTGTAAAATGATACCTGAGAGAACCTCCTAGCCATGTTCGATTATGGTTTTCCTTTTTCGTAAATAATCTATCTCAATCCGGAAAAGGGTTAAACTTATACTAAGTAGATGTCATTTCATTTACTTTATTGAGCTCGAAAATACAAGTGCTCGAAAATATTTTCACATTAGTAGAGTCTTAAAAGAGCTAAAAGAAGACTCAGGGGTTCCTTTTTCGCCATTATCAAAGCTCAAAAAAGAGATAAAAGTGCGCTTCAAGTCCTTTTTCATTTTTATCAAAGCTCGAAAAATAAGGATAAAAGTATGCTTTGTGGTCGAATCATTCTTGAATAAGTGTGCACGACTAATATGCTATATCAATTGTAAAACCTGTTTAGAACAACATCAAATGGATTAAAAATACCCGTTTCATAGAAAAAAATGAATAAAAACCATAGTCGTAGCATTAAATATGAATTTGAAATAATCAAATGACTAATTAAAAGAGTTTTTAGCTTTCATTTTTACCATTTGAAATTTGGAGCTCTGAACCAGTTTTTTCCCCCGAAATTTAGCAGTTGATTGCAAAAAATTATGGGGATTATTTTCCTTGCCATTTAATCTAGGTTGGAGCTATGAACCTTCTCTTTCCTTCAATAGCATTTATGTTTCATTTCATTGCATTTTTTTAGGGTTTTGAGCACCTTAGGGTAAATTTATTTCGCTCAGAGGGAAACACACCCTTGAATATTGAAAGGTGCGATGCAGTGCACTGGAATTGAATGCCAGGTGCATATTCAATGCACTGTCCCTTGGCATGGGGTGCGTTGGGCGCAATTTCCATTTTTATTTTCTTGATGTGTGCCCAAATTTTCCCTAGTTTTTTTCATGAAAAGGATCCTAATGAGTCTTATAGTTGTGTTTCAATTATTCATTGGACCAAAATGATGATTACATTGAGGGAAAGAGAACATGAAGAACAAAAAATGATTACCCTAAATGATCCAGGTATGGTAAGAGCCCTCAGAGACTGTGGGTTTGTAAAGTACTTCAGACTATCGGGTATGAGGAAACAAAGGGAACTATTGGAGTTCCTTGTTCGTTCATGGGATCCAACGATACAATATTTTCAAATTGGGGACAAAGTGGTCCCAATATTAGTGGAGGATATTTATTTTCTCACAGGACTATCGAGGAGAGGTCCGCCCATTTCTCTTTCAGGATCAGCTCTTGGAGGAGAGAGAGTGAGAGATTATATATTGCAGTTTTTCAATCCAGGGAATGAACCTAGTAAGGATGGGAAAATAAACATCCACGATGTACGTGACTTGCCTTTGAGGACCATCCTGTTCACTATCGCAAAGCTTGCTGGTACCACTACATTACATGTGGCAAAAAGATCTTACATGGAGTATGCACTAGAGTGCTTGGAACCAATAGTTTCTAACTGGGTTGAAGTTGTCCTCTTTTAGATGAAATAATAGCTGACCAAGGCAAAGGGAGGAAGGAAGAAACATTTCAACTATGGTTCGATCATGATTTATTTTGACTTAGAGCGGATTCCATTGATGTAGACCCAGCATGTTACACTGGTTATATCTGGCCCTAGAGATCTAAGGATGTAGATATGGGTAGAACTGATGGCTAGACATGCTGGTCAATTGACCTTCATATTCTCGACTGCATTCTTCGCCTAATTCAGATGACAGATGGTCGCCATCGGTGATTATGCATATGTAGGTGTAGACTTCCGAGGAGATCTAGACTTGGCTCTACCAAACGACGCTCAATGGGGTGAAATTGGTAAGAATTTTTTGACAATGTTTTTTTATTTTTCTAAGGTTTATACATGTTTTGTATTTTGATGTTTCCCAAGAATAAACTAAAGTTTTTATGTAATGCAGATGTAGGTCTAGTTTGACCAGTGGGTCAGCTAGAGCATAGAGCAGATGAGCCAGCAGAGAGGGTTGTCCGCAGAGCAGTCCTTCAGGATTTGGATATAACCGAGACTCTTGCTGAGCTACAACAATACATAGAGGGATTGACTCTCACGATTATGAATTTCTGAGTCAAAGAGTTACCCATGAGAGTGCAACACCATACTATTGGCGTTCCTAACCATTGGATGTGGTTATTGCGTAGGATAGCTAGATCAGTAGCTTGTTATCACGAGCATCACTAGTTTACTTTTGACATTTTGCATACATTTTGAGGTCACATGACCAATGTGTCTTGGGCACAAATTTTGTAAAAACCTATAACTATTTATCTATTTGTTTTTAGTGTTTTACTATGTTTATTGCGCAATCCTATTCAATTATGTGATGTGAATTGAAAATATTTCTTTACATTTGTTGCAAATGTGGGTTTATAACATAATTCACTAAGGAATCAATTAATGTATTTAAGTTTCTGAAAATGTGTTGATATTGAATGAAATCAAAATGTCTTTCCAAAAGTCGAACTCTTAGGAACATACGATGCAGTGTTGGATTTCTGACAATATAAACTCTAGTAAGTTGCAGTACCACAAGTTGTGAGTCTAAACTAATGATGATGCAGTTAATACCAAATGAAATGGCATTAGAGAGAAGTTAGATCAATGCTTATACTTGGTGATATTGTTTGTAGATCGACTGATACAAATCCCTTGAAAACTCACTAACTCGTCGTTCAGAGCGAAAATGGTCGATGCTGCAGAGGATAGATTCTGCATACTATGACTAGCACCATCAGCATACCCAATGAATGGTTCCAAATATTTAGACATCTGCGATGAAATGTAAAGTGGATTAATAACTTCAAGAAAAATCTAGAAAAACAAACTAAGATAGTAAATGCAAATCAACATCATATATACAATATAATACAATAGTTCACCACACTCATGTTCAAGCATAGTAATGTTTCAGATACAAACCATTTCGAGGCTGCGCCAATGGAATTCCATCATCATCGTCCAACTCGTAGGCACCCTTAGAAATAACTCTTTTGAAAATATAGGGGCCATGCCATAATGACTCAAATTTCCCTGTACCTATTTCATCAACCTCTTGATCATAAAGAAGGACCAGGTCACCCTCTGAGAAGATGTGAGGCTGGACATGGTTATCGTATTGTGCCTTTATACGTCTCTTATGCACTTCGTTGGCCAATTTGGCTTCATGACGCATTTCATTAATATGGATGAGGTTAAAAAGACATGCTTCTTCAGTAGAGGTGTCAGGTAACAAGTCAAAAGTGATTTTTAATGACGTTATTTCACATTGGATAGGAAAGATAGTTTCCAGACCATACACCAATTGAAAGGGGGTAATTCCAATTGCCTTTCTCACCGAGGTTTGATATGCCCACAAAGCCAAGTACAGGATTAAATGCCAATTTCATTTATGAACTCCTATCATTCGTTGAAGCATTCATTTAAGAATCTTGTTAATAGCCTCAACTTGTCCATTGGATTGTGGATAATAAGGAGTATAACTATCATGCGATAGTCCTAATTTGGCAGTCAATTCATTCATCATGTGATTACAAAAATGCTTACCATGATCTATGACTATAGCATGTGGAACACCAAACCGTGAGATGACATGATTGAAAAAGAATAATGGAGTTGTTTCGCCTGTGTTGTTGAATGTAGGCATCGCTTTAGCCCACTTGGTAAAGTAGTCTACTGCGACAATAATATAACTATGTCCCCCAGATGAACGAGGGTTGCAGGTCATGAATTCAATGCCCCATTTTTAAAATGGTCCCATAGCGATAACAAGATTCATCGGTGCTAGCGGTTTGTGGAATTTATGATCAAATATCTAGCACGCATGACAACTTCTGATCGCGAGGATGCAGTCGCGAAATATGGTAGGCCAAAAGTAATCAGCGTGGAGTATCTTCTGTGTGGTAGCATATCAAGACAAGTGTCCACCACAAACCCCAACATGACAATCATTTAAAACCTTTTCGACCTCCTCATGAGTGAGGCACCTCCTTAAAATTGTATCGACACCATGGCGATAAAGTGTAACGTCGGCGATTAGAAAATATTTTGCTTGGTATCAAATACGTCACTGTTTAGAGTGAAAGGTATCATTAGGGGAATTTTGAGGTCTAAAATGGGCCTCCTAAGGAAATTATAAAATAATAGTGGAAATAATAAAATAAGATTTGATTACATCATCAAATTTTAGAGGGAAAAAAGAAAAAACTATTTTTTCAACTCATATTTTCAACTTATCTCTCAAAGTGTTTACTAAAATTTCGAGCGAGGGTACTCGTTGGATGAAAAATTTAATTCCTCATCCAAGGAGTACCCATGTTTCATACTTTCGACGGGTCCCGCTACACGAAAAATAAAAAATACATGAAAATTGTGATTGTAATCACGTTTTTTTTATTTATTTCCATTTTTTCTTATAGAAGGGTCCATCAAAAGTATGCAACATGGGTACTCCTTGGGTATGCAAGGGTAACGAGGTTTTTTATTTCCATTTTGTTGATCATATGATCATTCCTATGGTGTAGAAGTTTTCTTTTTCTTTGAACCCCTTTTTCTTACTTCCAGGTTGCTTGTCACTTTTGCCTTTGTCAGATGACACGGCATGAATTTTGGAAGAAGGTGCAGGATCAGATGCAGTAGAGTGATGTGTTCTTGCAGTACTGATCATACTATCATTGGCGTGAGAGTCCTTATATGGAGGAGGAACAATAAACTTATATCGCGACGCATTGAGAATTTTCTCGTAGAGCGTGCTAGACTGAGTATAAATCAAATCTAAGTACTGGGCACGAGAAATGAACTATTTTTCAGTGATGACACCACCCTTAGCCACATCCTCAGTTATATATGGTAAAGAGGACTTAATGAACCACTCAGCAAGGAGTTGACCAGTGAAAAATGTCTTGACCATTCTACGATGATGACACCACTCATGAATATGATTAGAAATGTGAGTTGCATTAGTCTGTTTTAAATTGGTCAAGAGTTTCGTTCCATTTTCATATCATATAGGTAACTGGAAGTGGGTCGGAAATGTAGTAGTTAAAGTGGTGAAATTATCAAATTAAGTTCTTGGTAACTTAATGTACCATTTCACGGTCGGACCAGTGAGCATACGCTGGAAAAGACGTAGTCGAACAGAGTCATCATTTATGGAGTTAGATGAACACCACAAATGATAAGTCATAACATGCATCGACAGGTCTTCCCTAGGGTTTCCATTGAACTTAGGAATATCTGAGGGTAATTTATGAGGTATCACCAGCCACTAAGGAGCATAGCTGATTGGATAATTTGTAAGCCGATTTAAATCAGGTAATTCTAAAGTTACAAGAAAGGACAACTATCGATTTAACTCGGGTTGATCATATCCAGGGTATGATGGAATTTCTTGGGCAATAGGCCTTTGAGCACCAGCATAAGGAATTTGTTGTTGGTAACCCAGATAGGGGTTGTTTTGATAAGAAAACACTTGAGGATTCTGTTGACCAAAACCTGGGTATGCTACTTGTTGAAATGAGGGTTGTTGCATTTGTGCTTATGGCTGTCAAGGTGTTTGCACACCAATATTATAACCGAAACTTGAATAATTTGGATTCGATTGTGAATAGGTATAACCTAGTTGTGGCTGTGACATTCCATAATATGGTAATCTAGCTTGTGAATAAATAATTCCAGATACAGGAGGTTGTTGTAAACCATCCGAAGGAGTTAGAGTCTAAGGACCCAATACTTGAGTCATGTATTGGGTTGAAGGACCTACCTGAGGCATTTGAGGTACAACACTTTGAGACTGTAACAGGGGTAAGGATGTATTAACAAGTGGAGTAGATGTGCGTGCAATAGGTTGAACCGGTTGATATGATTGTACAACCGTTTGTGGTTGGATGGGTAGAGTGGGCTACAACTGAAAAATAGTCATTTCAACATTAGGATGACCAAATAACGACGGAGTACTGTCAAAATGGGTGACCATAGGTTTCCCTCGAGCATGAGGAGTATAATAAGATGGAAAATATTGTTCTTAAAATGTCGGGAATCTAGTTGAGATTGTATTGGATGGAATATATTCAAATGGACCAGCTTGATATTGCCATGATGATCTATATAAAGGATCAAGGAATGTAGTACTCATTAGAGATGTACCAGATAGAATACCAGATGATGACATGGGTGAAGTCCATGGGTTTGAGGATGCACCAGAGAAGGTTATAGAGAAATATTGGTAACCAGGTGGGGCAGAAGGGCCACCATATAGATGTGACTCTAGTGATGTGGTAAACATTGACAAGGTAGCAAAAGCAAGTGTTGTCGCAACTGGAATAGATGGTACAATCGAAGATGTTGACCTAGCCATGGTCATACGACCCAGTGTATACCCTACAGGATCTATGAGAACTATAATAGAAACAGGATCAAAGAAAGTAGCGTGTGGTGATTGAGGAAAAGTCTCGTAAAGATAGAGGTCTGATCCAAAATGAGTTGGATTCAAAGGTGTTTTGTCTTGTGGAATTTCTTGAATCGAAAACCAGGTGGATGGATTTCGCCATCAATCCCAAAGTATATTTCAGGTGGTTAACTGCGTGATATGGGAGACTCAATGGCTATACTATATTGTGGGGCAACCGATACAAGAAAAACTTACGATTGTTCGAATTCGAGACCTATATGTTCTGGTACAAGAACGACAAGATTCAGATCAACTTCTAGCTGAACAACGTCGGGTTCGGGAGGTATGGTCTCACTGATTGAATGGATTGTGACCACAGGTAGCTGTGAGGACTCCGTCTCTACAACAGTAGATGAACCAAGATTTGTAGAAACAACTTGAGATGACTCTGGCATATGTGAGTATGATGTCGCACCAGAGGTACTGATAGTACTAGTTTCGGTAGAACGATGTCGCCTTCAGTGACCAAAAATGGATTCTGGTGGTAAAGGTGGTTTAAGTGATATTATACGCGAACGATGGGGAAAGGGATGTTCTTCTTCCATGATGAATTATTTATTTGATGACCAAAAACAAATAAACAAAATAAAATGGTAATTCTAGGCAAAAGGTTTACCAAGTAATTGTGAACTACAGAATACCTCATGGCGAACCAAGAAGTATGAGCATGCAATCTCCCCAAATATTGTGTTCGATGTATCACAAGTTACAAGGTGACTAAATCGGTTACCTATGGATGGATAGAAAAATAATTTTTTCCTCCCAAATAGACCCGAAGGTACGTGGAGGCCCAAGTCCGTATTAGCATTTTTTAATGATAAACCACATAGTGAGAGAACCCCCTTATACTTTTCGTACTAGTACACAACCCTATATACCTAAAGGTACGTGGACGAGCTCTGATATACTTACATACATGGAGTGAGGTATAAAACTCAGAATGTATCGCAAACAAGTTAGCAACAACTACTACGTTTAACGACACCGAAACACATCTCTAGCCTAGACCTTCTAAATGTTATCATTAATGTTCCAATGCTTTCATAGTTAAATTGATGTAAATTTTATGTTGGTCTTCTTTAGAAGTTTGTTTTTGAGGTTCATCGCGTGATGTGATGGAAATTCATAAAAATGAAAACTAAATAATAAGAAAAATTTTCAATTTAGCTTTTTTAATGGAAATACTAGCTACTAAGGGAAATAGCAATCAATTTTAGATCAAACAACAAAGAACACAAACTAAAATGCACCTTTCCGAAATTGTTCCTATGCAACACACACAATTCACTATATGCACATGTGTGTTTTTATTTTCATCTCCCTTAATTTGAATGCAAGAAAGGAAACTATATGCATCAATCAATAAAACAAGTGTTTTCTTCTTTGAGAAACATGGAATAAAACAAAAAATTTTCTTTTAGGAAAAATGAAGAATGCAACTACAATTTTTCCTATAGGAAACAAGGAATGAAAAAACAATTTACTTTACGAAAACAAATTGATCTAATGAAGAAATGAAATACTTTGAATTCTACTTGCCAATGATAAAGAAAAACACTAAATAGATATTGAACAAATTTATTTTTCAAAGGAGGAAGAATCAAGAAAGTTTATTGGTCTCTAAGAGGTATTAGACATCTGAGAATACAACAAACAAGTGGCTGAGAATGATAGAAATGAAAAATTTATATGTAATTTGGTTGGTTGAGGGGCCAACACAGTCTCTAAGGGGAGATAGCGTGTTGCAGAGCACCCCTGAGTGTGAGACAATGCACTGCAGTGCACTGTGTCTTGACCAATAGTGCGTTGGGTGAAGCAGGGATTAAAAAACCAAGCAACAGAACACACTTTTAATGCAATTCTTTCATTCAAATGACTAATAACTAAAATTATATGCTATTGGCGAGGATAAAAGGTGGCAAAAACACCAGGAATGATAGGATTATCCCTAGCAGAGTTGCCAATGTGTTATGCAGAATTATGATCTACGGATAAACCAAATTCCATAAGTGTGGTGCTAGTCACTTAGAACAACATAGGAAAGAATAAATTTCAGTTTCTCTAAAACAAGCAGATATACAGAATGGTAAAGGAGCCTATTTGTGATTCAATCACTTCTCCTTATCCTTCTGTCGCTGTTGTCATCGCTCTCAATCCAAATCAAATCGCCAGATCGATCCCTACAAACACAAACAAAGAAAAAAAACAACGTGCAATATACATATATCTAATTATCTTACTCAATAAAATCGATTAGATACGAAATAAATACATCATTCAAGAATACATTGCACAAGAAATAGAGACATATGTATGGGAAAATGAACAACAATCTTTATTAAAGAGTAGAAGGGAAAGGTTACAACCAATGGATCGATTTGTTCTCAACCTGCTCCAGCTTCATTCCAGCCTCATCACATCCAACATCATTCCAGCAACATATCAATACTTTCACTCTCTCAAATGAGAATATAGCAACATAACTTTACCAAAATTCTTCCTCCCTAGCACTAGGATCTGTGATCAATTTATAAGGAAACTGATGGTAGTTTCTCAAAGAATGACTTTCTAATAATAGGTAAGACATGTTCCCAAATTCAAAGGTGTTAGATGGATACTTGGATTCAAATTTTGACACATATGGACTCTTCTAGAAGGCACTGGCCATGTGGATATTCCCGGAACAATGAGATTTTTTCTCCCAGGTGACTAATGCACTCTTGAATGTCAGGAAGTGCACTACAGTGCACCCTTGAATGGAGGATTTGGCACTGCAACGCAGTTAGTCCCTTTAAAGGCTGTGTTGGTGAGTCAATAAGTGATATAAAATATACTTAAAACCTTGGAAATATCATAATAGAAGCCATGAATGAATTGTTCTTCTCTTAGGGCATACAACAACTAAAATATAAGGGGATGATAGACCCTATTTCATTGGTCCTGGGGATGATGTCCAATTTGACCAGTTCATGGGGGATGATGCCCAAATTGACCTATAACACAAGGTACAAGTTAAATTTGAAATTCCTATATTTGAAGGCCATATAGGCAAAAATTCTCTAGATATATGGTTAAATATGCTAGAAGGATATTTTTCAGTCCATAATTTTCCCGATATGGAAAAAATTATTTTTGCACTCCTCAAGGTCGCACCATATGTCAAGGACTAGTGGGAAACTTACTATTAGCAAAAGGTCGGGGAGGATCCTTAGTATTTTTAGCCACACCCTCTTGGAATTCTTTTTGAGATGTCGACAGGGAAAAATATTACCTTTTTGGGAGCTATGTAAACAAGTACATAAAATGGAACACACTGCAACATGATAGGGACCAAGAAGTGTCAGAGTACATGAATATTTTTCGTATATGCACGAAGTTGGGTATCAAGGACCCTAAGTCAAATATGGTACTCAAGTACCATGTCTATCTACAAAAATACATTCAGGAATAAATGGAGTTCTTGGACATCTCCTCACTTGGTGCATCATAACGATATGTTGTCAAGATCAAGCATAAATATAAATAGAAGAAGCAAGACTTTTGATTTGTGAATAAAAAGTAGGGAAAAGGTACCTCCAATCCATAGAACAAAGGACAAATCCAAGGTGGAACAACTAGGAAAATCCATCGAAGCTGAAAGTAAATAATTGCATTGGTAAGATGAAGAAAGACATGTGAAAGTGGTGTGAGTTCCACAAGAGCCCCACTCACAACATGAATGAGTGTCACGCAAAGTAGTGACTGATGGTTGAGTTAAAAGCTTCAGAGTCAGATGCATGTTTTGAATCACAGACATAACTCGACAAGGGGAAATATATCATTGATTTAGAACCTAGTGTAGTCATTTCCACCACCAAGGTCAAGAAGATTGATCCCGAAGATTTAGAGGAGGGCGATTGTCTCTTCCACTCACATATGTGGGTGAAGTATTCTCTGCTACAGTTCATTGTCGATAGCGAGAGTTAAAAGAACCTCATCTCGACAAAGGTAACTAAGTGGTTGAGCCTGTCGACAACACCACACCCATAGCCATACAACATCAGATTGATCCACCAAGGGAAATATCTCTATGTCAGTGCCACATTTCCTACAACATCAAGCCTTTCATGGATGAGGTGCTATGTGATGTTACTCCCCTTGATGTTTGTGATTTTTTATTAGGCAAACCATATTTCTAGAAGTGACTGCTATGTATGAGTCAATACCTTGTATTTTTATTATTACTTTGGGCATAAAACTATATACGATACTGGAGGTAGCCCTGACTACCACCATTTCTTTGATCTCTGCTAAGAAATGCAGTAAGATCATCTCCCAAAATGGGAAATTTTTTTTTTTCCTGATTTTCTCTCAAAGTGAGGGGAAGATTGTGGCCACATACATAGGTCCCAAAAAGTGTTCCTCCATGCAATAGAAGAAAGTTTATAAGGTTGTGAAAGAGTACAACATCATCTTATCCTCACCCACAGGGGTACCTCTACACTATTATATATATTTGAATCTCGGAGCACCTCTACCTAATGGGCCAATCTACCACCGCTGTCTTCTAGAAAATGAGGAAATCAAGTGGAAAATCTAGGAGTTACTACAAAAAGGACACATCTAACCAATTTCCTCACCTTATGGGAGTCTAATTATACTCATACAGAAGAAGGAAAAAACCTAGATACTATTCATTGATTACCAAGCACAAAATAAAATCATTATCAAGAACAAATACTCGATTCCAGGGATTGATGACCTTCTTGATAAGCTCAATGGGATAAGCACTTTAGCAAGATTAATTTTAAGTATGAGGATAACCAAATTTCCAATAGAACCCACATATGTATGGAAGATTGCATTCAAGTACAAATAGGGTCTCTTCGAGTGGTTGGTCATAACCTTCAAGTTGAGAAATTCCCCTGCAACTCTATGAGGCTGATGGATGAAATTTTTCTACCTTTCACCAAATCGTTTTGGTTGTATATCTATATGACATCCTCATCTTCAGCAAGATTTGGGCAGAGGACTTGCAACATATTCGGAAGATCCTTCAAACCCTACGAAAACACAAGCTCTATGAAAACTTTTGGAAATGCTCCTTTGACATGGACCAAGTCTAATATATGGGTTACTTAATTAAAGAGCAATGCATGCATGTGGATATAGATAAGATCCAAGTCATTCATGTTTCGTCAACAATGAAAACTCTAGCAGAGCTTCATAGCTTCTTGGGCCTTGCCAATCTCTATAAAATATTCATGCTGGGATTATCTCATATCACTTGGCCTTTGAGACAAGTTACCAAGGGTGGAGTGAATCAAATATTTTTTGGTCCAAGTCACAACAAAGGAATTTGTTAATATGAAACAATGTCTTTTCTCTACTCCAATCCTCACATTGCTAGACCTGCAACAACCATTGAGATTGAGACAGATGCCTCCGACTATGCTATTGGTGTAGTTATCACCCAACAAAGGCATCTGGCGGCCTATCATAGTGAGATACTCTCTGATACTATTCATAAGTACCCCATCTATGATGAGGATATGTATTCCATCATGTAATATTTCAGAGAGTGGAAGCATTACATTCTAGGGAAGGAGACGATCATCCACACAAATCAACGCCCTCTTCAGTTTATGTAGACACAAGGAAAGTTGTAGAACAATCACCATTATAAATGGTCCACGTATCTGTAGAAAATCCATTTTAACATTAAATACAATAAGGGAAGCACCAATAATGTTGCAGATTGCCTTAGTCAGACCCCGGTTGTGGAAATGACCACTATTCTCAACTATTATGGGCACAATAATTTTGGATGGCTGCAACTATACAAAAATAATCTAGAATTCACCCTGACATACCAAATTGTGATGGATGGAAAGCAAGTTCCAGACTTCCACCTCTAGGAAGCATTGTTATTCTGCCTAGGACACCTTTGTGTTCCTTCAAGAAAGCATGCCAAGATTATTTGGGAGGCACACTACAGTCGGGTTGTAGGACACTTTGGTGTGGAGAAGATGGTGGAGGTACGACAACATTATTTTTATTGGCCAAAACTTCGTCAGGACGTTGGAAAATATATCAGATCCTGAATTGCATGTGCCATCGCCAAGCCAACCATTAAGAAGCAAGACATATACACTCCTATGCCTACTCCTAGTTGGCCTTGGAAATCCATCTCTATGGACTATATGTTTGGTCTTCCTTCCACCAAGCATGGTAATGACTATGTATTTGTGGTCATTGATAGATTTTATAAGATGCCCATATTGGATTCCTGTAAGAAGAGTATCACAATATAATCCACTGCAAAACTATTCTTCAAATGAGTTTGGGTACATTTTGGGATCCCGCAGACCATTTATTAGATAGGGATAGAATATTCCTAAGCACATTTTGGTTGAGCCTAAGTTAATTTTTGGACTCCAATCTCACCAAGTCAACTTTATTCCACCCCCATACCGATGGTCAGACAAGGTCATCAACAAGATGATAGTGCACATACTGTGCATGTACAAATCTAAGCATACATGAACATGGGCTGAGAGTCTTCCCTATGTGCAACAAAGCTATAACAAAGCTCTACATAGCTCGACTGGACAAAACCCCTTTCAAGTGGGCCTAATATTTCAACCATTGTGTTTCATTGATCTTGCAATGCCTTTTGCATCTACACAAGAATAATTTTCACATGTTCAGTTTGAATCTGATAAGGCCATCGAGTTTATTGAATGCATTCGGCACATCCGTCAAAACGTTCATGACATGCCGAATAAATCCAAATCGAAATGCAAACAATTCATGATCAATATCAGGTAACGCATAAGTTTAAAGTGAGTGATAAGGTTTGGTTGCATTTGCAGAAGGAATGCTTTTTCAGAGCTTATTGAAAGCTTCAACCACTCTGGTACAGGACTTACACCATCACCAAGGTTGTGGGTAACAAATTTTTCGAGCTAAGTATCCCCCCTATTCCTTGACCTGCACCCAGTATTCAATGTGGACCGCCTTCGACCATACTTTCCACCATTGTTGGACATGTCAAACATTGTAGCAGCTAACACCTATAGAGGTCAACCCATATTGCATTGAACAAGACATAACAAATCAGATCATGGACACACATATTAAGAACAGTTTCCAATAAAGGATCCAACTGTATCGAGTTGTGAAAGTTGGTTAGCTCCTATACCAAGGAAAGTGGCTCACCAAGGACCAAATTCAATAGAATTTTCCCCATATCATGGAGGCACTCAATGAAATGGAGACCATTGCTTCCTAAGGGATGGGGAGGCGGGGGGGGATTGATCTAGGTGGATATTGGTGTCCACCTGCATATTTCACTTGGACTCCTAGAGCTATTTTCTTTCATATTGCTATTTTCCTATATAGATTTTGGAAATTTTCTATTTTTGGCGATTTTCAAGTCGTGAACTTCCATATCTATGTTGAGGCCCTAAGCGAATTTATTGGGGAAACAAGAAAATAATAGCCTTTGATTAAATGTTTTAATCCAAATTTGTTTTCCTTGGATATACCTTTCTAACGGGCTATCGTGTGAGCCAAATGGAGATTGTATGCCAAAGTTACGACCCTGGGAAGTTGATGTTCCAACTAACCCATTATGGTCCATACCTTTCGATGCTTTTATCTCATAGGGTTAGGTTTTTGGATGTTTAGAGTTTCTCAATGTTTCTTCATCATTAAAATTCCTCTGGACCTCATTGTAACACAGTTCATAAGGCATGTATCTGTAACATCTCTTCTCATAGATAAGTTATAACTACTTGATCTAGTTTATTTCCATTATGCATGTAAAAAATTTTCAACAATTTTCTATTTATTAATTGAAGTTTTTTTCATCATATCTATATGTTTTTGTGTAAATATGTATTTCATTTCATTATTTCATAAATTTAGATCATTATGAGTTTAAAACTTGAGGAAATTCTTGCACATGGAGAGATTTTATTCCTCCCACCTATTGGTAAATTCAATGTTAAAATAGATATATGTTAGTCTTGAGAAACACACTAATTATTTGTTTTAACTATAAGTTGTTTTTTTTTAAATGTATATACTTAATTTACATTGAAATATTTTATTTATGATTCATATTTTCTACATTAAAATGTTAATACATGCCCCATCATATTTAAAAATTGAAAACATACTCTCTCTCTCTCTCTCTCTCTCTCTCTCTCTCTATATATATATATATATATATATATATATATATATATATATATATATATATATAGATATATATATATGTATGTATGTATGTATGTATGTATGTATGTATGTATGTATGTATGTATGTATGTATATATATATATATATATATTTTGTGTGTGTGTGTGTGTTCTCTTTTCCTTTCGATCCAAATTGGTCCAACCTCCAATTGAAATACCTGTTGGTGCAATACTTGGATCCATAATGATTCACTGATATTTTTCCACCAAAAAATCTTCCATTTTGAGCTTCCATAGCTAAAGTTCTCATTGAATTTATTTATCTCTATCTTTGAACCACTCACCATTTCCTTTCATTATAAGAATTGATTCTACATATCTCCCACTTAATAATGTCTACCACTAGCTTGAGCCAAACCCCTTAGCTAGAAAGGTGCCCCCTTGAAGCCAAAAATTTTCTCATACTAAATTTAGATTTTAACCTTGTACATTTTATTATTTGAAATATATTTTTCATAAAATAAAAGAGATGTAATGGAAAACACATGCATTAACACAAAAATTTTTCCTTGGAAGCTAAAATTGAGAAAACCATAAATATTTTTTACTATATCTATCTTTATAGTATTACAATGCAATGTATACATCCCATGACATTCATAAACCACCAATCCATTTCTCTTGGTTAGAATACAATTGTACTTCCTTAAATGAAACTACAAAACCATGGGATAAATCACCATGTGCCACAAAACCAATAAAAGAAGAAAGCATGTGCTAAAAACCACTAAAAATGGATGTGAAATCTTGCCATTTATCCCCCAAGGGTACTACCCCTAAACCCCCACATAGGGGGGCTTCTCCCCCTTATGACCCCCTTGAGTAGAGGTCACTTCACCCATCCCCCGATAATCCTCCCATTATGCCCAACACATGTAGGTAGTCATGCAAAGATTATAAAACATACAACAATGGGGGTGGTTGATGATAAATCCCCATGAGCTGTATTGGGGATGGAAGTTCCCTAGGGAAGGAAAGTGGTATCCCAAGAACTCGTGAAAGGTGGTCGAATGCTAGACTTTCCCTATAGTCTAGGACAAAAAATGGGTGGAAAGTGGGTGGCGGTGAAGGGTATGATGGTGATATTGTTGATCTAAAATGAAATAAGGCAACTTGCATACACATTTATAATATTTTAATTACTTAACCAAAATAAAACAACAAAATTCACATTTAACCATGATTTAACTTGACACATGATACCTAGGAAGTGGGTGATATGTCCATCCCAAGTGGACACAACTCCTCTCTAGACGACACTGCAACCTATAGAAACATTAAAATGATATCACAATTATACCCAAAATAAAATCATATTCAAACTAAATTCATTTATAATGTGGAATGAAAACATATGACAATTTTCGTAAGGAGGGATCATATTAATTCACCACACTTACATGTGTGGTACACAAAATGGTTAGCCACTACTATTTCTATATCAATGGTAGAAACTGACATTGATGCATCTATCGACATCGGGGGTTTGATATGCATAGAAATTTCAAACAACATATATTTATATATATAAAGCAAATACATAATAAATTGTGTGTGTGTGTGTGTGTGTGTATTGAAGAAGTTAGAAATAGTCAAGAACCTAACCTCCTCCTCCATTTAATCCTCATGTCTACTAGCCTCCATTCGCCCATAACAAGTCTCCCCATAGCTTGAAAATATATGAGGTTCACATGTGGCTCCATGTATTTTCTCCTAGCTAGATTTTGTTGTAGGGGATGAAGGTGATACCTTTCCCCCAACATCACTTCTAGGTTTATCCTAGTGGAATAACGTTATGTATGTGCTATGTTGCACCATGTTGTGAGTCAAAGTGACTATGCCTATCTAGGTTCGAATAATTTTTTTCCCTAATGGAGGATGTTGAGTAGGGGTTTTAGGAATTTTCCTAGGAGGATGAGGACCTAGTTATAGGTCATGCCTAGAATTCCCTCTTTCATGTGTGGACCTAAGACCCAACCCTTATAATTCACCCATATCAAAGTAGTTAACATAGAGACCTAACAAAAAATTTACCCATAATTTCTTAAGGAAATTGAAAGACACCTATCATAAACCACCTATCCATCCAATGGCCTATAAATGGTTGGAAGGCACACTAGTCCATATGGACGTGTCTCTTTGTGACTACTTGTTGTTATTGGGTTCTTTTGTCCTTAGGTATTATATCAACTATTTTTTATAAATGTTTTGGTTTCAAACTTGTTATTTATTTATACTCGTCCTATAATATTCAAATATTCAATACTTGTAATTAGAAATAATTGTTAATAGGCCTTTGGAATTTGCAATGGATGTTACAATTGTGTATGGAGAAGTGGAAAGTAACACTAAGGAGGGCTCTTTGGTATTTTCGCAAGTCATGTATGAGGGTTCTCAGAGAGCTCTAACTCACTTCAATATCCATGTTAACGTTTGGTGGTTGTGGATTCAAGTTTGTTATGCCACCCCGAGGTGATGTTTGGTTCAATTTTTTACTGGATTCCACAGTAATACAATGCCTTGCAATTCAATAAGGTAAAATATAAGGCCCCAAGGGTTAGTTCAATTGGTCAATTCCTTGTTGTTAAATAACCTTTTATATTGAGATATTGCGTGTTCACTTCTCTCAACACCCTCAAGGTTAGGATCCATGGTTGATTTGGAAATAAGTAATCCCTTCGGGTGCATATTCCTGGTACAATATTCTGTGGATGTAGCAGTCACCGATATATGAGTTCCATGAACCAAAAATAAAAAATAAGAAGGTAAAATGCAATTTAGAAATTATTTTAATTCAATTAAATAATTTATGAAATAAAGTAAAATCATCATGTTGAATCTTTTAGAAGTAAACTTTGTGATAAGAAGGGACCAAATATGAAGGGCTACTCTTTATTTCAAGTTGAAGGGTATATTTTCATCCAACCCTTCCATGATGAAAAGTTTCAAAGGTGATTTTACTTCATTTGACAAGAGTAAAATAAGTACATATTTCAAAATAAAATCATTCTAAATAAAATATTTCCTTTCTAGTTTTTACAATGTTATAAATTAATGAGAAAAAATAAAAATCATTAAGTCCAAGCCATATTTATTTTCTTCGAAATAATTTCAAAGTATTCCAAATGACAATGTAAAGCTTTAGATACAAGGTCATAATCCAAACTTTTTGTGACACCCATATCAGAGGATTTGTTTTATGTATCCATATAACGATTGAGAACTCCATCTTAGATTAATATCTCAAGAATATCATAATAATGTTTAACCATAGGATCCATGTCAGTTGTAAATCTCATTAGAAAAGAATAAATTTTCACAGACATTGAGGATTTTATTGAAAGGGTGGTAATTCAATAAAAACACTCCAAGAGCCATGAGGAGAAGCTTCTTTATTTATAGGGCTCTAGGAAATCACAAATCTAGTATGATTCCATGAATTTCTTATTATGTAGCCTAATATATCTATAATTACCATGGTCAATGCAAATACAAAGTGGAAGGATATTACTCACCAAGACTACCAAGTATGTTATTTTTAGTGGGGACATTGATTATTCACTTTATCTCAAACCATGAAAAAAATGCATGACATAATGGATTAAGAGCATAATCCATATTGCATAAATCTCATGATAACATGAATTATTTACCTGTATATCTCACATAAGTATCCCACTGATGCATCAAAAATGTTGCTCCAAGACATAGGTTGTAAAGGATACATCTCATCACTATTGGGTTTGCATTAAGGTATAGGGAAAAGTTGTAAGGAACATTATAAAGTATTTGATTCTTAAAGTATCATCATAGTAATGCCAATATTACTAGAAAGAAGATAAAGAAAGTGAAAGAGTGTGATAGATAAAGATGCATAAAATTTGAGAAAAGAGAATGAACATGGTAAGGAATAGATTATGAAAAAAACAAATTGAATAGAAGATCACAATTATTATTGTTGTGATCCCACTTGTGGGTTTTGTGATATTGAAAAGGTCCATTTTGTGCAGGTTCATACATAAACTTAATCAATAATATACAAAGTGGTCACTAATCTCAATAGTGTTTGCATATCCCCAACAAATTATTAACATAGTTTTGTGTGAAACAAATAAAAACAATGAATTATGTTTACAACAAGCTTAACCAAACCTATATAATATTAGTGGATTGCTGAAATATTAGATCTAGATATGGAAAAATAGAAGATCACGAATGTAGTAGTTATTTGTGTTAAAATCAATATTTTGCAAGGATTACCCAATGTATTATCATTGTGGTAGATAATAATGTCATGAAAACCCTTTAGTATCAAAATGTGCCATATCAAAACACTTGTTTTCACTCATATGGTCATTTAAAAATCACATGACCTTACAACAAAATGGCCAATATAGGAGGAGGAAATCATATAATTATAGATCTAATAAATTTTGGAGTGGAAATTCTGAAGCCATGAGGAGGGAAAGGAAACCATAAATGCGGATAGTGGAAGTAGTCCTACAAGGGTCCACTATCAAATCAAAATCTCAAGTGGATGACATGTTAATTGAATCAAACAAAATCTCACATGTCACATTTCTAAACTAGATGGCGGACTCATATAATCCATAATCGTAATTCTAAGTCCATCCCTTCAAACAAATTCCCCTCATGACCATTGAGAGTTTAGAGCTCCTATGCAACCTATCATTTCAGAAGAGATAGATACCATAGAGATGGAGACCTAGGAAACCTCCCCTAGTCCATTAGGTTCTAGTAATACTCCTACAATGTTAACTACATCAAAAAGGTACCTAACCATAACCCAAGCTACAAAAACTAATCAATATTTAGGTGGATTGGGATCATGGCTACAAGTGCACCTATGAAAATAAGGGGTAGAAGAACTCATCTATTACATATTAAAAAAGATGCAAACAAAGAAATATTATATATATATAACATCTCACCACCCTCGGGCACTTAGTAGAGTAGCTCCGAAACAAGTGTTTGAATGATTTTCATCTCTCACAACATAAGAGGCACTGAGATGGCCTTAAAGCAATGAACCCTAAAAAAAATTATATTCAAACACAAGCTAAGTATATTGATGTTGCAAGAGATTATGTGCTTGGAATTGGAAACAAGGTAGTATTTGAAAAGACGTTTTCCTGACTAGTCATCTATGGAAATGAACTTGGAGGCTGATGGGTTGTTGAAAATGAGATCCTTAGTTTTTTTTTTTCAACAAATTTTGAAAAAAAAAAAAGAATCAATTAAAATCCTTAGCTTGAATGCCTTGAAGTCCAAATTCATAAAGTTGGTTAGCATTTTTCTCAATCTCCCCTTAATTTGCTCAATCACCCTAAAAAATTATCACATGATATTTAGTAGTGGGGGGGGGGAAGAGTCACGAGAACTCAAAAGTTAACCTTGAAAGAAACGTGCACATGTGCATTCTTAGGAGTGTGAGTGCATTCCGAAGAACACATGCCCATTCTTTTTTTTTTTTTCTCTCATGGCATTGATGTGGTGTCCTAAGTGGTGGTTTAGGGAATATTGAAGAACATGTGTATATTATCGAGAATGTGACCATGTTCCTACGTGAGCACATTCATGATGATCCCATTGCCACTTTTGAGGTCATAAACTTTGTGCAAGTGCCCTCATGCTATGTGGTGATGTTTATTTCTTTATGTTCTAGCCTTTTTTGATGATTCATACTTTTACTTTATTGTATTGTGTTACAACTTTTTGATGTTATGTTGTATGGATTATTAGTGACTATGGTGATTGGTAGTTACTTATAGTTTCCCTTGTTAGTTGTTAAGAGTTGATGTGCCAATGGTTATGAGGGATTCTTAACAACAAACAAGGGAAACTATAAGTAATGGTTATGAGGGATTCCTAACAACTAGTTTCCCTTGTTGTACTCTTATGTGAACCCTTACTTGCACATTGGAACCAACGTATGGTTTCATTTTGGGACACCATCATGAAAGGTGTGAGGTTGGAATGTTTAATGGAGCAACTCACAAAAATACCTATACCAAGGGTTTGATGAGTAGATTGATATCTTTGCAGAGTAAAATGTCCCATTGATTAGATGGAGTGTACAAAAGTTCAAATTATATATATATATATATATATATATATATTATTTTAAAGATCACTGCCAAGCCAGACATGAAATTCGTGTATGAGACCTCTTTGTTTATGGGACAAGGGACCCACCTCTGCACAACCATTTGACTAGTAAATTCTATGGAGGTGTACATACTCTAACCCCTTTGGATTTGAACTTGTGACCTATTACAAAGAAGCACATATTCCTAACATAAGCTTAAATATTAGCACATGTTTGATAAATTGTATGAAACTTTCTCAGTTATAGAGGCTTGAGGAGAACTTCAAGTATGGTTAAAGAGAGGGAAAGGATAGTATATAGAATGCTTAAAACCTTGTTGTTGCATTATAGCATTGCCATGAATTGATAATAGGAGATGTGGATTTTTGGGTTAAAAGAACTTTTAAAAAAATGTATTATAGAATTTACAAGGGAGTAGTGATGATGGTTTTCATAATCCAAAGCATGGTTTGCAAGGGGATTACTGATAAAAGTAGTTCATTCCTTGATTAAATTTTTTTGGTCAAAAAGGAGATTTTACCTTTACTCCCTTAGAAATAACAACGCTATATATATATATAGCCGGACCCCAACCCTAAGACGAGAGTTAATGGGCGTGAAAGGAATAAATAAAGGGACGGTGGGCCCTTAATGAACAAATTTCCATTCATTGTGATGTGTGTATTTACTCTTTGTGGCCGACCATGAACGGGAACTTTGATCATTCACAACGTAGAATTTCGAGAAAGAAATTTTTTTATAAAACTTTTGTGCACAATAAACATTCCCATGTGTTACCTAAACATCATTATTTTTACCACTGACAACCTGATAAAACATTTCGAAACGCAACTCTGACAGCTTAAAACATTAATACATCCTTTAAAAACTATCACTATAGTGGAAATCTACACCAACTTTCATATATTTTAAACTTCTAAACTAGTAAAGAGAAACCTTAATACATCATTTAAAAACTATCTCTAATTTCGAGAAAGAAATTTATTTATAAAACTTTTACGCATAATAAACATTCCCATGTGTTACCTAAACATCATTATTTTTACCACTGACAACCTTATAAAACATTTCGAAACGTAACTCTGACAGCTTAAAACATTAATACATCATTTAAAAACTGTCACTATAGTGGAAATCTACATCAACTTTCATATATTTTAAACTTCTAAACTAGTAAAGAGAAACCTTAATACATCATTTAAAAACTATCTCTAATGTCGAGAAAGAAATTTATTTGTAAAACTTTTATGCACAATAAACATTCCCATGTGTTACCTAAACATCATTATTTTTACCACTGACAACCTTATAAAACATTTCGAAAAGCAACTCTGACAGCTTAAAACATTAATACATCATTTAAAAACTATCACTATAGTGGAAATCTACATCAACTTTCATATATTTTAAACTTTTAAACTAGTAAAGTGAAACCTTAATATATCATTTAAAAACTATCACTATAGTGGAAATCTACATCAACATTCATACATTTTCAACTTTTAAACCAGTAAATATGGGAGAAACTTTAATCTGATTTATTGGATTTTTAACTTAAAAAAATATTTCATAGATAGATAATGAGAATTAATCTAAATATTTATAACTTGTTTATATCTATCTTATTCTAGATTTATTAAGAATTGAGAGGGTGTAAATCTTTTTTCATTTTAAAAGAGGTTTTTCAAATTTAAAAAAGAAAAAGAAAAAAAGTTTGCATATGAAGAAATTTGATCCCTTTAACGTTGAGTAGTTTCAGAGTTAACATGGATCTAGCCTCTCTTTAAATATATTCTACATAAATACCATGAATCATTTTTATTTTTGTTATTATTTATTTTTAAAGGGTTATTTTTTTCTAATTATTATTATTATTATTATTTTGATCGAGTTAAAAAGTTTACATTACATTATGTTATAACATCTCTACCATACTGGTGTGGTCCCTCTTGGAGAAAAAAGAAAATAAAAAATTAAATTATACCAGCCTAGATCCATCTTAACTCCGGATCTATCAAGTGCCGAGAGGGATCAAATCTCTCGAGGTGAAAACCTCTTTTTTGAGTGCAAAACTTGAGGAAATGTTTGCACCTCAAGAGATTTGATCCCTTTCGGCTCTTGATAGATCCGGAGTTAAGATGGATCTAGGTTGGTTTCAGTCATGTGTTGCCAAGGAAAATCTATCGAAGATATGATTAAGTTTATCAATAATATGTAAATATATCAAATATTAATATAATATTTTTAAATATGCTAAATATTTCTGAGATTAACTTGGTCATTTTAATTTTAAATTTTCTTAGTTACCTCAGTTTGTTGAGATGAAAAATATTGTTAATAATTTTAATGATGAAAATGATGAAATAATTTTTTTTGAATGAAAAGTGACAATAATAATGTTGAAAGATAGAAAATGTGAATACTAAGAATATACTCATGTTACAAATAATCTTCATTGTGATCAATCTCAAACTATTCTCTTCTACTATTCTTATTGCTACCCTTGTTAGTTTTGTCATCTTTTCATATTGATTATATGAAAAAGAAAATTTAAATCGTAAATCATTTAAATATTTAGCTCGAGCTGTTATAGTAAACATGATACCTTGTCTCTCTTGCTCTACAATATTAATCGGTTAAATTACTATAACACAAAAATCAATGTGTATTGTCAATAACATTTTGTTCTTACACTAAAATCAATGCATATTGTTAATCCAATTACTTTAAAATTAATGTACCATCATATATCCAATTACATCAAATCAGAATTCAACATCTACATTGAAATCAATGCATTTAATGCAAGAAATCAAATAAGATTAGAAAACAACTTCTGCATTGAAATCAATGCATTTAGTGCAAACAATCAAATAGGATTAGCAATAATCTACATTGAAATCAATGCATCTAGTGCAAGCAATCAAATATAATTATAAATCAACATCTACATTGAAATCAACACATCTAGTGCAAGCAATCAAATAGTATTAGAGATCACCACCTACACTGAAATCAATGCATCTAGTGCAAGTAATCAAATATCATTAGAAATAAATATCTACACTAAAATTAGTGAATCTAGTGCAAATAATCAAATAGGATTAGAAATCACTATCTCCACTTAAATCAATCCATCGCGTGCAAGAAATATTCTTCCCTCTCTCCACCCTCCATCCATATCTATATCCCCCTCCATCTCTTCTTTTTTGTCTCTCTATCTCACCCCCCTAAACACACATGCTCTCGCACTCCATATATATCAATCTCTTTGTCACTCCCTCCCTCTCCCCACTTCCCTCTTCTTCCCTCTCTTTACCTTCCATCTATATCTCTATCTTCCCCTTCTCTCCCTCTCCCCCGCTAATATCTCTCTTTCCTCCTTCTTTCCTCTCTCCCTCTCTCTCCATCTTCCTTATCACTCCCTCTCTCTTTCTCTCTCTCCACATTTATCTCTCTATTTCTTTCTTATTACCTCCCTCTCTCTCCCCTTCCAAGTCCATCTCTCTTTCCCTCCCTCTCTTTACTCTCTCTCTCTCTCTCTCTCTCTCTCTCTCTCTCTCTCTCTTCACCCACCAACTATGTTACTATATCCCTCCCTCTCTCCTTATCTCTCATTCTCTCCACCCTTATATCCATCTCTCCTTCTTTGCCTCTTTATCTCACCCCCAAACATACACGTTCTTTCTCTATGTCTCTCCCTTGTCACTTCTTCTCTCTCTCCACTTCTCACTCTCTATATTTATTATTTCCTACCTCTCTCCCCCTCCAACTCCATATCTCTATTGATACCTCTTCCTCCTCCCTCACAAGTCCTCTATCTCGTCCTTCCTCTCTCTCCCTTTCTCTCCTACCTCCCTCTCTCTTCCCTGATCTCTCTCTCTCTCTCTCTCTTTTCCCTCCAATACTCTCTCTTCTCCCATCATTCTCCTCCTCTCTCTCAAGTACTCTCTCTCATCCTCCCCCTCTCTCCCTTTCTCTCCTACCTCCCTCTCTCTTCCCCATCTCTCTCTCTCTCCCTCCAACTACATTTCTATATCCCTCCCTCTCTCCTTCTCTCCCCCCTTCTCTCCATACATCCTACTTTGTCTCTTTATCTCACCCCTAAACATACACACTCTCTCTCCATCTCTCCATTTCCATTCCCTCTCTCTCTCTCTCTCCACTTCCCTCTATATATTTCTTCTTCCTTCCCTCTCTCCCCCTCTAAATTCATCTCTCTATCCCTCCCTCTCTCAAGTTCTCTCTCTAGTCCTTCCTATCTCTCCCTTTCTCTCATACCTCCCTCTGCCTTATACCATCTCTCTCTCACTTTATCTCTTACCCCCCTCTCTCTTCCTCCATATGTGTCTCTTCTAATCCTATCACTATCTCCCTCCCCCTCTCCTTCTCTCTCTCCCCCCTCCATATTTGTGTCTCCCTCTCTCGCTATTCATTCCTCCTCTCCCCTTTATTTTAGTTTATCTCCATCTCTCCCTTGTCAATCCCCATATATCTCCACCTCTATCACTATATATCTTTGTTCTTCTCTCCCATATATATCTATAGTTAATATATATCATGATACATTTATATATATTATAATATAATAAATTTAACATTGTATTAGTAGAAAGTTATTAAATTTAATAAAATTAATATTATAATATATTAATATGAGTATTAGATTTAATAATAATAATAATATTTAAATATTATTGCGCCGAGAGGCGCATTCTACAGCCCAGTATGACCCTGATGTGTAAGTGTGTTGGAAGCCAAAATAACAAAAACTAAAGAAAATTTTAAAAATAAAATCTCAATAATGTCGGCTTAAACAATAATTTAGAAAACCATGTAAATAAACAATTAAAAATTCATTAAAAAATAAATTTATCAAAATATCAAGAGGTTTATAAACACTAGAAAAAGAAATGGTAAATAAATAAAAATATAAATAAACTAGAGGTATTGTAAATAAATAAATCCTTTTTTTTTAATTATATTTATTCCATAAACTTCTATATTTACTAAACTCAAAAAAGAGGTTTTATGTAGGTGAAGCCTAAGGGCCAAATACCATGGGACAAATACCATTTGCCAAATACCATATTTATAAAAGAGGTATAAATAGGTAAGGTATATAAATAAAAATATATCAAATAGGTTTAGAAATCAACATCTAATTATATATGAAGACTATGGCCCAAATACCATGGAATAAATTATTATTAATAGCATGCAAAAAAAACATTATTGCCCCAAGAGGCGTATTCTACAACTAGTATGACCCGATGTGTAAGTATGTTGGAAGCCAAAATAACAAAAACTAAAGAAAATTTTAAAAATAAAATCTCAATAATGTCGGCTTAAACAATAATTTAGAAAACCATATAAATAAACAATTAAAAATTCATTAAAAAAATAAATTTATCAAAATATCAAGAGGTTTACAAACACTAAAAAAATAAATGGTAAATAAATATAAATATAAATAAATTAGAGGTATGGTAAATAAACTAAAGGTATGGTAAATAAATAAACTTTATTTTTATTTTTATATTTACTCCATAAACCTCTATATTTAAAAAACTAAAAAAAAGAGGTTTTATTTAGGTGAAGCCTATGGGACAAATACCATGAGCCAAATACCATATTTATAAAAGAGGTAAGGTAAATAAATAAATATAAAAGAGTTATAAATAGGTAAGGTAGATAAATAAAAATATATCAAATAGGATTAGAAATCAACATCTAATTATATATGAAGACTATGGCCCAAATACCATGGAATAAATTATTATTAATAGCATGCAAAAAAAACATTATTGCGCCGAGAGGCGCATTCTATCCCAGTATGACCCCGATGTGTAAGTATGTCAGAAGCCAAAATAACAAAACTATTAATAGCATGCAAAAAAAACATTATTGCGTAGAGAGGCGCATTCTACAGCCCAGTATGACCCTGATGTGTAAGTATGTTGGAAGTCAAAATAACAAAAACTAAAGAAAAATTTAAAAATAAAATCTCAAGCCAAAATAACAAAAACTAAAGAAAATTTTAAAAATAAAATCTCAATAATGCCGGCTTAAACAATAATTTAGAAAGCCATATAAATAAATAATTAAAAATTCATTAAAAAATGAATTTATCAAAATATCAAGAGGTTTACGAACACTAAAAAAATAAATGGTAAATAAATAAAAATATAAATAAACTAGAGTTATGGTAAATAAACTAATGGTAAATAAATAAAATCTTTTTTTATATTTTGATGTAGGGGCATCCGAACCAACTCAAATTAAATTTGAAATCTGAACCTGAAGAGGTGGACACGTGGACAGTCACACAAATTTGGGACAAAATTTGTTAAAACAGAATTAGTTTTCTGTAACCATTTCTTGATCTTTTGTAAAAACCTATAAAAAGGAGAGCCTATAGTGTGTGAGAGGGAGATAGGAGAAGTACAATGTAACCACTAAAGGAATTGGGGCTGAGGCTGAAATGCCTTAGATGTTTGTAAGCGATGTTCTTGTATATAATAGAAATACTAATTATGTGTGAAAAAATTGTATATAATAGAAATAATGATTATGTGTGATTTCTATGTATCTGTGCGTTTGAATATGGTTTATTTGTTGGTTTAGTGTTATGTTTTCAATCATGTTTTACAAGCGTGAGATTGTTGCAGACTAAGCAGATTAAATGCCTGTGTAAAACAGGGTATGAATTGACAGGGTATGAATTGAATGCGTAAGAACTGAATACATATTAGTTCTGGGTAAAGAATTGCTGTGGGGCTGTGTATAAATCACATGCGTTAATATGTATGGAGCTCTGTTGGCTGAAATTAATTGAAATCAATTAAAATCGACACATATCTGCTGGACTATAACCATAGAGGATGTCGTTGTGTATATGCGCCTGTATTAAATAGAACACTTGAATTCACCCTTTGGTTATGAATTGCATGCGTATAGTTCTGAGTGGAGGGTTTGTTAACAAAATTGCTGAGACTTGGTCTTGTATTGAAAGACGAAAACAATATCACAGTATCTGAACTTGGGTACGAGACTCTGTTTAAATTGAATCGAAATCAATTGATTCAATCGAAACGGTGGCTTGGATCGATTCACAACATCAAACGTGATTTAATATGACATTGCCGAAGATTGAAACATATTTTCCATTGAGTGGTTTTATGAAGTAATACAACCGAATGTTTTTGAATTCCAGTTCGAAACGCGTGAAGGTGGACCGGCGTTGTTGATCGAAAGTTCAATGTTATGCTTTCTTTTGGTTGCTTTTGATATATATTATAACTGCAGTCCATGTTTAATTCAGGGGTTTAAGTCTAAAGGCAACCAACGTTGTTGGTTGGGATTATAAAACTTATTTATGGGCTCCATTGATAAATGTTCCTATGTGTAAGCACAGAAGTGGTGCAGTGGAAGCGGAATGGGCCTATATCCATAGGTCCCAGGATTGGGACTGAAGATTTGGATAATGAATTTGCAGTTTTGACATGGAAATGAAGATTGCATATTCATTTTGTTTAACCGAAAGGTGAACCTGCTTATTGTGGGTTCAATTTTCGTCAAGTGGTATCAGAGCAGGAAAAGATTCCTGCGGAGAATAAGTTCGCGTACAGAGAATGAGTTTGCGAATGAAGAGGTACAATTTTATGAAGTTTTGTGAAACTTGTGAATTTTATGTTTTGTGAAGGTAGCAGCAGAGGAAGGTGAGAAGATGCAGCAACCTAGAGCAGGAGTGCTCAATTGCTTCGAGAGGAGAGAACCAGAGAGATGCCAAAAGACTAAGCTCAGGAAAGAAGCTTGGTGAGGTATCTGGTTGTTGGCAATATGATGCTGAGTGTTGTCCTTGATGGCAACCCACTTGATGAAGATGATGGCAACCTACTTGATGAAGATGATGGCAACCTACTTGATGAAGTTGTCCCTGATGGAATATGTCTTGATGAACTTGTTAAATGATGTAAATCTGGTGTATATACAATGAGTACAGAAGGTAATGATGGAAGGAATGTCAGTATGTGCTAGAACATGATGAAAAGAGTATGTATCAAGGCATACGCGGATTTGTCTAGACAAAGTAGCGTATGCACGCGGGAAATAACGTGCCAAGTCGCGTATGGGAAAAAGCGCTCTAAATATGTAAAACCAGGGGTAACCACCATGGTATTGACCCATCGTATTGAGTAATGATTTGCCTATGTGATCCCGTCTAGGAATACCATTGGAAGTTATGTGGTTTTGAATCATGGTATTGATGAAGGGTAACTCTATATAAGGAGAAGAAAATCATTGTGCAAGGAGTGGGCAAGAATTCTGAGCTTGAATGAATACTTCTCTCTGAAGCATATCTGAATGGAAAGGGTTACAGTTGAATGAAAGATCTGAATGTATGATGAACCAATGAAGAAATGATGAAGAAGGGAATCTAGATCTGGAATTTATTTGTATATGCTAGATCTGTTTATGGAATGATTAGATCTGAGATGAGGCGAACATCTGTCTGAAGTAAAGGGTAAAATCTGAGTGATGTATCTGTTCTGAAGAAATGCAATGACCTAAATGTCTGAAGAACTATACGCTAGTTCGCCGCAAAGTAAGCGCGTATATACGTGGGTTTGCTGAAGAGAAAGCGCGTATGGGCAGTAAAATTAGCTCTGTAATATGTACAGAAGTATACGCGGGTTTGTATGGTCGAAGGCACGTATATACGCAGGATCAGTGAAAGGAAAGCGCGTATGAAGATTAGGGTTTGCTGAAGTATGAAGTATCAAATGTCTGATCTGTTCTGCTGTGTTACTGCTATCTGTTGATGACGTATGATTGAGCTCAAATGTATGGAGTGGGTCCAGTCTGAAAATATGATGAAAAGTGGCCTGCAAGTTGTGTTCTAAAGGAATCTTTTGGATCCAGTATGAAAATTGATGAAACGTGGTCCATGGTGGTGTTGAGGGTTGTAGCCTTCAGTCAGGGGGTTGTAGCTCCCTTCCAGGTGAGGCTGGTAAACGAGAGCAGGGGGTCGTAGATCTTTTCCAGGAGAGGCTGGTAAACGAGAGCAGGAGGTCGTAGCTCCCTTCCAGGAGAGGCTGGTAAACGAGCGCAGGTGGGTGCCTGCGTGCTGGTAGGAGGCTGCGCCAGCACATATGTTGTAAGATGTTTTCTCTATAATAAAATATTGAAGGTTGAGACAACGACAGCGGTGGTTTTCTCCCGACTTGGGTTTCCACCTAAAATCCTGGTGTTCATGTGTGATGCTTATGTGTGATGATTTACTCTGTTATTACTGCACATGTCTGTTGCTATATAAAAATCTGATGAATGAATAAATGCAAGGATCTAAGTAATGAATTAATTGCATATTAAGATCTCTGCATATACGCGAGTTTTGTGAAGGGTATCCGCGTATATACGCGAGTCTGATCAAGTAAAGTAGCATATGGGTTTTAGAGCATGAAAAAGTAAAAATATTTGAGTATGCCCTAAATACTGATTCACCCCCCCCCCCCCCTCAGTATTTTTCCCAACAATTGGTATCAGAGCAGGTTCTTCTGCAGAAGCTTGATCGCTTGAAGGAGATCCATCGCAATGGGAAGTCATGAAGGAGTATTGTCTTTAAAGCCACCTCTATTCAATGGAAGTAATCTGTTATTCTGGAAGATACGAACAAAAGCATATCTGCAAAGTCTTGGTGCAGAAGTATGGGAAATCGTGGAAGAAGGTTATCAGTATCCGGCAAGTATTCCTACTGATGCAACAGAAAGGAAGAAATATGAAGTCAATGCCAAAGCAGTCAATGTTTTGTTAGGAAGCATGTCTGAACCAGAATTTTCTAAAGTGATGCAGCTAAATTCAGCAAAAGAAATATGGGACAAAATCATTCTGAGCTATGAAGGAGATACAAAGGTAAAAAGTGCAAAACTCCAAACTCATAATTGAATATGAAAATTTAAGGATGCATAGTGATGAGAGTATTGCCAGTTTCTTTTTATGTCTAGATGATATTGTAAATCGTATGAGAAGTTTGGGTGAAACCATAATCGATACTACTCTGGTGGAAAAAGTCTTAAGATCTCTGACTTCAAAATTTGAGTCAAAAGTTTCAGCTATTGAAGAAAGGCAAGATCTGCAAACTCTTACTATTGTTCAACTACATGGTATTCTGACTGCTTATGAAATGAGACAAGGAGGTCCCTCTCAAATCAAAGAAGCTACTTTTAAGGTGTATGCAAAAGGAAAATAATAGACAGATGTCAAGGAATCAAATTATATATCAGAAGAAGAAGAAGAAAATTTTGTGAGAAAACTCCAACTAGGAACTGGAAGATTCAAAGGTAAGCTTCCCTTCAAGTGTTTTGCTTGTGGAAAATTTGGTCATTATGCTGCTAAATGTCCTTATGAAGATAATCATGGTAAAGGGAAACAATTTGAAAAGAGAAAAAGTTATTATGCAAATGAAGTGTCAAGTGAAGATGAAGAAGATTCTGACCAAGATCTGCTAGTGCTCATGGAAAATAAGAAAAAGAAGAAGGCTACTCAAGAAAAGGAGACATCTCAGAAAACATGTGCAGCAGAAAATGAAGATGATAAAACAGGTATTGATAATTGTTCTTGTGATTCACTTTCTTGTGCATGCAATGATGAAGATAGTGAAAGGAATAAAATGGATCCAGAAGAAGCTCTCAAGATTAAATTTGAAGAACTACAAAGATCATCCAATAAGAAAGAATCTATGATCTCTCAAATGAAAGAACAAATAGAAATGCTGAATGGACAGGTAGACAAGTATCAAAGGTTTCACACTTATGCATCCAATCGAATTAAAAGACTAGAAGCAAAAATCAACGATCTAAATGCAGATCTCGAAAAATCAAACAAGAAGAATGCAAGAATTGAAGCTGAAATCATTTCTCTCAAAGAAGATCCAGAAGAACTTGAAGTAGAAAAAATCTCTCTGAAAGCAGATCTGGAAAAATCAAACAAGAAGAATGAAGAACTTGAAGCAGAAATCATCTCTCTAAAATCAAATCTTGAATCTTCAAATAAAAAGAAGGAAGAACTCTTACAAACTTTTGAAGATCAAGAAAATGGGTTGAAAGAAGAGATTCTAAATCTGAATGATCAAGTAGAAGAAGGAAAAAGGGTCGACGAAAGTATGAAGAAGCAATGCCAAAGATTGGAAGTTGAGGTAAACATTCTCAAAAGTAAATTAGAAGAAAAGGATAAACTTTTGAGGTTTCAAGATAGTACTAAGATTCTGGATAATATTCTTAGTAGTCAAAGGTCTCCTTCTATCAAACTTGGTCTGGGTTTTCATGAAATGGTTAAAGGAGAATCTAGTTCACAAGGAAGTGCTAAAGATTCAAAGGATGTCAAAGCAAAACCTGAAGAAGTGAAAGAGACAAAAGGGCAACCAACAATTATGAATTCTCAAAGGAAATCTTTCACTCCTAACTATAGAAGTATCAATAATGTTGAATGCTTTAAATGTCATAATTATGGGCATGTTGCAGCAAATTGCAGAAGCAGATCATTTCAGTCACAATCAAACAGATTCTATTCAGAAAGGTACTCTGGTTTCTTCAAGGGATATTGTTTTTCATGCAACAAGTATGGTCATAAATCAGCTGATTGCAATAGAAGGAAGAACAGAGAAAGATACTATGATCCTTATGCTTACTTCTCTGGTCACATAAGATGTTATGCTTGTAACAAGTATGGGCATGTGGAAAAAGAATGCAGGATGAACAGATCTGAGAATTTGAACAAATTCCAGCACACAATAAGAAACTTCAAGCAAAGCTGGAAAAGGAAGGAAGACCGGTCAGAAACGTAGGGAATATTGACCCTAATGCAGTCATCAACTTCTGAAGCTTACTTCTCTTAATGACTGCAGAAGTGATGTGAGATACATTATGGAGCTTAGTAATGTATCGTCACAGGGGGAGCGATGTATGATGATTCTCATGGTTGATTTGGAAAATCTGGTTATGATTATCGCTGACAGAGCATCTGACATGAAGAAGACAGGTACAGGAAGGACAAATTCAGGGGGAGATGGAGGAATGTGAAATTTTCTATAATTCACTTTCCATACGCGGGTTCAGTGAACTAAAGCCGTGTATACACGCGAGTTCCAACAGACATAGTCGCGTATGCATTGATGATAAGAGAATTGGAATGACATTTGAAGATCAGGAGCAGAGGTTCAGGGGGAGCATCAGTCTGACTGCTAATGATTGTACTGTTAGCATTATTCTGGTTATACTCATACTAATGAAATGATACATGGTTTCTTATGTTGAAGATTATGGATGAGCCCAGATTTGTTATTTGATGAAGAATATCTTTTGGATATGATGGAAGTCTTATGATTCGGAGATGCGGACAGATCATGCAGAGATTGTTGCTGATGACTTGCTGTTAAAAGTATTCAGATTGCTCAAGCTAAGGAGGAGCCTTGGACATATGGAAAGGATGTTTGGATGCACATTTCAGTGGGAGCACTAGTCTTGCTGAGTATAATGCATTGTTGGCATTATGATGATTCTAAAATATGATATCTCTCTTGAGGTCTTTCTGGTATTGGTCACAAAAATTCATACTTGTAATTTGATAAAAAGGTCTTGTTGAGACCCATGATGTAAAATTGTAATATTCAGTCATGTAAGGACTTGTCAAAATTTGTAAACCCACTTGGTTGGGTAGCTGAGTCAAATTTGTAAACCCACTTGGTTGGGTAGTTGAGTTGAGATGTGTAAACCCACTTGGTTGGGTATTTGAGTTTCATATGTAAATCCACTTGGTTGGATATTTGATGTAAGTATGAGTCCTTGGTGATAGGAAGGTCATAGAGTCATGTACTTCATTAAAAAATATGTTTGAAGATTCAGCATGAACTCAGGGGGAGCATGGTAACTTCAGTACACTTCAGATCTACAGAGCTCTTACGTCAACAAGACGAGAAAAAAACCTTGAGTTGGTTTTGGTCCGCCCTTTGCCCTTGATGTCAAAGGGGGAGAGTGACATGGTGTTTGAATAAAGAGAAAGAATGGTGTCAAGAGTGACATGGTGTCATTGTATTCTTAATATATCTATCTGTTGTGGTGATCAAACACCATCGTGGTTGCCATCAAGTCCAAAGGGGGAGATTGTTGGCAATATGATGCTGAGTGTTGTCCTTGATGGCAACCCACTTGATGAAGATGATGGCAACCTACTTGATGAAGTTGTCCCTGATGGAATATGTCTTGATGAACTTGTTAAATAATGTAAATCTGATGTATATACAATGAGTACAGAAGGTAATGATGGAAGGAATGTCAGTATGTGCTAGAACATGATGAAAAGAGTATGTCTCAAGGCATACGCGGATTTGTCTAGACAAAGTAGCGTATGCATGTGGGAAATAACGTGCCAAGTCGCGTATGGGCAAAAGCGCTCTAAATATGTAAAACCAGGGGTAACCACCATGGTATTGACCCATTGTATTGAGTAATGATTCGCCTATGTGATCCCGTCCAGGAATACCATTGGAAGTTATGTGGTTTTGACTCATGGTATTGATGAAGGGTAACCCTATATAAGGAGAAGAAAATAATTGTGCAAGGGGTGTGCAAGAAGTCTGAGCTTGAATGAATACTTCTCTCTGAAGCATATCTGAATGGAAAGGGTTACAGTTGAATGAAAGATCTGAATGTATGATGCACCAATGAAGAAATGATGAAGAAGGGAATCTAGATATGGAATGTATTTGTATCTGCTAGATCTGTTTATGGAATGATTAGATCTGAGATGAGGCGAACATCTGTCTGAAGTAAAGGGTAAAATCTGAGTGATGTATCTGTTCTGAAGAATTGCAATGACCTAAATGTCTGAAGAACTATACGCTAGTTCGCCGGAGAGTAAGTGCGTATATACGCGGGTTGACTGAAGAGAAAGCGCGTATGGGCAGTAAAATCAGCTCTGTAATTTGTACAGAAGTATACGCGGGTTGTATGGTCGAAGGCACGTATATACGCAGGATCAGTGAAAGAAAAGCGCGTATGAAGATTAGGGTTTGCTGAAGTATGAAGTATCAAATGTCTGATCTGTTCTGCTATGTTACTGCTATCTGTTGATGATGTATGATTGATCTCAAATGTATGGAGTGGGTCCAGTCTAAAAATATGATGAAACGTGGCCTACAAGTTGTGTTCTAAAGGAAGCTTTGGATCCAGTGTGAAAATTGATGAAATGTGGTCCATGGTGGTGCTGAGGTTTGTAGCCTTCAGTCAGGGGGTTGTAGCTCCCTTCCAGGTGAGGCTGGTAAACGAGATCAGGGGGTCATAGCTCCCTTCCAGGAGAGGCTGGTAAACGAGATCAGCGGGTCGTAGCTCCCTTCCAAGAGAGGCTGGTAAACGAGAGCAGGGGGTTGTAGCTCCCTTCCAGGAGAGGCTAGTAAACGAGCGCAGGTGGGTACCTGCGTGCTGGTAGGAGGCTGCGCCAGCACATATGTTGTAAGATGTTTTCTCTATAATAAAATATTGAAGGCTGAGACAACGGCAGCGGTGGTTTTCTCTCGACTTGGGTTTCCACCTAAAATCCTGGTGTTCATGTGTGATGCTTATGTGTGATGATTTACTCTGTTGTTACTGCACATGTCTGTTGCTATATAAACATCTGATGAATGAATAAATGCAAGGATATAAGTAATGAATTAATTTCATATTAATATCTCTGCATATACGCGAGTTTTGTGAAGGGTATCCGCGTATATACGCGAGTCTGATAAAGTAAAATAGCATATGGGTTTTAGAGCATGAAAAAGTAAAAAGATTTGAGTATGCCCTAAATACTGATTCACCCCCCCCTTCTCAGTACTTTTCCCAACACTGGTAGCAGGGAGGACTGCTATTGCAGAGGTTTTGTTGCAGCTCACGATGGACAATTCCACAGAGGATGTGGGTAGAATTTTTCAAGATGTTGCTACGGGAAGATCACAAAGAGCAGTTCCACAATGATGTGGGTAGAATTGCTGACAGCTGTAGAAGCCATATGAACAGGAGGTCATAAATTTTTGTGCCTCGAGAGTCTGATGCAGGGGCATCCAAACCAACTCAAATTAAATTCAAAATCTGAACCTGAAGAGGTGGACACGTAGACAATCACACAAATTTGGGACAAAATTTGTTAAAACAGAATTAGTTTTCTGTAACTGTTTCTTGATCTTTTGTAAAAACCTATAAAAAAGAGAGCCTATAGTGTGTGAGAGGGAGATAGGAGAAGTACAATGTAACCAGAAAAGGAATTGGGGCTGAGGTTGAAATGCCTTAGATGTTTGTAAGAGATTTTCTTGTATATAAGAGAAATACTGATTATGTATGAAAAAATTGTATATAATAGAAATACTAATTATGTGTGATTTCTATGTATCTATGTGTCTGAATATGGTTTATTTGTTGGTTTAGTGTTATGTTTTCAATCATGTTTTACAAGCGTGAGATTGTTGCAGACTAGGCAGATTAAATGCCCGTGTAAAATAGGGTATGAATTGAATGCGTAAGAACTGAATACATATTAGTTCTGGGTAAAGAATTGTTGTGTGGCTGTGTATAAATCGCATGCGTTAATTTGTGTGGAGCTCTGTTGGCTGAAATTAATTGAAATCGATTAAAATCGACCCATATCTACTGGACTATAACCATAGAGGATGCCGTTGTGTATATGCGCCTGTATTAAATAGAATGCTTGAATTCACCCTTTGGTTATGAATTGCATGCGTATAGTTCTGAGTGGAGGGTTCGTTAACAAAATCGCTGAGACTTGGTCTTGTATTGAAAGACGCAAGCAATATCACAGTATCTGAACTTGGGTACGAGACTCTATTTAAATTGAATCGATATCAATTGATTCAATCGACACGGTGGCTTGGATTGATTCACAACATCAGACATGATTTAATATGACATTGCCGAAGATTGAAACATATTTTCCTTTGAGTGGTTTTATGAATTAATACAGCCGAATGTTTTTGAATTCCAGTTGGAAACGCGTGAAGGTGGACCGGTGTTGCTGATCAAAATTTCAATGTTATGCTTTCTTTTGGTTGCTTCTGATATATATTATAACTGCGGTCCATGTTTAATTCGGGGGTTTAAGTCTAAAGGCAACCAACATTGTTGGTTAGGATTATAAAACTTATTTATGGGCTTCATCGATAAATGTTCCTATGTGTAAGCACAGAAGTGGTGCAATGGAAGCGGAATGGGCCTATATCCATAGGTCCCAGGATCGAGACTGAAGATTTGGATAATGAATTTGTAGTTGTGACATGGAAACGAAGATTGCAGATTCATTTTGTTTAACCAAAAGGTGAACCTACTTATTGTGGGTTCACTTTTCGTCATATTTACTCCATAAACATCTATATTTACAAAACTCAAAAAACAGGTTTTATTTAGGTGAAGCCTATGGGCCAAATACCATGGACCAAATACCATATTTATAAAAGAGGTAAGGTAAATAAATAAATATAAAAGAGGTATAAATATGTAAGGTAGATAAATAAAAATATATCAAATAGGATTAGAAATCAACATCTAATTACATATGAAGACTATGGCCCAAATACCATGGAATAAATTATTATTAATAGCATGCAAAAAAAACATTATTCGCCTAGAGGCGCACTCTACAACCCAGTATGACCCCGATGTGTAAGTATGTCGGAAGCCAAAATAAAAAAAAAACTAAAGAAAATTTTAAAAATAAAATCTCAATAATGTCGGTTTAAACAATAATTTAGAAAACCATATAAATAAACAATTAAAAATTCATTAAAAAATAAATTTATCAAAATATCAAGAGGTTTACGAACACTAAAAGGGAAATAGTAAATAAATAAAAATATAAAAAAACTAGAGATATGGTAAATAAACTAAAAGTATGGTAAATAAATAAAACCTTTTTTTTATATTTACTCCATAAACCTCTATATTTACAAAACTCAAAAAAGAGGTTTTATTTAGGTGAAGCCTATGGGCCAAATACCATGGGACAAATACCATGGGCCAAATACCATATTTATAAAAGAGGTAAGGTAAATAAATAAATATAAAAGAGGTATAAATAGGTAAGGTAGATAAATACAAATATATCAAATAGGATTAGAAATCAACATCTAATTACATATGAAGACTATGGCCCAAATACCATGGAATAAATTATTATTAATAGCATGCAAAAAAAACATTATTGCGCCAGTATGACCCGATGTGTAAGTATGTTGGAAGCCAAAATAACAAAAACTTAAGAAAATTTTTAAAATAAAATCTCAATAATGTTGGCTTAAATAATAATTTAGAAAACCATATAAATAAACAATTAAAAATTCGTTAAAAAATAAATTTATCAAAATATCGAGAGGTTTATGAACACTAAAAAAAGAAATGGTAAATAAATAAAAATATAAATAAACTAGAGATATGGTAAATAAAGTAAAGGTATGGTAAATAAATAAAACCTTTTTTTTATATTTACTCCATAAATCTCTATATTTACAAAACTCAAAAAAGAGGTTTTATTTAGGTGAAGCCTATGGGCCAAATACCATGGGACAAATACCATGGGCCAAATACCATATTTATAAAAGAGGTAAGGTAAATAAATAAATATAAAAGAGGTATACATAGGTAAGGTAGATAAATAAAAATATATCAAATAGGATTAGAATCAACATCTAATTATATATGAAGACTATGGCCCAAATACCATGGAATAAATTATTATTAATAGCATGCAAAAAAAACTTCATTGCGTGGAGAGGCACATTCTACAACCCAGTATGACCCTGACGTGTAAGTATGTCGGAAGCCAAAATAACAAAAACTAAAGAAAATTTTAAAAATAAAATCTCAATAATGTCGGCTTGAACAATAATTTAGAAAACCATATAAATAAACAATTAAAAATTCATTAAAAATAAATTTATCAAAATATCAAGAGGTTTACGAACACTAAAAAAGAAATGGTAAATAAATAAAAATATAAATAAACTAGAGGTATGGTAAATAAACTAAAGGTATGGTAAATAAATAAAACCTTTTTTTTATATTTAATCCATAAACCTCTATATTTACAAAAATAAAAAAAGAAGTTTTATTTATGTGAAGCCTATGGGCCAAATACCATGGAACAAATACCATATTTATAAAAGAGGTAAGGTAAATAAATAAATATAAAAGATGTATAAATATATAAGGTAGATAAATAAAAATATATCAAATAGGATTAGAAATCAACATCTAATTACATATGAAGACTATGGCCCAAATACCATGGAATAAATTATTATTAATAACATGCAAAAACACATTATTAACCCTACAACCCATATGACCCCGAAGTGTAAGTATGTCGGAAGCCAAAAAAAAAAAAAAAAAAAAAACTAAAAATAAAATCTAAATAATGTCGGCATAAATAATAACTTACACAACCATATAAATAAACAATTTAAAATAAATTTAAACAATATAAATTTAAATGATGAAGAGTTTTAAGAAAACTCAAAAAAGAGATATGGTATAGAAATAAAAATATAAATAAACTAGAGGTATGGTAAATAAATAAAACTACTTTTTCTAGTTACTCGGGAGGTATGGTAAATAAATAAAACTATATTTTATGGTAAATAAATAAAAATATAAATAAACTATAGGTATGGTAAATAAATAAAACCTCTTTTTATATTTACTCCATAAATCTCTTTGTATTTACAAAAACTCAAAAAAGAGGTTTTATTTAGGTGAATTCTATGGGCAAAATAGCGGGACAAATTATTATTAATACCATGGGTCAAATACTATATTTATAAAAGAGGTATAAAAATGTAAGGTAAATAAATAAAATTACATCAAATAGGAGTAGAAATCAACATCTAATTATAAATGAAGCCTATGGACCAAACTAATAATAATAGCATGCAAAAAACACATTATTAACAATGACATTAGTATTAAAATATTAATATTATTATTAAATATAATATTCATATTAATATTATTAAATTTAATAACTTTATATTAATAAAATATTATATATATATATATATATATATATATATATATAGATATATATATGGAAGGGAAGAACAAAGACATATGATAGAGCTGGAGAAATAGCGGGAGAGACAAAGGAGAGATGGAGATAAACTGAAGGATAGGGGAGAGGAGGGATGAAGAGAGAGAGAGGGAGGGAGGGGAGTGGGAGAGACAGAGAAGGGTAAGAGAGGGAGAGGGAGACATAAAGATGGAGGTGGGAGAGAGAGAGAGAGAGAGGAGGATAAAGGGAGAGAGGGAGAGAAGAAGAAATACATAGAAAGTGAGAAGTGGAGAGATATGGAGTGACAAGGGAGATATGGAGAGAGAGTATGTATGTTTAGGGGTGAGATAAAGAGACGTAGAAGGAGTGATGGAAACAAGGGGGGAGAGAAGGAGAGAGAATAAAAAAGGGATAGATATAGTAACATAGTTGGAGAGAGAGATAGAGTGATGGGGGAAGAGAAAGGATCCGAGAGAGAGAGAGAGAGAGGGATGAAGGATGAGAGAGAGGACTTGAGAGAGAGGAAGAGAGTGAGGGGGAAGTGAGAGGATTGTAGGGGAATGAGAGAGAGAGAGAGAGAGAGAGAGAGGGATGAAGGATGAGAGAGAGGACTTGAGAGAGAGGAAGAGAGTGAGGGGGAAGTGAGAGGATTGTAGGGGAATGAGAGAGAGAGAGAGAGAGAGAGAGAGAGAGAGAGAGAGTGAGAGTGATGGGGGAAGAAAGCCTGGAGGTATGAGAGAAAGGGAGAGAGAGGAAGGAAAAGAGAGGGGACTTGAGGGAGAGGAGGAGAGAGGGAGGAAGATAGGAGGAGAGAGGGAGGGAAGAATGAATACATAGAGTGATAAGTGGAGAGAGAGAGAGGGAGTGACAAGGGGGAGATGGAGAGAGAGTGTGTATGTTTTGGGGTGAGATAAAGAGATAAAGAAGCAGAGATAGAGATAAGGGAGGAGAGAAGGAGAGAGAGAGAGGCATATATGAACAAAGTTGGAAGGTGAAGATAGAGAGAAAGAGAGAGGCGGGAGAGAAAGGAAGAGAGAGAGTGGAGAGAGGTAGGGAAAGAGAGATGGAGATGGAGGGGGAGAGAGAGGGAGGTAAGAAGAAATACATAGAGAGTGAAAGCTGGAGAGAGAGAGAGAGAGAGATAAGGAATATGGAGAGAGAGGGAGAGAGGATAACAGGAGGGAAGAGAGATATAAGCGGGGGAGAGGGAGGGAAGGGGAAGAGAAAGAGAGAGAGAGAGAGAGGGAGGGAGAGGAGGAGCGAGTGATAAAAAGATAGACTGGAGAAAGAGAATGCATGTTTTGGGGTTGATATAGAGAGACAAAGGGAGATAGAGATATAGATGGAAGGTGAAGAGAAAGACGAGATAGATGGAGACAGGGATGGAGGGACAAAGAGATTGGTAAATATGGAGTGAGAGTGTGTGTGTTTTTGTGAGGGTGAGATAAAAAGAAAAAGAAGGATATATGAAGGGACATATAGATATATATGGAGGGGGGAGAGAGGGAAGAATATTTATTGCAATAGATGCATTGATTGCAATGTAGATTGTGATTTCTAATCCTATTTGATTGTTTGAACTAGATGCATTGATTTTAGTGTAAATTTTGATATCTAATGATATTTGATTACTTGCACTAGATGCATTGATTTCAATGTAGATAATTTCTAATCCTATTTGATTTCTTACACTAAATGCATTGATTTTGGTGTAGATGGTGATTTCTAATCTTATTTGATTGCTTGCACTAGATGCATTAATTTCAATGTAGATGTTAATTTCTAATTATATTTTATTTCTTACACTAGATGCATTGACTTCAATATATATGATTTCTATTCCTATTTGATTTTTTGCACTAAATACATTGATTTCAGTGTAGATGTTGGTTTATAATCCTATTTTATTGCTTGCACTAGATGCATTGATTTTAGTGTATATGTTGGTTTCTAATCCTATTTGCTTACTTGCACTAGATGCATTTATTTGAGGGTAGATGTTGATTTCTAATCCTATTTGATTACTTTCATTAGATGCATTGATTTAAGTGTAGATGTTGTTTTCTAATATTATTTTATTTTTTGCATTAGATGCATTGATTTTAGTGTATATGTCGATTTCTGATTTGATGTAATTAGATGTATGATGGTACATTAATTTTAAAGCCATTGGATTAATAGTGTGCATTGATTTCAGTGTAAGCACAAAAAATTATTAACAATGTAGATTTATTTTTGTGTTATAACTTAATTAAACCTAATAATATTGGAGAGCAAGAGAGACAAGGTATGATGTTTAATACAACAACTCGAGCTAAATATTTATGATTTCAACTGTCTTTTTTATATAATCCATATGGAAAGATGACAAAACTAACAAGGGTGACAGTAAGAATAATAGAAGAAAATAGTTTGAGATTGATCACAATGAAGGCTATTTGTAATTTACTACATTCTTATTATTCACATTTTCTATCACTCAATATTATTACATTGTCGTTCAAAAATTGTATTTCATCATTCTTCATCATTAATTAAATAAGCGAATTTAAAATTAAAATGAATCGATAAATCTCAGACATATTTAGCATATTTAAAATGGTTATATTAATATTACATGTATTTACATATTATTGATAAAATTAATCATATGTTCCTCATATTATTGATAGATTTCCTTGGCCGCACACGACTGAAACCAACTTAGATCCATCTTAACTCCGGATCTATCAAGCGCCGAGAGGGATCAAATCTCTCTAGGTGCAAACCTTTCCTCAAGTTTTGCACTCAAAAAAGAGGTTTGCACCTAGAGAGATTTGATCCCTCTCCGCGCTTGATAGATCCGGTGCTTAATAGATCTAGAGTTAAGATGGATCTAGGCTAGTATTAGGGTTAATATTGTTTTTTTTTGCATGCTATTAATAATAATTTAGCCCATGGTATTTGGACCATATGCTTCACCTAAAAAAAACCTAGTTTTTGAGTGTTCGTAAATTTAAAGCATATTGTGGTGTAAATATGAAAGAGGTTTTATTTACTTACCATACCTGGTTTATTTATATTTTTATTTATTTACCATACCTTTTTTATTTACTATGGTATTTGCCCCATAGGCTTGTTATATAATTAGATTTTTATTTAGAATCATATTGGATATATTTTTATTTATTTACCTTACCTCTTTATACCTCTTTTATATTTATTTATTTACCATACCTCCGGTTTATTTAGACTTTTATTTATTTAAATTTTGAAATATTGCAATTTTGATGGGGAAATATTTATATATTTAAAGATTTTAATTTATCCATAGAACATGGGTTTTCTTTTTAAAGATTCATTTTACAAATATTTATTTAAAAGAAATATTAAAAGAATTTGGATTTTGATTGTTTGTGTTGAATTAACTCTTTTCCTTTGATTTAGGTAATGGTATTGACTTTAGTAAAGAGTAAAGATGTTTAAAATTTTACTTAATTTGGAAATTCAATGTGGTAATTTTTTTTGTTAAAGGAAAATTTATGATCCATTCATAGGTGAGATAATTTACTATCCATTCAAGTTATATAAAATTAAAGATTAGGTTAATGCTTTGGCCGATATTAGTAAAAATAAAATTTACTATTTTTTGAAGACATGACATACTTAACATCGGGGTCATACTCGGCTGTAGATTGCGCCTCTCGGCCCAAAAATAAGTTTTTATTTTAAAAATGACAATTTACAAAATTAATATATGATAATATTTTTATTAAATTACTTATTAAATTAATTAAATTATTAAAATATTTATAATATAAATATATACTAATTTAACAAATTATATTATAACATAAATAAATATCAAATTGCAATCAGTTATGATTATAAACTTTTATCATATTACTATAAATTAAGTGAATGTACTAATTTCATATATATATATATATATATATATATATATATATATATATATATATATATATATATATATATATATTAAAAAAAAATGAGTAGATTTGGTATTAAATCTACAACTCGTTGCAACAAATACCCAAGAAATTTATTACATTTATTCTTCTAGAGACTTGTCTCTTGACATTAATATTACTAAAGTGTCTAAGGGGCTACATAGGAATTCTAATATGAGTATGAGTACAACCTACAAAATATTCCAAGCAGAAAAGAAAAAAAATTGGGTTGTGAGTATTGTTATCACTCAAACCAACAGGGGACCTAAAAGGGACTCCTAAGAGGACAACTTGCTAGGTCAAGGGCAACGATGGAGAATAAGCCCATTATCACCACAGCTAAGACTCCCTAGTCTTTACGAACTTCACCAATGGGAGGAGACACAATAGTTGGGCAACGACTTATAAAGTATAGGTCAATGAATAGGTGTGAAGTGACCTTAAAGACCATTTCCCTAGGATAGAATGAAGAATCGAACTTGCTTGCCTTTTAAGCAAGGAACTTGATTTTCTAGGGAGAGGGGATGGATTTTGGAAACCATGGATGCTCTTAACCTAGTCAAGGTGACGGGAAAGGGTCAAACAATAATTTTCAACCGAAGGTGTCAAATTAATCCTCTTAGGTGCTAGCCTTGGGGATACTATGACAAACCTTGATCCTAGAGCTAGGGCTTGGGGTATCTGGAGATTCCACTGCTAGATTTGCTTCAAATTAGGAGGAGAGCTAGGGGACCCACCATCGCAATTGTATCTAGGAGATGAAAGTTTTCCTATGGTTAGTTTCCTGGAAAATTGATGCCCTAGGTGACCTAATGAGGTTAGACCTAGGAAAAAAGGGAAAAAGGTGAAAAATAGGGTTTAAATGATCACCCTTTTTGAGGGACCAGTGCATGATAATCCATATTGCATAAATATCAGATAACATGAATTATTTACCTCTATATCTCACATAAGAAACCCACTAGTGCATCAAAAATGTTGCTCCAAACCTTAATGTTGTAAAGAATACATCTCATCACTATTGGGTTTGCATTAAGGTATAGGGAAATATGTAAGGAACAAATATTTGATTCTTAAAGTATTTTCTTAGTAATGCAAATATTACTAGAAAGAAGAAAAAGAAAGTGAAAGAGTGTGATAGATAAAGATGCATACAATTTGAGAAAAGAGAATGAACATGGTAAGGAATAGATGATGCAAAAAACAAATTGAATAGAAGATCACAATTATTATTGTTGTGATCCCAATTTTGGGTTTTGTGATATTTTAAAGGTCCATTTTATGCAGGTTCATACATTGAACTTAATCAAGAATATAAAAAGTGGTCACTAATCTCAATAGTGTTCACATATCCCTAACAAATTATTGACATAGTTTTGTGTGAAACAAAGAAAAACTATGAATTATGTTTACAACAAGCTTAACCAAACCTATATAATATTAGTGGATTGCTGAGATATTAGATCTAGATATGGAAAACTAGAAAAACACCTATGTTGTAGTTATTTGTGTTAAAATCAATAATTTGCAAGGAATACCCAATGTATTATCATTGTGGTGGTAGATAATAATGTCATGAAAACCCTTGAGTATCAAAATGTGCCATATCAAAACACTTGTTTTGATCTGAAATTGATTGTTATTTAATGTTGTGCTAATATTATTTTGAGAATTAATATGAAAGTGCTTTGGTTTGCTTCTTATACAAGGGTTTATACATGTGCTTATGATTGAAAATTCAATAAAATTGATGAGAATAAGAGTATATCATGAACTTAAAAGCATGGAAACTAAATCTGAACATCAACATATAAAAAAAAACAATCACAAATAACAGAGACAAATACACATGTTTTTGATGAAGGAGTTCACCCCTCCTGGGCTACATCTCCTTGGTTTATCTTCATAGCTTGGGCCTTTGTATTAGCTTCAATTGTGAAAAGGTGTTGTTTATAATCTCCTGTTGCCTCTGCAACCTGCTCCAATGGCTCCAAAACATCAAAATATACCAAGAATGACTCTTCCTGAGCCAAAATTGGTCGAAAATTTCCTTAGTTATGGCAAAACCAATTTTCCTAGTTTTTCTCCACTAAAAGTGGAAGTCCGCCAGTTAACTTCACTATATGTGGAGATTACGCCGCATTTGGCGGTTCCGCCAAACCCGCCACTTAGATAAGCCACACTTAATTAGAGATAAGTAAGGATTAAAGTGTATTTAGTGGTGTGTTTAGTGATAACCACGTTTAAGCGCTAACTATGGATTATAATGGTTAAACCACAGATTAATGTTAATAAATACGTTCTAATATCGTTTTAAATACTCTGCCGAATCTGTATTGCCTCTTGGTCATAGCACTTTGGACATTTGGGAGGGAGTTGGACCCCTCCGGACCCCCAACTCCCACTCAATGCTAATTCAAATAGTGGCAGAGTCCCATATAGAGTAAGGAATTGTGGTATGGTGCAATGGTTGGCGCTGGCATTAGTTTGGGGAAGGTCACGGGGTCGACCCCGACCTCCACCCCTCCGGTCATAATTTTTGGTGAATGAAACTCTGGTTCAGACCATAGTATACAACTTTGGTTATAATATATGTTTATTGATATACGTATGTAATAAATTGCACCCATGACTATGGTTTCGATCTTGAATTCGGACTTGAATTTCGACCTTCATATATAACAATGCCATCCAACCTTGCCATGAGGGAGGGCACATGGTAGCCTCTGGCTGTGCCACGTGGCCCTTCTCCATTGGCATAAAATTCACTATTAAAATAATAATTCACCATAGAAGATAATTGCAACCTTAGGATTAGGAAGACAATTTCAATTTCCCCAAGCAACATTGGAAAATCTGATTCTGACACTTGTCACAGTATCACTAGATGAAATCTGGAGAATATTCCCTGGATATTCCTAAGGTGCCGACTGGACTGCCAAGTCATAAATTTTTCACTGTTCTGCACATTTTTTACCTGTTTGAGAAAACGAACAACAAACCACAACTTACTCATATGAACTTGGATTTTGATGAAACGAGTTGAGTTGGAATCCCGGTGATGAGATCTATCTGGTCATTCTAGTTTGAATAATTTCTGAGCACTTTCATTTTTTAGCTAAATACTAAGCCTCTGGTCATTCCTCCCCACTAGAAGCCTTTTGGACCCCACAAGATACTGTCAATTTTTTAGCAGGTTAGGGTACATCTCCCTCACCCTTTCACTCTCCATCCATTTGGCCTTTGAAGGATTTTGTCCCTTGAGTCCCAGTATAAGGTATTCGACATTCCCTCTCCTTGATGTTCTGATTCTTTTATCAAGTATGAGATCTTGCTGAAGTTCATCAAGATATTCTGGTGAGAAATCATCTATTTATGGCAGTTGGACGTGCTCTTGTTGATCATCAATCAAAGGAGGCTCAAACAATCTCAAATTCTCAACATTAACGACAAAATATATTTTCATATAAGGAGGAAAATCTAACTTAAATGCATTAGTACCAATCTTTTCCAGAATTTTAAATGGACCATAACGGATTGACATGAGATTTTTACCTTCCCCTTGCAATTTTTCTTTGTTGATACACAACCAAACGTCATCTCCAACCTACAATTTTGGATCAACGCAGTGTTTATCATGCCTTGCCTTGTAGCTGCTTTGACTCTTTTCAAGTTGTTCTTGCATTGTGTGATGTACCAAATGAATTTTCCTAATGAACTTCCTTGCCTTATCTATGTCACTATGCCCATATATAGCGACATCTTTCTCAGAGATGAAGTCCAAAGGCGATCTTGGCAAGTACCCAAAACATGCCTCAAATGGCGATGTGTTTGTGGAAGAATGTTTTTCCCTGTTGTATGCATGGTGCATGTAATGCAACTGTTCATACCACAACTTAGGATGTTTGCTACAATAGCCTCTAAGAAGATGAACGAATGTCCCATTTACCACCTCAGTCTAGCCATCTATTTGTGGATGAAATTGTGTACTCTTCTTCAACTTTGTGTTTATCATGTCCCATAATTTTGACCAGAAATTCCCAACAAACTAGGAGTCCTGATCACTTACAATAAAAGTAGGAAGACCAAAATGAACCCATATATTTTGAAAGAAAATATTAGCATTTTGTTCAGATGTAATTTTTTTTCTTACATGGCATCAAAAGACAGATTTTTTTGAACCTATCTACCACAACATACAAGTATTTATGACCTTTCCTTGACATAGGAAGACCACCTACAAAATCCATTGAGATACTCTCCCAAGGATGTGAAGGAACTAGAAGTGGAGTGTACAATACAAGTTTCCTATTACTAGGATTACTTATTTCACATAAAGAACATCCTCTAATAAAACGAGATACACTATCAATCATCTGTGGCCAATAACAATACCTTTGGAGATTCGCTACTGTCTTGCCTACACCGAAATGTCCAACAATCAATGATGTGTGAGCCTCCCTTATGATAATGTTTCTTTCTCCCTGTGGTATACATAACTTGCCCAAATGATACAACAAACTGTTATGCACATGATAATCTACCTCTTCATTTTGGTTTCCTTGACTCAAGCTTTCATAAACATCTTGAAAATCACTATCATATGCATATTTTTCAATGTAACTTTCATGCATAACTGAATTTTTCTTGAGAAAAATAGATGAATTTACAATAGGCCTAGACAGCATATCACATACCTTATTGTAGATTCCCTTTTTATACCTGATAACCAAATTAAATTGTTGTAGAAATCCAATCCATCTGAAATTTCTTGATTGCTGCAACTTTGACTATGATTGTAATTACTACAATGGCTAATGGTCTCTTTCCCCATCAAATAGTGCTTCCATTTATTTACACTTTGTACCAATGCATATAAATATTTATCATAGGTGGGATAGTTAGTCACAACTCCATTAAAAAATTCAGAATGAAACGAAATAGGCTTACCATGCTGCATGAGCACTGCTCCCATAGCATAAACACTTGCATCTGTTTGGATCTCAAATCGCTGTCCAAGATTCGGAAGAGCCAATACTGGTGTTGAACTTATATTTTTATTTAAAACATCGAATTCATTTTTTTGCATATCTCCCCAATGGAAGACTTTCTTGACACTTTTCAATGCATGTAACAGAGCTGCAATGGAAGAAAAATTAGCAATGAATTTCCTCCAATACTATGCTGCCCCAAGAAAGATTCTTACCTATGTAAATATATTGGGCTTGGGCCAATTCAGAATGACCTCTACTTTGGAAGGGTCTATCTTCAAATCACCTCCTCCAACAATGTGTCCCAAATATACTAAAGAAGTCTTGTCAAACTCGCACTTCGACATCTTAAAAAACAATTGCTCTTTTTTCAAGACATCAAGTACCCTTTTCACATGCATGACATGTTCTTCTCTTTATTTTTTGAATATAAGTATGTAATCTAAGTAAACAATGAAGAAGTCATATATAAATGGTCTTAGTAAATCATTCATGACTCTCGTGAAAGTAGCTGGAGCATTGGTTAGACCAAATGGCATAACTAGCCACTCAAACAATCCTAGTCTAGTTTTAAATACAGTTTTCCAAATATCCTCCTCAGCTATTCTAACTTGATGATAACCACTTTGCAAGTCTAATTTAGTGAAATATCTTGCACACTTTAACTGATCTAGAAAATTATCAATGTGCGGGAGTGGGTAGCGATTCTTTATCGTGATTTTATTTAGTGCACAAAAATCTATGCACATGCGCCAAGTCTCGCCCTTCTTTGGTACCAAAACAATTGGTGAACCAAATGGTGAAGTATATGGGCGTATGATACCTTTGTCCAGCAATTCTTGGATTTTCTTCTTGATTTCCAAACTCCCCATAATAGACATGCGATACATACCAATGTGTGGAAGTGGAACATCCTGCTGCAGCTGAATCTCATGTTGAATTCCCCTCTTGGGAGGTAACCCATTTGGTTCTTAAAACATCTCGCTGTGTTGACTTACCACATCAAACAAATCAGATTTTAATTTTTCATCACATCCTTCAAAAGATTCATAGTCAACATCATCCTTTTCCTTGATCATGAGAAGCACAAAATTTTTACTTATATTAACTAGCCTCTTCATTTGCCCTATATTAACTAAAGAAATATTCAGTTTTTTGCGATGAGCTCTCACAATATACTCCACCCCATCCTTAAGCAAATGATATTTGTTCTCATGGCGATAAAAAACCGCTTTCATGTCATACAAATATGTACTTCCCAATATAATCTCGGAAATGTCAAGTGGAACCACATCTAACTCGACTTCATCAACAAAGTTTCCAGTAATAGCAAATCAAAATATGCATTTCCTTGTAACCTGTAAATTGGCATTCTTAACTATCCAACCCAAAGGGTATGGTTTATGATGTGGTGCAGTTTCAAGCATAATATTTTTGACCAAGCCTTCTGAAATCAGGTTTTCTTGTGACCCACTATCAAACAATGCATCAATACTTGTATGATTTGAAATCACTCTAACATGGAACAATTATATCCTTGTGTCTTCATTTGGAGTGTTGTTGTGACTATTTGAGGAACTAGTACTTGCTATGACTTCCTTTCCTTTGTTAACCATGGCTACAATATTGGTCTCATCTCCTGAATCGGATCCAAGATCTTTTTGTGTGGTGGCAATCATCTTTTGTTTCCCTTTGTTATTTGGTTTCTTTGGCCTTAGTTCGTGATGTAGTTTCCAACAATGGGCTTCATCATGCCCCTCTTTGGAACAATGTTTGCATGTAGTTTTCTCCCCTTCTTTCTTGATGCTTGCATTCTTCTATCCCTTCCATTTTCCTCCATTCTCTTTCCCCTTACCCTTGAATAGCTTCTTCTTACTACCCTCTTCCTAAATGTTCATTTCCATTGCTTCAAGATGTGTGGCTTGCACACATACTTCATCTAAGTTGTTTGGGTTAAACATAAGGATAATATGTCTCAGGTAGGAATGTAAACCCCCAATGTATTTCAAGGGTGTGTCTTTTGAATTCAAGTTTACTCCTAACAACAAAGCCCTCTTTCTAAACTCCTGAGTGTACTCTTGAATAGTTTGGCCTTTGAGTTTCCTAAAGTTTTGCCAACTCATTATTTATTTTGCATATAGGCTAATGGATAAAACTGTCTTTTAGTGGAAGAAATGAATTCAACCCAAGAAATGGATATCTTACCATGAATTAAAATTTCCTCTTGAGTCTTTGCCTCCCACCAAACTAGTGATGCTCCTTCTAGCCTTAATGAAGCCAATCGGATATTTATGTCGTCCTCTTGTAGATTCTGAATTCTACAATATACTTCCAATTGACGGATCCAGTTGTCTAACTTATCTACATTTACCTCACCATTATACATGGGAAGTTCAAACTTTATGTCCAACTTGAGTAATGGAGTTTTTCCTTTTGGGAATTTTGAATAAGTGTGGGTGGTTTTTGTGGTGGAAGTGGAAGATGAAGATGCCGATGAAGATGATGAGTATGAGGATGGTGGAGATAGAGGTGGCTTTCGTCCACTGCCTTTTGAACTCTTCTCTTCATCCTTCTTACCATCTAAAGATCCTTCTCCATGTGGAGGCTTAGAACCTGTTGAAAAGTCAACAAGAAATGTGTCTCTAATTTAATTTTCCCTTAATTAATTAGACAATAAAATGTAATCTTATCTCATAATCACTTGTAATAGTTAACTGAGTGTGATAAACTCAGTTAGATCTTGAATTTCGAGTTGAGGCTGGTTGATGAGGCATGCAGAGTGATTCTATTAGTTATTGAGTCCAAGTTGCAGTTAGTGCATTAGTTTAATGCATGAGAAATCATTTAAATCGATTAATTGAGTTAAAATCAGTTTAACTAGTTGTAACTATTTGTTGCACTAGTGAGAGGTCAAGTGAATTAAATCAGATTTAATTCACATGCAATGATCTGTCATGTAACTGATTATTTATTATTAATAGCTGCATGCATGTCAGTTCTAGTGGAGACCCAATTGAGACAAAGGTTAAAGGGATGTTAACTATCAGTTGTATTATTAGTAGGCTTCCCACACACAGTAAAACACCCATAGCATTTCCCATGAGCATTGTGTAGTTTTGGAAGGCTAAAATTCCTAAAGAATAGGGATTGCATTCTATATGAATTGTGCAAGCAAGGTGGACTGAGCAGAGGCTGAAAATTGGCTAAGTGTTGGTCGATTTTGTTTGGATCAGTGTGAGACAGTTGTGAGAGTGCAGGAGACTCTTGTGAGAAGAGTTCATTGTAGTGTTTCACGATTCTTTGGTTCATTATACAATAGAGATAGAGGGGTTTTGAGCAGCAATCTTTACCTAGGAAAATATCCATGTTGTGGTTTGATTTGCTTCTTTCATTACTTGTTGTGATTGGCGATCATGTTTATTTTACGCAATTGATTTATAGAAGGATTCAATATCTTGCTTTATCATATCACATGATCATATTGAATCCATTGATATACATATTTTTTGTATAATTTCTACATGGTATTAGAGCACAGGAAATCACTATAGTGGAGAAAAAATTGAGTTTGTGTTGAATATCATTCAAATTTGCAGAAATATTCTTTGGTGCGATAGGAGGATCAAGATGGCTTTCAATGGCTTGTGATTGGAATATGCACTCGAGGGTAGTTATAATTATAATGTGTGGAAATACATGATGTAGGTAGTTATAGAGGACAATGGGTTGAAATAATTCATCGATAATGGCATTCCCAAACCCGCAGCAGCAAATGTCGCTCTTCTTGATGCTTGGCAAAATAAGGTTGCAAAGGCGAGGAGGATCTTATTGGAGAGAGTACAAGACCAAATTGTCTCAAGTCTCCATGGAAAAGTGACTCCATATGAAATTTGGAAGGCTTTGAAAGATCTGTTTCAGAGTAGAAGTGACCACAAAAAATTGACATTGAAGGACAAGCTCATGAAAATCAAAATGGAGAAAGGTGACACTATTCTGAAATATTTAACCAAGTTCATTCAATGTCGAGATGAGCTTGGGATTTTCAGAATTACTGTAGAGGATGATGACTTGGTGAGCCTATCTCTTCTAGGCCTTCCCAAGAGTTGGCATAGTTATCAGTACTCTGTCAATGGGAGAGAGAAGTTTCCAAATTGGGAGCGACTTTGGTCGGATTTGGTGCAAGAAGAATTCAAGTGGAATACTAGGGATGGATCCTCATCTAGGACCGATGATGAGGAAAATTGCACCTTGGATGGTAAGGCAAAGAAGGGGAAGGGGAAGAAATCATATTCCAATATGAGACTGGAAAAGAAGGAAAGAAGCTTGACATGTCCAGAGTGAAATTTTTTCACTGTCATGAGCATGGAAATTATGCCACTGATTGTCCACAGAATAAGAAGAACAATAAGGCTTCAGGGTCTGTAGCTGGTGAGGCTTTTGCCTCGCAATTTTAGTTGGACTTCTCACTCATCACATGCATGGTGTAAGGTGCAATGGGATCAGTGTGGTACTTGGATAGTGGTGCATCTTTCCACATGATGGGAGACAAAGAAATTTTCAGTAGCTTGGAGGAGAAGGATCTCTAGATGCATAACGAAATGGGTGATGACAGGAGGTATAGTGCTACCAGGATTGGTACAGTTACTTTCCAGAGACAGTCAGGTAAACCCTTCTTAGTAAAAAATGCCATGCATGTACCAGGCTTGAAAAAGAATTTAGTTTCAGTTGCTTTTTTGGAGGATAGAGGTTATGATGTGGTTTTCAGTGAAGGGAAAGAATTCCTTCATCACAAAGCCACAGGACAAGCCAAGAAGATTGGGATTCGTGTGAAGAATCACTACAAACTTGATGTAGATGGTTGCACAACATTGATGGGTAAGTCAGACATAGTAGTGAGCTGGGATGAGGGTGAGTTATGGCACAGGATATTGGGCCATCTACACCACGGAGCCTTGAAGGTCATGCAACAAATTTCTATGGGGATTCCAAAGGGTACTCTTGCACAGATAGACACATGCAAGGGATGTACCATGGGGAAGTATGAAAATTTCACTTTTCACAAAAAGGAGAACCGAGTAGTATAAATCCTTGAGATATTTCACTCCAAAGTGTGTGGAACATTCTCTATAGCTTCGACAACAAAGCACAGGTATTATGTGATATTTGTTGATGATTTTTCTAGAAAGTGTTGGATCTACTTTATGCAGAAGAAAGATCAGACGTTCTCAAGATTTTGTGAGTTCAAAGAACTGGTGGAGAAAGACATGAGGAAGCATCTGAAGGCTCTTAGGAGCGAAAATGGTGGTGAGTACATCTCCAATGAATTCACACTAGAAAATTTGGTGGAAATTCCGACGGCCAATTCGTCGCTATTCTGACACATGGTTGTCGCAAGAGTGACAGTTCGAGGGCGGACAAACCGTGGTTTGTCATGCCGTCGCAGTTTCGACGCATGTAAAAAGTGTCGCACTATCGACACCTCTTCTGTCGCTTCCAAACAAGCGTCACTCTTCCGACGTCTCACAAACCGTCGCGCCTCCGACGTTTGTAAACTGTCGCACTTCCGATGAAATGTGGTTCGATGTTTGGAACGTCGCTCTTCCGATGCTTGTAAACGGTCGCAATTCCGACCCAACGTGGTCCGACGTTTTGGACGTCCCTCTTCCGACGTCTGTAAGATGTCGCAATGCCGACGATATGTGGTCCGACGTTTGGAACGTCGCTCTTCCGACGTTTGGAACGTCGCTCTTCCGACGTTTGTAATCTGTCACAATTCTGACGAAATGTGGTCCGACGTTTTTATACTGTCTCTCTTCCGACGTTTCTAGGTTGTCGCAGTTCCGACGTCTACAAGGCGTCGGTAGACCGACGGAGGGTTCAATTTAAAAAAAAAAATTGACACTTTAAAAGACGAGAAACATTGTTTTGAATATATTATATGAAGTAAAACAGTCCATGAAGTCATTACATTTTCACATCTGAAGATTGGAACCCAAATATCCATCCAGAAAAGTGGAAGTCCCACCCCAGACGGTGATAGAAAAATACCCCATGTCACATACAGGGACTTGATATAAAACCTAGTAACGGTCCACATGGAGATTATCGACAAATCTGAGAAAGCATCCAAATATGCCCGAGGCATCTATAAGAAATTGAAATAGCAGTATGTAGAATAGTAAAACAACGGATAGAGTACCGACGTCCATTGTTCCAAATACAAATTAAAGTACCCAAAATCCTTGAACAGAGAAAAACGCTAATCATGTGAGGAGTGTGATATGTCCAAAATATAAAAAGACCATCAGACCATATCAATAAACCAGCAACATAGACCAGCATCGCTAGTTTTGAAGGCAGAGTGATAAATATTAATCATTTTTTTTTCACAAGAGAAAAAACGTTGTTTTGAATATATTATATGAAGTAAAACAGTCCATGAAGTCATTACATTTCACATCTGAAGATTGGAACCCAAATATCCATCCAGAAAAGTGGAAGTCCCACCCCAGACAGTGATAGAAAAATACCCCATGTCACATACAGGGACTTGATATAAAACCCAGTAACGGTCCACATGGAGATTATCGACAATCTGAGAAAGCATCCAAATATACCCGAGGCATCTATAAGAAAGTGAAATAGCAGTATGTATAATAGTAAAGCAACAGATAGAGTACCGACGTCCATTGTTCCAAATACAAATTAAAGTACCCAAAATCCTTGAACAGAGAAAACGCTAATCATGTGAGGAGTGTGATATGTCCAAAATATAAAAAGACCATCAGACCATATCAATAAACCAGCAACATAGACCAGCATCGCTAGTTTTGAAGGCAGAGTGATAAACATTAATCATTTTTTTTTCACAAGAGAAAAAACGCTATTTTGAATATATTATATGAAGTAAAACAATCCATGAAGTTATTACATTTTCACATCTGAAGATTGGAACCCAAATATCCATCCAGAAAAGTGGAAGTCCCACCCCAGACAGTGATAGAAAAATACCCCATGTCACATATAGGGACTTGATATAAAACCAGTAACGGTCCACATGGAGATTATCGACAATCTGAGAAAGCATCCAAATATGCCCGAGGCATCTATAAGAAAGTGAAATAGCAGTATGTAGAATAGTAAAGAAATAGATAGAGTACTGACGTCCATTGTTCCAAATACAAATTAAAGTACCCAAAATCCTTGAACAGAGAAAAACGCTAATCATGTGAGGAGTGTGATATGTCCAAAATATAAAAATACCATCATACCATATCAATAAACCGACAACATAGACCAGCATCGCTAGTTTTGAAGGCAGAGTGATAAACATTAATCATTTTTTTTTCACAAGAGAAAAAATGTTGTTTTGAATATATTATATGAAGTAAAACGGTCCATGAAGTCATTACATTTTCACATCTGAAGATTGGAACCCAAATATCCATCCAGAAAAGTGGAAGTCCCACCCCAGACAGTGATAGAAAAATACCCCATGTCACATACGGGGACTTGATATAAAACCCAGTAACGGTCCACATGGAGATTATCGACAATCTGAGAAAGCATCCAAATATGCCCGAGGCATCTATAAGAAAGTGAAATAGCAGTATGTAGAATAGTAAAGCAACAGATAGAGTACCGACGTCCATTGTTCCAAATACAAATTAAAGTACCCAAAATCCTTGAACAAAGAAAAATGCTAATCATGTGAGTGTGATATGTCCAAAATATAAAAAGACCATCAGACCATATCAATAAACCAGCAACATAGACCAGCATCGCTAGTTTTGAAGGCAGAGTGATAAACATTAATCATTTTTTTTTCACAAGAGAAAAAACGATGTTTTGAATATATTGTATGAAGTAAAACAATCCATGAAGTCATTACATTTTCACATCTGAAGATTGGAACCCAAATATCCATCCAGAAAAGTGGAAGTCCCACCCCAGACAGTGATAGAAAAATACCCCATGTCACATACAGGGACTTGATATAAAACCCGGTAACGGTCCACATGGAGATTATCGAAAATCTGAGAAAGCATCCAAATATGCCCGAGGCATCTATAAGAAAGTGAAATAGCAGTATGTAGAATAGTAAAGCAACAGATAGAGTACCGACGTCCATTGTTCCAAATACAAATTAAAGTACCCAAAATCCTTGAGCAGAGAAAAACGCTAATCATGTGAGGAGTGTGATATGTCCAAAATATAAAAAGACCATCAGACCATATCAATAAACCAGCAACATAGACCAGCATCGCTAGTTTTGAAGGCAGAATGATAAACATTAATCATTTTTTTTTCAGAAGAGAAAAAAATGCTATTTTGAATATATTATATGAAGTAAAACAGTCCATGAAGTCATTACATTTTCACATCTGAAGATTGGAACCCAAATATCCATCCAGAAAAGTGGAAGTCCCACTCCAGACAATGATAGAAAAATACCCCATGTCACATACAGGGACATGATATAAAATCCAGTAACGGTCCACATGGAGATTATCGACAATCTGAGAAAGCATTCAAATATTCCCGAGGCATCTATAAGAAAGTGAAATAGTAGTATGTAGAACAGTAAAGCAACAGATAGAGTACCGACGCCCATTGTTCCAAATACAAATTAAAGTACCCAAAATCCTTGAACAGATCAAGAAAAACGCTAATCATGTGAGAATTCAAAGTAAAGTTAATCTATTAACATTGTGAATAAAATTACACCGAAGTCAAAAACATTGCCTGGCCATACTCATGGCAAATTTGTCATCAAAAAATCAAAAAATTAAGAAGACTGCCCTCATACGGGGAAACCAGTCTTGAACGTTTAATTTACAGAATTAAAAAATATTACAAAGGTCCAACACAGTAAAATAAACTAAAAGCAGCCCAATTAAGTGGGCCTGCTAAGCAAGAAAAACAAATTAACCAAACTACTCCTCCGGTGGTTCCTCCACGATTCGACACCATCCTTCGGAAGGTCCAGGATCGCTAGGTGCTACCTCCACATGCATGCCACGGCTCCCCTCCTGAAGGCCCGAATGCTGGCCAGCTTTTTCCGAGCTCAGACCCGCCGGACGGGTGCATTCTTCCTCCGTTTGGGCCTCCTCGCGGAAGACCACAGTGACTAAAGCCGTGATTCACGGGCGGTTGAGAGAGAAATTAAAGGAAAATTGCGTAGTGCGCATCGTGGGAGAAGGTGAACTAGCGGTGGGGAAGCGAGGAGCAGGGGAATCCATACGGTGGCCAGATCCTACAACCCGACCCCGCCCACTCCTAGTATTTGGATATCGACCTGCGTAATAATCACTGGACTGGCCGGAAGTTGACTCTGTTGAGGGGCTGGAGGGAGCGCGCAGGGGTTGACCTCTAGTGCTCCCCCTGCGGCAACGCATCCTATGACGCATGCGAGGCATGGGTGCAATCTCAGGTGTAGTGGGCACAAGAGGAGACAAAGAAGCAGAATTCCACTTAACAGAGGAAGACAGACAGAGACAGAACCGAGAGAAATGCAAATATGCAGCAAGGTCTAGGCAGTAGTTCAGCTGGCCACTTCTCCTTATCGTCACAGTTAGCAGGCAGTGTAATCCAGCAACCGGCTTGTCTGAAAAACCATGGCTAAACGCCATTTTGTCGACCCGTCTGCAATGCAATCATAGGATGCCCGTCATAATTAATCTCTGATCATTAATAATGAGAGCCGAAGGCCGGATCAAATTGGAGCGTGCGGAATCGCTAAGAGGAGTGGAGGTCTGATCTTGAACAGTGTTAAAAATTAATTAATGTGGATTTGATGTGAAAACTTAATTGAACAGCGTTAAATGTTAATGCGATTGATATGAAATCACCATATCCATGTCACATCACCTTAAACGCCATTGAATGCACCCACAGCTGGGAGCAGGGCAAGTTTTTATTGAGGACACGTGGCAGAAATTGATTGGAGCGAATCTTTGTTTGGGCCACTCGCGCAGTGGAAATCCGGACCCGTAAAATATTAGGGCGAATTTGATAAGAAATTCGCGTCACAAAATTGGCCGACGTCAGCAGGCTATTTTGGAACGCGAATTTGGTTTGAATTATGGTTTATCGCCGTTTGAAGTCCGGCGAGCTCGACTTAAGAACAATTTTGTTTGATCCCATCTTATAAAATTTGTGTTGGTTTTCTTTGATAATACACATATTTATAATAAATCATGGGAATACCACACTAAACATGTTGAAAAGTTATATAAATAATTATTGAGAACAATCATTTTTATGTAAAAATATCCAAGGCGAGGTATGTGTAGAGAACCGGGGTCGTGAAAACTGTTCAAATATAAAAATCCCGCTTAATAAAGAGACAAAATTGTTGTGCTTTCAGAACCTGACCCGAGGATTGGACATGAGTTAACAAACAAAAGGATAGCGGAACCAGACTTGCACCCATGGTCAAGCCCTCTACCAAAACCACGAGCGGAATCACAAAAGCGGGTTGCCCATATCGCACCGCTTTTGCGGAGTAGGCAGTATTTCCTATTCGCGGAGCGATTCCATAGAGAATGCGACACGTGGCGAAGTGACCCCTGGAAAACCACCGTTTAACCCGCGCCATCGCACGTTAAAGCCCGGCGTTGGGAGAGCCGAGCGAAATTGCCAAGAGTCGTTGATTTGGAGAAGGGCCATCGGACGGTGGTCGCACGTTGAACTTGCCGGAGGAGTTAACTAAGGTGTGCGGAGGATAGCCGGTCACGATACGAGTGTTTGATTGGTTATTGATATATATAGGTGGGGCCGGAGTATAATGAAATTGTTTAATTAAACGATTGGCGGATAATTAGCATAAATTGGAGCGTGATTGTTGTAAGTGGGTGGTGAAATGTAAGAGCCGAAAGTTCATTACAAGTTATTTATTTAAAAAGTAACGTGGAGTATAAATACAAAGTGTTGAAAGTTAAACATTGGTTATAAGGATTGGAGATAATATAAATTAGGGAATATAAATTAAAGTCCAACCATTGTGGATAGTATTTATTTATCAAATTCTACGAATTTGATAAATAAACCAGAAAGAAAAAAGAAGAGAAGTCAATTAAGACTCGAGTTTGGAGGAAAGAACGAGTCACACCAAGGGAAATCTTGACAGAGTGATTGTAGACACACCGAAGCTCTCCTTGGGGTCCAATTTCGAGTTTTTGTTGCGTCACACGATGATCTCTCTTCTCTGGCATTTACTTGTATTGAAGATCACTATTCTAGGAATAAGGAGTTATTTTCTTCCAAAATAACCCTAGCCAAACATTGACAATGCATCAAGGATATCTTTCTATGCTTCATAAGCACATTTGTTCTACTTCTAAATCATGTCTTGGAAGTGGTTGTTGTCTTTGAAATTATTCACCGGTTGGTTTCATACCAAAGTCTTTTTCACATTTTCAGCATCAATAGATGAAAAATATAATGGTTTAAAACAACATAAATATTTGAAATTTTGCAAGAATTGTACGGCACACTTTGAATATGAATTTTGAAGTCAAGTGCATGATCTTGTATATGATCAAGTGTCATTTTTGAATACCAAATGTTTCACAAGAAACTTCTCAACATGCTACCTATCGGTAAGGATTAAATGACAATATTGCATCAACTATTTCCATAATAAAAGTGCACCTCGGCCATAAGACTAAACAACTACAAATGTTGTAGATCTAACAAGACCACACAATCAAATGTATTCCACAAGGCCAATATTGTATGAAAAATGAAAAGGAGTTTGCAACCAAAGATACCTTAGGTAACTAATTCAATTAGATACGCAAACCATCGGCAAAAAGAAAAACTTGACCTACTCAAAAGGCAAGCGTTTACCTCCTTTGACAAATTTTTGAGTTCCGGAAACAAGGGCCTTTATTGTCTTGTCAATGCCCCTAGTAATTTGAATGGGGTTTGCATTTTCTTTGCAACAACCTAAACAAAAGGTTTCATTTCAAATTATTTTCCACAAATTTAAGATACAGCCATTGTCAGTTTTGTATTTCCTAACAAGCTCATAAATTTTAAAAGAACCAAAATTTTTAATACTACGATAGCAATTTTTTCACTCAAAAACTATCTTAGACTCAATAAGCCCAACCCAAAACTAAAAAAACCAAACACCATAAGACCCTACAAAAATGAATAGATGATCTTAATCGAGTACTATCGACAAAAAGTTACCTTTACACCCCTCACTTATTAAACCTGTCTTTGTTGAATTTTAACTTCAAGCTAAACGCTGCCAATGAAGAATAGGATCTGACAACAACATTTTTTTTTTGAGGTTGCTTGCATGCCATCCGAAATTTAATTAATCGTTTAAAATTCCTGCAAGTTTTTTTTTTTGTAGGCGGCCGCGGCCATATTTGCATGCGGGATTGTATTCATACAACAACCCGGCATTATTACAATTCTCAACCGAAATTAAACAAACATAAATTTACCCGGCAGAGTTTTGTAAATTCAAAAGGAGGACACGTGGAGCATTAATATTGGATCGCATGAAATTGAAGGGAATACGAAAACTTTGAAAACCGAATTTTTATAGGGCACATTGGATTGAGAAGTGGCGAGTTAAAATCGAATGACGTCGGCATCCCATTTTGGAATGCGAATTTGGTTTGAAATTCAATATTCGGACTTTTTGAAGTCCCGACGGAAAGGGTTCTTTAATGTTTTGATAGTTTAATATATACATATGTTTTAAACATATGTTATATATATATCATATGCGAAATGAAAGGTGGGCCATAGAATTTAGTTTTAATTTTATTTTTTTTAAAGAGGTTTTATTATAATATGTTTTATATGTTACGGCATATAAAAATAAAAAGGTCGAAAAAGCTTGGTAGTTTTTTTTATAGGCACGGTACGTAAATTTTTTATTACACGGCGAGTGTGTAAAAAGTGAAAGAGCGAGTGTAACTTTTTAAGTGTGTATGCACGAGCGGTGCGAGAAAGGAAACACGACGAGTGTTTTAGAGACGAGTATGTTTGTTTTGAACGGACGGTGAGTTGGTTTTATGCCTTGCGTTTGTAGCGGTCATAATTTTGTAATCCCCTCTCGGTGAGGAAGTAGTGTAATAGTTTTTTTTTTGAGTTATTGAAGGGAATAGAAGTTTGTTTTCAAAGTATTGAAACTGCGTGTCTCTGTCAAAGAAATTTTTATTTTCTGTGTTAGAGGAAGGGAGATTTATTCTCCATTCATTGTTACGGAATTTTCAATATTCCAACGTAATGCTTAGCTCTTCGAGATGTTGTGGTTCCATCCCCGAGCTAAATCATTTGTCTTTGCCACGGCTGCCTTACCAACTTGGCCCCAATATTTTCAGCTTGGGTCCTCTAATTCAACCAATAAAAAGGCCAAAACCATAGCATTGAGATGCACATTTCATTACAGCATCGATAACAATAAAAATTTGACTCGGCCATAACCCTTTCCTTTTATTGTTGTGAAAAGCTTTATGCATTTATCTAATGTGGCCTAGTCCATAGGCCAGTAGACCACTCGGTAACAAATATGTTTCCTTTCACCTTTGAGTTTCAAATTATGCCTACCAAATCTAAGACATTTAAGAGGGGAACTAATACAACGTTAAAAATAAAACCGGAAGACACATCTACAAATTACCTCCTTAGCTCTTGTCACACCATGTCACTATTTCGGAGAACCATGCTTGCTCTCCAAGACAACATTTTGCCCTTCGCCCGAAGGGTGACTCCAACAAGATCAGCAAGTTTGTTCACACGCACAGAACAAATTGTGATGCTTTCGGTAAGTGTGCAATTGAATGACGGACCATATGCCAAAACAACCCTCCATGAAAAATTAAAATAACACATTAAAATCGAATATAAGTGGACAAGGAAAGATCCACCGCGGTGAAGTTTCACGTGCGGTGACCTTCCTTTAAGCATAATTTTTCTCGACATAGCAATTTTTTTGTCAGCAGGCCATCCTTGTTGAAGTACAACTCCTTTTCCATAGCTCTTGTATTAACTACCTTCTCTACGTCGCGTAATCTCGAGTCCCTCTTACGCGAGCGATTAAAGGAAATGGGTGAAAAAGCTGAAAGAAAAGACAATTGTACGCCATAATTATCAAACATTACCCAACTTCTTCCCCTTTCCATTGTTACCCAATGAGAGCGGTCTTGGCAATTGTTGTCATACCATACAAAGTAGAGGCCATCTTCTCTTATCATGAATATAGAATTACAAGATCTTCATATTGAGTATGAACCTTAAAACATGACTCCCATTGCTAAAAACCACTTTTAAGTTATGCTGGAGCAAACTAAACAACTATCGCAACTTTTGGCAACTTAAAAGACATTAAGAGAGAAACAACCAAAGAGATACAACCACAATCCTCATTTAATGAGACAGGATATATATATTTACATTAAGATAATAGAAGAAATCACGACTATATTAAGGCCGGCACAAAACAATCTTTAACCGAGTGTCTCTCGCGGCCTTGAGGTTGCCATGCTAGGGATTTGCATATTTTAATTTAAATTCTTGACCTCTCGTGCCTTACATCATGAATGCATCCAATGGGATACCTACATCAAATGCTCCTTTATATCCCCAAAAACAAATTCCCTACTACAAGAGCACCGATATTGATGGATCACCCCACACCATCCCACCCACTAGAAACGGTGAAAAGGCTTAGAAACCTTGAAATATCTCAAGATGACTATATGGGTGGTTCTTATGAATCAACCAACCATTCAAAACATGCTCATCGATCAAACCATAAGTATTATGTGACAGCAATATTCAAGCGAGCCTTGAATCGGATTTACGAAGCTATGTTAGAGAAACCCTAAACTCTCAACGAAAATAGGTGAAATGTGGCACCACTCGGAGATTGACATGTGCCAATTGGTACAAGTGGTAGACAATTGGCATGCTCAAACAACGAGGTGATGCGGGAATGACATGAGGAGAAAATATCGAGAAAAGCCCCAAATACGGGAGAACTAAAGCTCATCACCAACACGAGATTGACAACTTTACATGATGTAACCTATGAAATCGTAAATGGAGAAATCAACAATAAAGTAAACTATGTAACAATAAAGTCGGATTCATCTCAGGAGTGGTAATGGGAGAAATCATAGTGAACAACGAAACATGCATAGTTGCTTACAATCCAAATAGATGAAAAAACACATACAAAAAACCTAGATAATAATCATGAACAAGCTTAATATTGAATTATGAGCTAGCCAAGGAACTTACAAAATGTGACATTACGAACTGGTCAACCGCCTGACAAAAATATCCTGGACATGACCCTGGTTGACAAGTTGTATTGCTCATGATGCGAGAGGATTTCTTTTTTACCCAGCGCCAAGTCAATCAAAATCCATCATTATCTATACAATAAATACAAGTAATTGATGTAGTATTTTTTACTCTAAGATGCATTCTTATGATAATGTTAGAACATATGTTGAAAATGTCAAAACATGCACAGATAAGCTCCTCTTCGTTTCAAGAAAAATTTGGTAGGTCGCATGAACTTGGAACAAGCCTCCCACGATACGAAAGAGTAGCAACTAAGTCAACGAGTGACTTTTTTGTTGCTACGAGCGGATCAAGGAGGTTTTTGCTCCAAGACCAAATCGCTCCAATAAATTATTCTCTACCAAACGGGGGCCAACCACGTGAAGGTGGAAGCTTTTATGGCCCCTCCCCCCCTCACATCACTCTCAATTCCCCAATACCCAATCTATATTTCATTTTTTACTTTCATGAGCATAAAAAAAAATATTCAATAACTAATAAAAAAACAATTCAACAAAAAGTACGCAAGGAAACATTACGATTAATGCTTGACATAAAAATAGTATGATAAATGAGTTTTTTATATAACGCAAAAAACGTTCCAAGTATGGTAATGTTTGTCTTATAATAATACAATATTTTACGTTGTCAAATTTTCTTTTTCTCTTCCTATTTTTTAAAGCTCCTAATTACATCATCAATATCATCGTGCTTTGCTCATTGTTTCGTGCCTTTCAACCATACTTCTTTGACCTAGTTGCGTATTCACGATATGCAGGCTCATCCGGTGACGGGGCATCGCCCCTACAAAACGAGATAATATTAAATTTTAATTGTCAGTTTTTAAATATCATTGAACTAGTTCGGTAATATTAATAAAAAAAATTGCAATGAGATTATTTACACAGTGCACCGAGTTGTCGCCTGTTGACTTTAGTTGTGTTGTCACGATGTACGGTCTCATCCGGTGACGGGGCATCGCCTATAGCTTAGAGATAATATTAAATTTCTATTATCAGTTTTAAATATCATTGAACTAGTTCGGTAATATTAATAAAAAAATTGCAATGAGATTATTTACCTGGTGCACAGTTGTCGTCGTTAGGACTGTTGCCTGTCTTCACTCTACAGTGAGTAAGATCCTCGAAACATTCTACGCCATTTCAAAAAACGTTATAAGGACAACCATCAAGGTATAATTGAAAAAATTATAAGTGGAAATTAATTACCGTCACGGCCCTCCTTTGACCAACGGCATTGTCGGCCTGGTCCCCACTACAATGATAAGTTTGCACGAGAGGATCATCTACATCTCGCTCTAAAGCTGGGTTATTTGCCTCGTCGGTAGTCTTTTGCTCCCCTTTGATTTAAACAAAGTTGTTAGACATTAAATTTATGGACGAAAACAAAAATATTGAAAGGTTAATGTTTTACCTTATCGGGCATTCTAGATCTTGGGCCCACGCAGCTTCTTTGCGACGTTCAACTACGGCTTGATAGCCAAAACGGAAAGCGATATTTTTATCTTCCTCGTAGTTTTACGTTCAAAGTCATCACCCTATTAATATGATTGTGTATTTTTAATCATATCGATAGGATTACAAAAACGTTGGAAGGCGATACAATTGAGTATAAGATGTTTAGCTACTTAATTACAATTCTTGCGGCCTAATTTCAAGTAGCCACCCTGGCGAGCCTTTGATGGCCCTTTTTCTCTTCAATCCTAGCTTTGGTTGCCTTTGAGGTGTCAGGCAACCTAGCATCAAAAATTGAAGTCGGATATGACGTAGCACACTTTTATTTTAGACATAAAGAAAATTAAATCTATTGAATTAAAGTTGTAATTTACCTTGCGGGTCAGTTGGCATTTTTCCTTCTTTCTTTGCCTTTTCTCTTTTCCGTCATGGATGAGTGCTCCTCCCTCCTCTCTGGCTATGAGAGGACGCTCATATCTAGGGTTAAATTTCAATTGCGTCCTATAGGTGTCCACAGTATATTTCAAATATTTGGCCGGCTCACACGAGCCACAGCACTACTGTCAAATGTGCCGACCGAAAAAGGCCTTCTAGATCATCTAAAAGTTCTTTTCGGAGTTGGAATGCAAATTCCACCTGTGCGTATGGTTGGGCCAAAAATTGCAACGCATGGCTCTCCGAATCTGTGGGAACTCATTTTTTTTCCTACAAGGGAATAAAACCAAAAAAAGAAAGAGAATATTATCATTAATTTAAAAATAAAAATCATGATAAATATGTTTTAGATAAAGTACATGAAATAGTTAAAATATTAAAATTTTGGGAGTTGTACATGCTTTATAGGGAAACCCTCATCGTTCACCAACAACGTGCCATTAATGGTCCACATTAGGTGACACATGTAGCTCCGGGAAACGCAATAATGTGGTTAGCCATATCCGGCCTCATCATTGCCAACACGTTCGGCGATTTGGTTGGGTGTCTGCCCAGGCGAGTGTGTTTCTTGGCTAGCACCTAAAGGAGTAGAAGGTGTACGAGAGGGTTGTTGGGAAATCTCTTGCCCTTGTGTCCCACTACCCACCAACAGGGTTGACAAATGCCGGAAAACACTACATAAAAAAGAACTTTTTGTTAGTTTAGTCAATGTAAATTAAAAATCAAACTATCACAATTCATCTCATGCAGAACAAAAAAAATATCCTTGACTTTTATTATTACTACGATATCTTTCTAGCTGCCTCATAAGATGTTGTATCCTCTCTTAAGTTTCGGGTGTTTGAGGCGCGTCTATCGAAATGTTAAATTCGACCTTGCATCTCGTGCCCTTTTTTTGCAACAAGAATACTTGGAGATAGGGATGAAAGAAATCTCTTCCTCAAAGAGGGAATCATCGGGCGTACCATGGCTAGGTATGCATATTTGAAAAAAATTAATATTATTTCAATTATGTAAATAACTAAAATACACGAAGATAGAGCAATCTTGTACTTTACATGTTCTTCCGCTAGCCTCTTTCTAGTGATCATCCCGTCTCGGGAGTTGTTCTACTGCCTTGCTACGATCAGTCTACCACATTGCAATAAAATTATAAATGTAAAAACTTGAAAACAATATCTAACTTGAAAACACAAAATGAAAACTGAAATAATTTCTAATAAGACACCGGAAAATGAGTTAGAGTTTCAAATATTCCTTGCATTGAATTCAGTCCTGGAAACATGTCATTGCACATTAAGGCACCCAAAATTTCAATCCACGAATGATATATTTAAGTAGGCTTATCCTATTCTGGGAAAACACCATACCTATAATGCATTCACTTGCATTTATAAAAGGAAAGGAAAACATGTTTTCATACAACGGTGACAAAGGCATCTTGGGGAAAGGTATCCTCACTTTTTATTTATGTTGTTCACCCACACCACTCTGCGTGTTTTCCTAATCTGTTTTGTCATTTTGGATTCCAGAATTAAGTTAAGGCCTTAAGTATTTTTTGACCTTTCGGTGTAGTTTTTATAAGTGGCATGTATGGATTTTCCATTAATTCTGCAATTTTCTCTTCATGCGCATGTTTCCCTGGAAATCAAATGCATGATTTAGTCCCATACATTTAACGAGTTGTTGGATCAACTCCATAGGAAATATCATGTTTCCTATTCAATCAAAAATTGATCTCTCGGTTAGGGTAGGTAGGAAGGTTTTCCCTTTGTATTAATAGGGCACTTAACTTGCATTTTATTATATCTTTCAAATTTAGTGTCGTTTCAATTAGGGCATGAAATTTTGCAACACTGAGGTGAGAATGAACAAAGACAAATTTTTGTGATGGATGACTGTATATGACTCCATGGCGAGGAAAAAGGCACTAATCTACTTCTTCAAATATCTATAGTTATCATTCACCTCATACGGAGATGGTCCACGATTTTGAGCCAAATGTTATGACAAAAGTTCCCCCCCTCCATAATTTGATATTCAATGGAAATTTCTTAAATTGATGATGGGGCATGATTATGGAACATTGGCACATACATATGTAATGGAATTCCAAGATCATGATATATGTTTGCATATGTTTATGGCAATGTTCCACGAGTCCCCGGAGGTGGGAGCGAGGGGGCGAGGGGAGCGCGGAGCGGCCTATGCAAAGCTCCCTACGATTTTCGGGAAACGTGGGGGGACGTAGGGGTCACTAAAAATTATAAAATTTAATATTTAAAATGTAACTATATTTTGCAAGGAATGTATATACATTCATCATACACTTGCATCATTAAAGATAAATCATAAATGATAAAATTACAAATCGATGAATGATGAATCATATAATTGAAACAAATTTAAGTAAGTTAAAACATACATCATACAATCATGCATGTAAGTTTGTAAGTTTGTAACTATATAATCATTAATGTAACTACTAACAGTAATACTGATGAAAATAAAGTTTAAGATATCATATGACATATTATATCAAGATTCAAAATAAGAGTTTAATGAAGTTTACAACTCAAGTCTAAAACATAAAACTTAAACGCAAATGAGATTTATGTCGAAACATAAAACATAAAACATAACATATGAATATAAAATGATATCATCATAATGATAAATGAGCATAAATGCTCAAGTTAATGCCCCACTAGTCTACGCATCCAACACGCACGAATATATCAAGATCAACCATGTCACCATTTGAATCGAATAACTTGGATTCTCAAATATGCTAAGTGGCACATCAACTTTTAATACGAAACATAAACTAAAAGGGGCGGTGAGGGGACGTGAGGGCGTGAAGGGGGGTGTGAGGGGGGCGTGAGGGGCGTGAAGGGGGTGTGCGGGGGCGTGAGAGGGGCGTGAGGGAAACATCCTAGAAGTCCCCAAGACCGGAGCGCGAGGGGGGCGAGGAATCTAGACCCTGAGGTGGAGCGCGAGACCCCATGTAGCTGCTTGGTTTATGGAGGTGGTGGAGCAAAAAGAGCTCAGATAGAGCTGAAATTTTTCACATAAAAGGATTGTGGGCTTGACTAATGGTTCCATTTAAAAAATGATATCTAGACGAGAGAATAAGTGTAGCATGCAAACATGCATTGAAAATCCATACGAGTTTGCATTGTATTACTTATGATGGATTCAAATTCAGGTTTCAAAATGCCCGGGTTATGGCATGATTTTGTCGAGAAACCCTTAGTTTGATTCTCATGTTGGTTTAATTTATATTTTAAGTTTGTTTTGCAATCTTTGGGTGATAGTAACTCATGAACTAGGTTACCAATGTGTAACAATCATATTTCAAGAATAAAGTTGTGATTTTTTTATATTATTATTATTATCTATTAGCTACGAGTATTGACATCTAATGCACAGGAATTTTGACATCTTGATAGCATGGATAATTTCGAAAATGTTTCTAGTAATGTTAACATAATAACTATCATTACGTGTCTTCACTTTTGTCACCATAATAGACCTGTGATATGGACTCATCCTGCAGCTTCATATGCTATGTCCAAACAAGTTCAAGCTGGTTGAACCTACCTCAGTGGTTATTAAGGACAAAGTTGCTTGATATATAACTCGATAGCATAGACCGCGTTGTAGTTCTAAAAGAATCCTCAAGTGTCAAAAAAACTTCACAATATGTTCCTCTTATAAAGCCTTTTGGGATACACGAAATAATATATGTATCATTGATGACTTTTAAAGTATGAAAAGAACCGGAGGAAAGGAAATCAATGGAAGAGTGATCCACCAATGAGAACCTAGAATTTAGCATCGAGATGAGTTAGAGTCTAGGAAATTGAAACCCTATAATTTTAATTAGTGATGAAGGACATCACATAGGTAATTATATTTTCATGTAGAATAATCTGTTAATTCAAATTTAAAACTACATAATATGAAAAGCATACCATAAATTTTCCACATAAGTCCAAACAACCTATAAAAGGAAAACCTTCTTTTTCCATGGGAAATAAATTTACCTTTCCTTTTCTTGACAATCTAAATCACAAAAAATATGAACTATCACACACATTCTTGGATAATGTGAAAGTGGAAAAGGAATACCCTACACAAGTGATGCACACATGTACATTTTAACACTAATAGATTTTTGTAGTTGAAATGCAATGCTTGTTGTTTTCATTTAAATGTAGGGTTTTTAAAAGCGAGGAGAAATAATGAAATTTTTGCCAAATTAATAAGCGTTTCTTTGGAAAAATTTAAATCTTGTATTGGGTGATGAAGATAATAGGGTATTGGTCTTTATACTTGACATCTAGAGAGAACCATCTGACCTAACACAATCCAACGTGGAATTGACCAAAAAAAACCCAAATAGAGTCAACCCTACTATAGGAGGAAGGGCTGCTGATAGGAGCACCATTTTGCAAGAGGCGAGGGGCGAAATGCGTACACCCAAGAGCGGGGCGAATGCGGGGAAAATGCTGATACACGGGCGAGGGCGAATGCGGGCGAATGTTGTTCTAAAAGAGGCGAGGGCGAATCCGGGGGCGAATTTTGTTGTAAGAGCTCGGGAGTGAATGCCGAGGGCGAATCTTTGTTACGCAAGAGCTCGGGGCGAATGCGGGCGAATGCGGCCACCGCCGGGCGGGGCGAATGTTGTTGCAAGAGCGGAGGGCGAATGCGCGCGTGATATCGGACGTTAATGTAGCACACATGTACATTTGAACACTAATAGATTTTGTAGTTGAAATGCAATGCTTGTTTTCATTTAAATGTACGGTTTTTAAAGCGGGGAGAAATAATGGGCACTTGAGTGTAAAAGCGTTTCTTTGGGAAAAAATTTAAATCCCAATATTGGAGTGATGAAGATAATAGAATTATTGAATCTTGATTCTTGACATCTACGAGAGAACCTACGGCCTAACACAATCCAATGGAATTGACCAAAAAACCCAAATAGAGGAATCGACCCTACTATAGGAGGAAGGGCTGCCGATAGAACTTACTGGAAATTTTGCAAAAATTTGAGGGGCGAATTTTGTTGCAAGGGCGAGGCGAATGCGAGGGCAAATCTTTGTTCTCTAAGAGGCGGCGCGAATGCTAAGGGAAAATGATGTTACGCAAGAGGCGGGGCGAATGTTGTTGCACGAGAGCGGAGGGCGAATGCGCGCGTCATATCGGCCGTTAATGTAGCTATTGCGACGCATACGAAACAATAAAATCATTTTTATGTAGCGCGTTTGTTTGGTCAATTTAGTGTGTCCTAAATTGCTAACATAAGTATCAACCCGAGGATTCGTGGGCGGCGAGTGTGGCGCACTATATGTGCAAGATAACCTATCTCTTACTTTTTGTCGTTTTTGGATTTTATGAAATTCTAAAAGACAAGTATGGTTATGGATATTCAAGGCAATGATGTCTTTTATAATGATTTACCAACTTTAGGCGAAAAAGAAATTTGAAACATATAATGACAAAACTTGAAAATGAAAATGTGCGGAAATGAAAAAGGTCTTTGCTAATCTAATAAATCAAAAGCAGTGAACTAGTGAGCATGAAACCAAACTATTCTTCTTGTTGTCTAAACACAAAAGAAACTATCTTTGAAAAGAAATCAAAAGTTGCCGATAAAGTAGAAATCTAAATCAAATTACATCAACTTGTCTTGATCCCTCATCATTAGTCCGGCTATGATTTTCGGAAGTAACCATAAACAACTTGAGTAACTGATATCAACTACTTGAAAGTAAACTAATATCAAACCATACATTCATAATTCAATCCCACTCACCATCGATCCGAACATGGCTTTCGGAATGCTTGAAGATGTCATGCACACAATTTAATATTTCTAACTTGCGGAAAAGGAAACTAATATCAAACTACACATCCATAATTCAATCCCTCACCATCGATCCAGTGTGGCTTTCGGAGAACAGCTTGAAGATGTTATGAGCAATTTAATATATCTAACTTGCGAAGAAACTAATATCAAACTACACATCAAAATTCAATCCTCACCATCGGTCAATTGTGGCTTTGGAGAACAGCGAAGATGTTATGAGCAATTTAATATATTTAACTTTGAGAAAGTAAACTAATATCAAACTACACTACTCATACTTCAATCCCTCACCATCGGTCAATTTTGTGGCTTTCGGAGAGTAGCTTGAAAATGACATGAGCGGCTTAATATATCTAAATCTAACTATTTGAAACAAATGTGCAAAGGCGGGAAAATAAACAAGCGATGCTTGGAATTAAACAAAAACTAAGAAAAATAAATTAGCAATCGAGAACAATATTGATTCCATGTCATTAATTAACGAAAAAGATATGCAAATGCCGGTACCTCACACAGCCAATCTAAAAGCTATGATTTCATAAAGCAATCTAAGTAAGGAAATATGACAAAACAAATTGAAAGCAACTTATCTAGAAAACATCTTAAAAGCCTCCTTGGATAGCGGGGGCCCTCTGCTACCAATTTGGTGAAGTCCTTGACTCCTTAAAGTTGTAATCAAAAACGGCATCAAAGAACTAAATTTCTCTATTAAAAAGAACTCACAAATCTACATCCCATTCCATCTTGAACTTTGTTACAAAGACTTCTCTACTACTTTTTCATTACTTCCTCATTACCTATGATAGGAGAAAGCTTCTCCTATTTATACAAAATATGAGAACATCTCATTAATGGGAGTCTATGAATCTCTCCCTCCATCTCTAGAGTTAAATCAAAATAGGAAATGATAAGACACATGTCTTTCTAGAGTTTTAACACAACTTGAGGAATGAGACACATATCCTCTTAGGATTTCAATACAACAAGGAAGTGAGACACATATCCTCTTGATCCATAATCTTCTCCAACCAAATTCGAATTTGGCCTTAGAGTGCCACATGAGGTCTACAGAAGTCTCCTTTTGACACACACATGTCACAAAACTCATAACACATATATAGATATATGAAACTATGTTAATTTTCTAGTTTCTAATCATAAATTCACTTAAAATACATAAAAATAAATAACTTTTGGAAAACAAGGATCTAACCCACTATATTTATGAAAATGGTTACTTGATGTAGGGTTTAGGTCGAATGGCTATGAAATAAAATTTAAATGGTTATGACATAATGGAAATATGTATAGATATGGAGAACATTTTGAGACTCAACATACCCCCCAAGCAAGTTGTTGCATGTCTCATGCAACTATTGCAATGATTCATTTGTCCATGAGTTGATATTTTATGAGTTTTGACTCATATAGATTCATTCCAAACTTTGCTTCTTGATATTTTCCTTTTTGGCAAAGTATAATACATTTGATTGCAACATTTTATTTTATTTTATTTTTTTCAATGGTTGGTTCTTGTGTGACAACCATTTTTTTTTTTTTTTTTAAGCATTGGTTCTTGTGTAACAATGATTTATTTTCTTTGTTGCATCAAAGTTCATAAAAACATTTAAAAGCAATTACTTCATCAATGAATTGATCATTTGCGATGCATATAATCTTTTGGATCATGTTGCAACAATAGTTGGTTGGGAAGTATATGTGGGTGGAAATGAAATGAAAATGTATGATGGTGTATGACATGTGGATAGCAAATGATGTTCCTTCCCCCCAACTAAAGATATGACAATGTGGAAAAGTGAAATTTTTTCAAAGTTACAATTTTAGCATTCTAATGAATTACATGACTAAAAATTAGAAAACAACATACCTTCACTTACATTAAGAAGTAACTGGATGAGTTGTGTATGTGTGGTGGCTGCAAAATTCGATCATATTCTTCTTCCAAGTGGGTAAGACAAGAGGAGTCATGGATAAAGAGATGAGATGACTTTTTATTGCTCCTACTAAAACTTGTTGAATGTTTGCTCCAAAATCTTTTGAAAATAATAGTCTTCATGTCTTCAAAACTCATTGGCACAATTCCTACTATGTGAAAAGATGTTCGATGTCGAACATAGTAGAAATTGTTGAATTAGTGGCCATTAATGGATGCCACTAGTCAACACGAGAACTTTCACCATTGATGACAATGAGAGTCAAAATGCGAAACACATCTTGCTAGGTACGAATGATTTTGCTGATGTCGAGTCACCTAGAAGATACGACGGGTGACCTGGACATTAATGTATTCCCATTGTTTGTCGGCATGAGAACTTGCCATTTAAGGCATGCAAGCCTCAAGGTGTTTTACAAAGAACTTAGACTCAAAATTTATGGACTCAATAATTTGCATTACGACGGGGGCTTATTTACGGAATGAAAATGACATGAAATGGAAAATGAAAATGGAAGATGGCAATGGAAGTAGAAATGGAAATGGACAATAAGCATGTGAATGAGAAATGACAATGGACAATAAGCATGTGAATGAGCCTCTTGCTTTTATTTGTGGGTTATGAATGGACAAAGAAATGGAAAGTGGATGTGAATGTAAATGGAAAATATGAAGTGAAATGAGGTGAATGGTTTATTATGAGGTATGGATGTGATGGAGACAATAGTATCTGAAAGTTTTCAAGTGTTTGGATCGATTTTTTTCATCGGCATATTTCCTCCTCTTTGTTCTTTGATCATCCTCTTATGAAACAAATTGGTCTCTTAGAGAGACACCATTCTCTTGTAGTCATTTGTCCTTCCTCCTGGAACTGCAAAAAAACTAATACTTCTTCGCAATGGAATGTAAGATTATCAAAGGAGAGAGGTGATCAATCTCTCTAGTTATGATATTTACATACAAAACTAAGAATTTGTATTAATGAAACAAGTTCTTCAAGGAAAAATCAAAAGAATTTATACATGTTTTGGAATTAGTGCCTCAAGTTAAATGTTACTTCTTTAGCAATTTATTTCATTATTTACCTTTTCAAACTCTAATGATGGATTTCTCATTGTATAGATCTTGTTGAGATTTCCAACGATACTTAAATCATCAAAATCGATTTTTGTATGAGAAAGCTAGGGTGATTTGAATGATGAGGTTTTCGAAATTTGCTAAAAATCTTGAATAAAAGTTAGTCATTCATCTTTCATCATCGAGTCCAAAATTACTCAATACCTTCGAAGAAGTGAGCAAATAACTTATTCATTTCATTGATTCAATTTTTCTTTTTTTTTTTGAATTTTTTTGAATTTTTTTTTTTTTTGAAATTTTTTTTTTAATTTTTTATTTTATTTTATTTTTATTTTTAAATGAAATAAAACATGGATGAAATAATTGTCCTTATGAATATTTTTGAAACAAAGTCATGCCAATGCCTCTTTCATGCAAATAAAAATAAAAAGCTTGAAATTTCTAAGAATCAAATTCCTAAGCATGAAGGAGATGAAGGGAGAGTCCTTTTCAATTTATACAACTTGCATTTGATTCACATGTGATAATGTGGTTGCCTCAAATGATCCATTTGTCATTCATCATGTGCCACCACGCAGATCACCTTACATTTTCCCTCAAGTAAAATTAGTTCCTTGATTATTTCTCAAAACCGTGGCTTGTTTTCATAATGAAAAAAAAAAAAAAACATTTTTCTCTCACGCACTGCTTTGCAAATTAGTGCCCCGAAGAACCACTTTGAATTTCTCCCAAATGGCTGCAAATTTCAGAAAGTTCTTATAGGATTACCTAATTCACCCGGGATTCCGAAAACACCCATGTTTTATTTTTTTCTAATTCGTCCTGGTTTGCTCAGAAAATACGTTTTAAAATCGGGTGTTTTTGGCAAATAGCGCATTTCGTTTTCGGCAATTACTTGTGGTTTGATTTGTTTTTATTTTGCGGGTTTTGAAGTGTAATGGCTTGTATCTCACGGAGAAGTTCAGATTGATCTTCCTCATTCCAATTACTTGCAATGGAATCTACAATCTTCTCTTCATCAACGGTCTGAAATCTTCTCTTCATGTGTAATTTCTTCATATGATACACTTCCATTGTATGACCCACACAATTGAATTTGTAATCTTTTCTTCATTGACAAGTGCAATCTTCTTCTCATCAAGAATTTGCAATCTTTTCCTCATCAACGGTTTCTTTATGTGATATACATTCATTGTGTGCATTTTTTTTTAAATGATTTCTAATCCATGCTTGTTGTTTGAGAAGAAAACGGGTATGAAAAAGAGAAGGTTGTTTTTTTTTTTTTTTTTTTTTTTTTTTTTTTTTAATTGCGGTGCATGGGTCTTTGTGTGGATTGAAGGTGCATATATGTGTAAACCAAATAAAGAATGGCCTCATGCATATGCGTGGAGTTATTTCCATGAGATTTTTTTTTAAAAATTGATTTGTTAATAAAATTATGTATGTTATATTTTCAAAAATTTTAAAAATACACATATATATTCATTAAACAAAACAATTTATAGAAATCAAGTTTTTCACGAAAACAATATTTTTTTTTAAATTGTTGAATCAATTGAAATGATGAAGTTTTATTTTGTTTCCTTTTTTTTTCTTTTCTTTTTTCACATAACATTTCTTTTTACGTCCTCGAGATCACCTGAAAGTGCGGGAGAGCATACTCAGAATTATTAATTTTTTTTTTTTATAACAATCCTTTTTCGATCCTCCGAGATCACACAAAGTGCAAGAGGAGAGCATACTCAAGAATTATTAATTTTTTTTAGATGTAAGAAATAAGGCTACCTGATTACACTTCTAGGCAACGGCGCCAAAATGTTTGGTCGATTTAGTGTCCTAAATTGCTAACATAAATTATCAACCGAGTTCGTGAGCCGGCCAGTGTGAGGCGCACTATATGTGCAAGATAACCTATCTCTTACTTTTTGTCGTTTTTGGATTTTTTATGAAATTCTAAAAGACAAGTATGGTTATGGATATTCAAGGCAATGATGTCTTTTATAATGATTTACCAACTTGAAATGAAAAATTTGAAATGTCTGATGACAAAACTTGAAAGGAAATGAAAATGTGCTATTTGAAATAGAAAAAGTCTTGCTAATCTAATAAATCAAAGCAGTGAACTAGTGAGCATGAAACCAAACTATTCTTCTTCTTGTCTAAACACAAAAGAAACTATGCTAAAAGAAATCCAAAAGTTGCAATAAAGTAAATCTAAATCAAATTACATCAACTTGTCTTCGATCCCTCATCATTAGTCCGGCTATGATTTTGGAAGTAACCATAAACAACTTGAGTAGCTGATATCTAACTTCTTGAGAAAGTAAACTAATATCAAACCACACATTCATAATTCAATCCCTCATATCAGTCAATTTGTGGCTTTCGGAGAGTAGCGAAGATGTCATACCTAAATTTAATATTTCTAGCACGAGAAAGGAAACTAATATCAAACTACACATCCATAATTCAATCCCTCACCATCGATCCCATTTGTGGCTTTCGGGAGGCAAACTGAAGATGTTATGAGCAATTTAATATATCTAACTTGCGAAATGAAACTAATATCAAAACTACATCCATAATTCAATCCCTCACCATCGATCCGAAATTTGTGGCTTTCGGAAACCATTGAAGATGTTATGAGCAATTTAATATATTTAACTTGCGAGAAAGTAAACAATATCAAACTACACACTCATACTTCAATCCCTCACCATCGGTCAATTTGTGGCTTTCGATGGCGAAAATGACATGGCAGCAATCTATCTAAATCTAACTCTTTGAAACAAATGTGCAAAGTAAAATAAACAAAGCGATGCGATTAAACAAAACTAAGAAAAATAAATTAACGACGGGGAACAATATTGATTCCATGTCATTAGTCAAAAGATATGCAAATGCCCATTTGCCTACGTAATCTAAAAGCTATGATTTCAGAAAACAATCTAAGTAAAGGAAATATGACAAAACAAAATTGAAAGCAACTTATCTAGAAAACATGTAAAAGCCTCCTTGGATACTTGAGGGCCCTCTGCTACCAATTTGGTAGAGATCCTTGACTCCTTAAAGTTGTAATCAAAACGACATCAAAGAACTAAATTTCTCTATTAAAAAGAACTCACAAATCTACATCCCATTCCATCTTGAACTTTGTTACAAAAGACTTCTCTACTACTTTTTCATTACTTCCTCATTACCTATGATAAGGAAAGCTTCTCATTGCCCACAAAATATGAGGAGACATCTCATTAATGAAGTCTATGAATCTCTCCCTCCATCTCTAGAGTTACAATCAAAATAGGAAATGATAAGACGCATGTCTTTCTAGATTTTTAACACAACTTGAGGAATGAGACACATATCCTCTTAGAGTTTCAATACAACAAGGAAGTGAGACACATATCCTCTTGATCCCATAATCTTCTCAACCAAATTCGAATTTAGCCTTAGAGTGCCACATAAGGGTCTTCCTAGAAAGTCTCCTTTTGACCTACACATGTCTAAAAACTCATAACACATATATAGATATATGAAACTATGTTAATTTTCTAGTTTCTAATCACTTAAATTCACTTAAAATACATAAAATAAATAACTTTGGAAAACAAAGATCCTAACCCATATATTTATGAAAATGGTTACTTGATGTAGGGTTTTAGGTCAAATGGCTATGAAATAGAGCTAAATGGTTATGACATAATGGAAATATGTATGAATATGGAGAACATTTTTTAGACTCAACACGCGCATATAAGTTTCGAATTTTATGTAGCGCGCATATAAGTTTCGTATTTTATGTTGCGCGCATATAAGTGTCGTTATGCAGACGGCGGAAAAACGTCGCTATTGCGACGGGTACCTAAATGTCGCAATGGCGACACCTAGGCATTGTGTCGCCTTGCGTCTGGTGGGTCGTCTCAATGGCGACACTTTTGGGCCATAGTGTCGCAATTCGACGTCTTCTCCAAACGTCGCAATTGTGACACTTTTCTAAGTGTCGGTATTGCGGCTTGATTTTCATAAACGTCGGTATAGCGACGGTTTCGGGCGGGATGGAAAAAGGTTTGGTGAAATTCGACATTTGGTCAAAAGCGTCGGAACCAAGTGTCGATTTCCGCCAAATGTAGTAGTGGTTGGAGGATAGAGGTTATGATATAGTTTTGAGTGAAGAGGTAATCTTTCCTTTGACACAAAACCACAAGAAAAACCAAGAATATTTGGATTCATGTGAAGAATCTCTACAAACTTTATGTAGATGGTTGCACGGCATTGATGGTTAGAGCGGACAAAGTCGTGAGTCGGGATGAGCATGAGTTATGGCACGATAGATTGGGCATATACACCCACGGTTCAGCGAAGGTCATGCGGCGGATTTCTACGGGGGCTTCCAAGGGTACTCTTGCGCGAATGGAGCACGTTCAAGGGATGTACCATGGGGAAGTATCCAAGGCCACTTTTCACAAGAAGGAGAACCGAGCGATTGGAAATCCTTGAGAGATTTCACTCGGACATGTGCCAGACCATTCTCTACGGCTTCGACAAAAAATCACGGTATTATGTGACCTTTTTTAATGACTTTCCTAGAAAGTGTTGGATCTACTTCATGCAAAAGAAATATCAAACGTTCTCAAAATTTTATGAGTTTAAAACACTGATGGAGAAAGACACGGGGAAGCATTTGAAGGCTCTTAGGAGCGACATTGGTGGTGAGTACATCTCCAATTAATTCAATAACTTTTGTAGCAAAGAAAGAATTCAAGAGAGAGTTGATTGTGCCTCATAACCCACAACAAATGGGGACGCGAGAAAGAAAGAACGGGAATAATTGTGGAGTCACATCACAGAAAAGCGTGTTGCATGTTGGGGCCTACCATTTCATCTGTGGGTGAAAGCATACAACACGAGCGTATTTGTCTTAGCTTGTAGTCCTCATTGGATATGGCATGTGGAGTACATCAGAGGAGGATTTTACGTAGAAACTGATGTTCTATTTTAAAATTTTTAGCTCATGCAATACATTTCCATGTGACCAAATATTCTAGGAAAGAAGCTAGAACCAATAGGCGAGATTGGATATTTTTGGGGTACACTAATACACCCCATAACTATCGAAGATTGTACTTTCCAAACGATAGGATGGCTTGTTGTGAGGCAGATATAAAATTTGAAGAGGAGAAAGCCATGCAATTGTCCCTTGAGAGGGAGCTTGATTTGCATGCGGATGAAGGACTCTTGGTTCCAAAGGATGAACCTCAAGATGTGGAGCGACCACATGCATAGGATCATGGAGTGGCGAGAAAACACTCATGTAGATCCATCCACCGGACATGGTATAAGGTGCACCACGTGTTAGCTCTCTGTAATTTGCTAGATTGATTGAGATACAAATTGACAGGGGTAACATCAAACCAAGCTTTGGAATCCAAGGACCTAGCCTTCCTGGATTTGGAGATGGATCTCTCAATGTGTGCAAAGATATGTCTTATTCTTGATTAGGGTTGATTTTAGGCTAGATGTTAAGTGCAAGGTATTTTGATTGTTTTTTGTTTGGGTATGATACTTTGATAGATTTTAGATAGGAAACATGGAAGATTGTTAATTCATTGGGTAATGGAGTCGAACAAGGTCATGAATGATTTCATCGATGGTGTCAAGAGAATTTGCGGGGAAATTTAACTTGGTTGGTGTATCTTTAAGGTTTTGAAGGATCATGAGATGGACATTAAATGTGGGAACAACAAACTAATAAAGGGGTAGAAACCGAATCCTTTATATACTTGTAAATTGAGGGGGAGTTAGAAAATTGATAAGAACGAAAGAGAAACAAAGCGAGAACCTAATCCATTTGATTTCGGGCCCAACAGATAATTATCCAAGACAAACATTGAGATAAAAACATAGAAAGGTAAGAAACTTATCCAACTTTGAGCTTTTATCATCTAGATCGAGAAAAGAATTTAAGATACAGTAAACATAACCATAGAAAGAGAAAACTCTAACATCCAAAGTTACGGCTATAAGGTTTCCTTAAAACAACTTTAGCTAAGTAAAGGCAAAGAGCATGATTTTAAGAAAACGGACTTCTTTGACAAACCTAGACAAAAGGGCTTGCTTTAAGGGATGATTCCAAGAATAGAATATTTCGGTGGCAACACTATGCGGGGCTAACCATAAATCATAATTGATGCTAGCGATATAATTCATTCAAGAAATGGAGCGAGCTAAGAACTTATTAGAGAAAATAAATGATTTCTCTAATGTATCTTAGCGAGAGGAAAACATTAAGGCGAGTGAAGGAAAAGCAGATTTAAGGTGCCATTAGAAAACATTTCTTAATATAATTTTCTTTGTCCCTCTTGCAACATAGCAGATGGAAAACATAATGGAAAACTAGAAAACATAAACAAAAGAAAAACTTCACCATCAACCAAGCCTATATGGATCCTGCAAGCAATCCTTCTCCATCGATAAGCAAATCGAGATCATGCATGAGTTCCAAGATATCAATTTCTCTTCAAGAGCTTCAAAGGACTATGTATTATTCGGCATCGATCATCAAAATCCAACGTTTACAATGAGTTCCAATGCAGTATTTATCTTCTAGCAGATGAGAGTGAAACTCTTCTGGGCTTCAAAATGTTATTAATTCTGAGTAAATGCATTCCTAGCCTTGAAAACCACGTAGGGCATAAGGTAAGAATATCTGCGGCTACTTCTCTATTAAATAACTTTGTCTTAATTTACGAGATAAAGATAGGTGGAAAAGATTGAATTTTAAGGCTCTACCCTATCTTTACAAAAAATTGTTTTGAAAAATTAAAATATATTCGTTTATCTAATAGCTTGCTTGTTTGTATTTAGAGATAGAATTGGCCAAAGGAATCGATACGATATTTACGATTGAATAAGCTGCTCTGTGTTGACAGCATGTTCGGGGCTGCCTTAGCCTAACTTTCCTTAACTTTAATCCGTTATTTGTGTTTTAAGGCCTGGTCACTTTTAGCCTTCATAACGCATTATGTTGCCTTTTATCACTTTACTATTTTCTTTAAACCTACATTTCATCTATCTTTCTGCATTGTGTTTTTATCCTTAATGCGCGATTAGTCTTTAATCGTATGTTTATGCATTTGATCCTTTGTTCTTCAATCTTCATTAGTTTTCTTTGCATTTGTGTGCGGAGGCTTCTTTGATGTTGGAGGATTTCAAAGGGATCGATGCTCATGAAGAACTGCGATCAATAATTGATATGAAACCCTGGATCCCTTTCTTCTTCTTTTATAGGCCTTTTTGGATCATCATCCAAGGCTGTCCTTGTTTTATTTGTGGGATGGAACTTCGGGCTCGAGGCCACACCATTAAACCCTGCAACCAAACGAAAAACATAATATAAAACACTGCGAATCTATGGGATATACGCTTTCGAGAGGTTTGGGGAGACGGAAGATCAATTCTTGAGGAAGGGGATATTGTGTGGTGGGGAAATTTCATGGTGAAATGGCGAGCCGAGAGGAGAATTTTGAATCACAACGTCAAAATAGGGAGGGGTGGTTTGCGAGCGAGGCGGTTTTCGCATTGGAAATAAGTAGTAAATGGTTTCAATTCTTTCAGCCTTATTACCACACAAGCGTTGACACGTGTCCTCGCTTAAACCGTAATTCGCACGGGGCATATAAGCGTTAATCCTTGTGGGTGAAATGAACGCGAAATCGATTACGGGTCGTGGATCTCGGGGATCAACGGTTGGGATCTATTTTTTGTTCGCGCAAATCAAAAATGATCGAGAGGTCGACGAAATTCAAAGGAGCGATGACTGAGTCGGATCGGGAGGATCGACGGTCGGGATCTTTTTAAACGAGTTTTTTATAAAATAAAAAATGGGGCGAGAGAAGCGAAAGAGCGAAACGGCGTCAACCATTGGATGCGGGGAGCCGGATCAACGGTCGAGAATATCGACGGAGCTCGGTAAAATATGATCGGGAGGAAAAGCGGCGGTGCGCGTGAGCGAGGGGGCTTGTTAGATCTTGAGGATCAAAGGTTGAGATTTAAAGATAGAGTACAGAACGGATAGTCGATGGGTTTAAACGATAAGGGATGCAATGACCATTAGATAAGACAATCAACGGCCAGTTAAAGATGAAGAGATATGAACGGGGGGGAGCGGGGAATGTAAAGGGAGAGCCCCCGGCGGGGTTTGTTGGATCGTTGCAATCAGCAGCCGGGGATCTCTTTCGGGGGGACCATAAAAGCACGGAGGGTGAAGAGGGAGGGAGGCAGGAAATAGTGAGGCCCACAATCGGATGCAGGGAGATCGATGATCGAGTTTCATCGTGGGGGGAATGAGAATGGAGCGGAGGAAGGCCCGATCCTTTGTTAGATCAAAATGATCAACGACCGGGATTATTTCGGCGGGATGCACATTGCGGAGAGAAGGGAAAGATGGAACGAAAGATTGTTATGACAGGCCGATGGAAGTAGGCAAGTCGAATGGAAACGGATCGACGGTTAGGATTTTATCGACGGAGAATTCCATCGGTGGAAAAAAGGAGTGAGAATGAGGAAACGCTAAGAAGTGCGATGCGATGGAGCACAAACCGTCGATCTAGGGGAGATCGACGGTGGAGATTTAATTGGGGGATCGGCCATCGGCGGAGAAAAGGAGTGCGGGTGTGACCCTTTATGGTTTGTGATGGAGCGTGGACCGTCCAATCCTAAAACGAGATCAACGGCGGAGATTTACTCAAGGGATCGGCCATCGGCGAAGAAAACCACAAGGGGAAAGAGAAATGGGGAACTATGATGGCCGATAGCCAATGGGCTTAGCGCTTGGTTGTAGGGTGCAAGGTTATATGATGAAAAGGGGCTAGGGCTTAAGTCGAACAACACTTAAGGCCCAATGTTTTTGAAAAGGAGCGGAAAAGGCCAAAAATGAGGTTTTTTAACCTTTTTTAAAGGGTTCGATAAGGGGGAAAAAGAGATTCAAACCTTAATAAAAGGATTTTATCGAGTTTAAAGGGAATTTTGAAGGAAAATAAAGGGTAAAAAAAAGGGTTTTTTGGAAGAAAAAGGGATGGGGGAAATGAGGGATTTTTCAAAGGAAAATGATGGAAAAATGGTTTAGAAACAGTCTCTTTTGGTATCGAGCGGGGCAACTTAGAGGCTTTGATTGAAGATTTTATGAGAGATGGATAACTTAGGGATAATGAACTCAGTGATATTTCAGAAACTCATATATTTTGATGAAAATATTGTTTTGGAAATCCATGGACTAATCTAGCCATCATCGGATATAACATAATTTATAGATGGCTAACACCACGAAAATTTGATAGATTGAGACTTGATGCGGCAAAACATGTGAACACCTACATCACTACGCGAGATAGAGACGATCCCTAGACGGGTTCCTACTTTGGATACATGTTTCTTATGAGAAATTCTATTATGACAGAACCATCCTCTTTTAGGAAAGAAGTGTAGCAACCAATTTGGAGTTTTACGGTATGTTTGAGGAGTATGACTACATCGTGAAACGGTGCATGGGAATTTATCCCAAGACGAGTTTGAAAATTAGTGGTTGGATCTAGATGGATCTATAAGGTGAAGTAGGCGGTAGATGGGAGTGTGGAGAAGTACAAGGCTAGATTTGTAGCCCGGGGATTCTCCTGAAGTTGAGGGGATTGACTATGAGGAGACTCGCATACCAAGTTTGTGAGATACTCATCGATTAGATCTATCCTTTTCCTCTCCAATGAAGATGGGGTGGAAGATACATCGGATGGATGTGAAAACTATGTTTCTCGAGTGGAGTTATTAAGGAATAAGTGTACATATAAACGTCCAAAAGTTTTTGAGACCTTTGACGAGTGATTCGCATGTGTGCGGACTCGAGAGCACTATATGGGTTGGAAGCAAGCATGGTACACCAAGATTGACGGCCTATTTCACGGGTTAGGCTTCATGAAGAGTGAAGTGGATGTGAACTGTGCAGTTGTGTTTGATGGTAAGCTTTTGATTATCTTACTTTATGTTGATCATCTTATTCTAACGAGGTGATGAGCATCACATAACTTCTTGCGGAGGATCTTGCGAGAAATTTGAATGAAGGACATAGGACTCCTTCACTATTTCCTTGGTTTGGAGATATGGCGATTGGGATGGTAAGCTATTTGTTTCTCAGGAAAATTATCCCAAGATATTTTGAGTAAGTTTCACATGGAGAGTTGTAAACCCATGGAGACTCCTTTCCGGGAAAATGGAGGAAGGGGGATGCTACTTCGAGGTGAGATAGTGGATGCTACTATTTACGGTAGCTTGTGGGTTCATTGATGTACTTGGTGAAGACCCGGACCCGGACATTTGCTACGCAATTAACCGGGTGAGTCAAGTTATGGTTAAGCCGACCAAGCTATTTTGGAAGGTGGGGAAGCATGTCTTGAGACTGAGGGGCACTACATAGTATGAATTATCGTGCATGACGAACGAGAGGGTAGGCTTGGCTTCACCAATGCGGGTGGGCGGGAATTCCATCAAAAGAAGAGCACATCGGGAGGGATCTTGAGGTACTCATAGATTATATCTAGCCTTGCACTCTCGGTCTGCGAGTGGGGTGGCAGATACATCGGATGGATGTGAAATTTGCATTTCTCGAAATGGATTTATTGAGGAAGAGTGTACATGGAGCAGCCAAAATGTTTTGAGACCTTTGACGATTGAGTCGCATGTGTGCAAACTCAATAGAGCACTATATGGGCTAAAGAAAGCACCTCATGCTTGGTACACCGGGATTGATAGCTATTTCACCGGGTTGGGCTTCCTGAGAATTGAGCGGATAAACTTGTACTTGATTGTGGTTGATGGTAAGCTCTTGATTATCGTAATTTGTGTTGATGATGTTAATTTTGACGGAGTGATGTGCAACTCATAATTTCTTGTAAGGAGGATATTAACGATAAATTTGAGATGAAGGAAATACGGGACTCCTTCACTATTTCCTTGGTTGGAGATATGGCAGCAGTGGGATGGTGAGGAAATTTATTTTTCTCAGGAAAATATGCCAAAGATATTAGAGTAAGTTTCCTGGAGAGTTTTAAACCCATGGAGACTACTTTTCCGGGGAAAGCTGGTGGAAGGGGGATGCTACTTCGGAGTGAGGTAGTGGACGCTACTATTTGCGATCATATTGTGGATCTTGATGTACTTAGTGAACACCGGACATTTTCTACGTAGTTAACCCGATTGATTCAAAGTATGGTTAAGCCGACCAATATTTTGGAAGGCGGGGAAGCATGTCTTGAGACATCTTAGGAGCACTACGAGTATGGATTATGGTATAAATAGACGGAGGGAGTGACGCTTCAAGGCTTCACCGGCGGCAGATTTTAGGCGATCCATCGGACGGAAAAGAGCACATCATGAGGGATCTTCGAGCATAGGATCAACAACGGTTTCTTGGTATAGCAAGAAGCGGATATATGTGGCACTCATTTTAGTTTAGGTAGATTACATGGAAGCAACTCCAAGTTGCATGTGAGGCCATCTAGATGAGGAATATTCTAGATGGTTTGTTTGATCATCGGATAGATCCAACGATGATACATTGTGATAATCGAAATTGCATAAAAAACTCGGTTATCCCAGTATTCCATTATATGTCCAAGCATATAGACATCTCGTACCACCATCTTAGATATTGTTTTCGAGAGGCACATTATGTTACTTCGGTGAATTCCCACGGAAGATCGGGAATGCATATATTCGACGAAAGGCGATCGCCGGGGAGAAAATTTGAATATCATAGAGGCGGGATCGGGTACACGATAATCCTTTCTTGTTGAGAGGGAGTGTTGAAAAGTCAACAAACAATGTGTGTCTAATTTAATTTTCCCTTAATTAAATTGGAAAATAAAAAAAATGTAATTTTATCTCATAATCACTTGTAATGATTAGCGAGTGTGATAAACTCGGTTAGCTCATGAATTTCGAGTTGAGGGTGGTTGGTGAGGCATGTAGAGTGATTATTATTTATTGAGTCGAGTTGCGGTTAGTGTATTAGTTTAATGCATGAGAAATTAGTTAACTCAATTAATTAGAGTTAAAATCGGTTTAACTACTTGTAACTATTTGTTCCACTAGTGAGAGCTCAAGTGAATTAAGTCATATTTAATTCACATGCATTGATCTTTCATGCTGTGATGATTTATTATTAATAGTTGCATGCATGTTAGTTCCGGTGGAACCCGGTTGAGACAAAGGTTAAATGGATGTTAACTATCGGTTGTATTATTAGGATGCTTGCATGCAGTAAAACACCCATAGGATTGCCCATGAGAATTACCACCGATTTTGGAAAGTGAATTTCCTAAATAATAGGGATTGCATTCCACATTAATTGTGCGGAAAGCAACGAGAGGATGAAGAAAATTGGCTAAGTGTTGGTCGATTTTGTCCGAATCGGTGTGAGACGATTGTGAGAGTGTAGGAGACTCTTGTGAGAAGAGTGCATTGTAATTGTTTCATGATTCCTTGGTGAATAAGCAATAGAAGATAGAGAGTTTTGGTAATGAGAATTTCCATGAAAATATCGTATTTGTGGTTTAATTTTCTTCTTTCTTTACTTGTTGTGATTGGCGATCGTGTTTATTTTCGCAATTGATTTATAGAAGGATTCGGTATCTTACTTTAGCATATCGCATGATTGGATTGAGTCCGTTGATATACATATTGTTTATATAATTTCTACACCTTTGTTGTGAGGAACAAACTAGAATTTACCATTTCATATATCCTCGAGATGCATTATAGATACGACGATAGGAGTAGTCCTCGGACAAGAAGAGGATCAAAATCCTTATTTCATTTATTACATTAACAAGAATCTTACGTTGGTTGCATTGAATTATATTGTGACAAAAAAAATAATTTTTAGTTGTTATTTATGCCATAAATAAATTTTTCCATTAAATAATAGGATATCAGTTTTTATGTACATTGATCATTACGCCATTGTTTATCTAGCTAAAAAAACATGTTACCAATGGTAGATTAACTCGCTAGTTATTCTTGTTGCGGGAGCTTGACATTACCATAAAATATCGGCCCGGTAAAGAAAATATTGTCGCGAAATTTTTTGTCAAGAGTTCCGGCTACGGTCGATTCTTCCCCCAGTTCAAGACCATTTCCTGGATGAAAATTTATTTGTTGTAACTTTAAAAACACCCTAGTATGCTAATGTAGCAAATTATCTAACGACTGGAAAATTGTCATCACATTTGTCATCTCGGGAAAACAAGCTTATTATCCAATGCGATTACATGCTTTTCGTAAGATGTTTGATTACCTTTTTATTATATGGAAGATCTTTAAATTCGAAGATGTTTGTCAAATTTAATGAAATTTATGATATCCTCAAGTCTTGTCATGATGAGCCTACGGGGGTTACTTCGGCGATCGGAAGGCGGGCCTGATGTATTACGGATGGGCTGTTTGGCCCACAATATTTAAATGTGCAAAGAAATATGTACACAATTGTGATAGTTGTCAGAGGATGGTTCATCCATTCATTCTAACGAAATTCCCCTCCAACGAAATTTCTTGGGCAGGTTCGAAGATGGAAAATGGACTTTGTAGGCCCATTTAATCCGCCTTCAAATCAGAAAGAATACATTTTGAAATTACGTACATATTATGTTACTAAATGGATGGAAGCGATGCCTCCCAAGATCCATGTAAGAAACAATCATCAATTTTTTCGAACTATTTTTTGACATGGGTTGTCTCGGGACCTTGTAGCAGTTGGGATTATAGTTCCACACTCTGAAATTTCAACCACTTGTTGTAAAATTACCATGTTAAGCACCTGACCAATTCTTACCATTTGCAATCGAATGGGAAAATGGAATGCACTAATAAATTTTTAGAGGCGGTTTTAACTAAAACGGTATACATAAATCATCGAAATTTGGGCTTCCAATGTCTGCCCAAACCTTAGAACCTACCCGAACAACCTAGCGCAATACCACTAGTTATTCACCTTATCAATTCGTTTTGGTAAGGATCCCATTTTCAATTGAATTCAAAGTTAAGACTCTCAAATATGCCAGAAAGTTGGATTGGAATTCACGAAGCACCAACACAAAGCTTAAACCAACTCAATGAATTATATGAAATATGTCTTCTTGATTTTCAATGTCACCCTTACATAATTCGAAGCATAGTGCTAGAAATGCCATGATAGGTTGATTAAAAAGAAAATTTTCCAAAAGGAGACATGGCGGTGCTATATGCCTCGAGTTTCAATATTTTCCCGAGTAAACTTCAAACAATTGGCTTGGCCCTTACAAAATTACCAAATTTTATGACAACGGAATAGTATCCTTACTACAATTGAAAATGTTGACATCTCATTCCTTGCCATTGGGAGTAGGCTCGTCTGTACCATCGGCCACTTAATATAGATTCTTTTCTTAAATGAAATCGATAATGATGCCAATCTACAAGTTGTAGTTGATCGGGGTAATTTCCTCGTGGCCATAACCAGGTAATCTTTTTGAATAATTTTTCTTTATTTTGTACAAAATTTAAATAATTCTTCTTTTATATTAATCTTAATTTATATGTGTGTGTGTGTGTGTGTGTGTGTGTGTGTGTGTGTGTGTGTGTGCGTTTATTTATTTATTTATTTATTTACTTAAAAATAAAATAAAATAAACAAAAATAATACATCACTAAAAAATTTATCACAATTTTTGTTTCCTTAGTCACACACGATGTTCCTCCAATCATTGTTGTTGTTTCATTAGTCACGGTCGTTGTTTACTCGATTGCAAATGTTTTCCTTATTCACGGTTGTGGTTTCCTCGGTTATAGTTGTTGTTTCCTTAGTCCCGGTCATTGTTTCCTTAGTCACAATTGTTGTTTCTCGATCACAATCGTTGTTTCCTCCATTAGAGTTGTTGTTTCCTTAGTCACGGATGTTATTTCCTCGGTGACGGTTGTTGTTTTCATAGAGACACTCATTGTTTCTTAAGTCGCGGTTGTTTTTTCCTCGGTAATAGCCGCTTTTCCTTTATTATGCTATTGTTTCTTTAGTCACGGTGTTGTTTCCTTTAAATATAGATGATGATCTTTAACATGCGATTTATCATTTTCTAACTTATTTATATATTTATTTCTTTAGGGAAAGGAACATTTTTAGATTTATCTTTATATGATGATGGAAAATTAATTTGTTTATGGCTATCATTAGAGAATCTTTTATGAGCAATCATTATCATTTTTTGAAATTCCCAGTGAATTTTTAATCCTTTCTACATTTGTAGAAAAATTACAACAATTATTATCTTTCGCATTCCTTTCATCACCACTTACGGAATATCTTTTAATTCCAAACTTCCAACAATAAATGACCATAAGAAAAAATTTAGGACAAAATTAGCAAGCTAGAAATTAATTACTATAGTAATTCTTACACCATCCCTACTCTTAAGGAGTTGACATGCTACCCCATTTATTAAGTAATCTATTAATATTAATGAAAATTATAATTTAACATAGGATAGGAGGTCTCCTCATGAGCTGGCCTACCATGATCATAGGATCTAGTGAAGTGACATTACCATTTAAGTTGCAAGACAAAGTAATGTTCTTTGGCTTTTAAGTCAAAGGACAAGAGGTCTCATCACGGAGTCGGCTTGTTCACCTCATTATCTTTGGTGAATGAGTTTTGTTAGCTTGATTACCATGGTAGAACAATGGCCTTTTTGTAAATACTTCAAAAATTTATATATAACAACGAATTTGAAAATTCCTTTAGTAAATGGGACACTTTGGCATCTTAAGGGGTTAAAAAGGAAACCATGTTGAGGATATGGATTCTTGTTGGCGGTAGAGGGAATGCCTTTGGTATTGAAGTAAAACCAAAATTGACAATATAGCTTGCCTTTTTATTCCTTAAAAATTAAAACAAGAACGGTCGTTAAATTTATTATGGATATTCTTAAAACCTTCTAAGTATGTGGTGATGTTTGGTTCTTTGTGAGCATCTCACTATAATTCTACATACTATAAAAGAAAAGAAAAAAATCGAGGAAATCCAACATTTTAAATTAATCTCACTTATTTTCTCTAATGATGTGCTTGATATAACTAATACTTGCATCCATCTAGTCCTTTGTATACATTTTCCCCAATCCTTCATTTTGCCTTCACACTGCATCCCTCATAGTGAGTCTTAACAGATACCCAAATATTTTGGCTGTACATGGATTATAATCTGTTTCTTCTTTTATGCCAATAACTGAATCTCATCACGATTCCTATCTATCCTTTTTGTGATCACTTTACTACTGTTGCATTAATCTACCATTATCTTTCAAACATGCTAAATCTTCCATCTTATTGGGGGGGGAAGTTGGCACTAATAGATGACTATCACTTCAATTTTTGAATACCATTGCATGTTGTCAAAATCATTATACTCTTTACAAGCACTATCATTCTACATTGTGAATATTTTTGTTTCAAAATTGCAATGTGCGTCTGTTGAGCCGGTTAACGGGGTGGGCATTTAGTATAGATGAACCCACATAGCTACATGTTTCGGAAACGATTACGCAATATCTTAATTCAAGTTGGATAGATAGAATATTTTGAACGATTACATGGGTTTGACAATGAGGTAGCATTAGAATTCACTAAGAGTTTGGACAACAAACATCCTCGGACCACGCATTGACTTCACAAAGCAACCTTGCTTCTAGTGTCTCTTCTGCATCCATGCTTATCACAGTATGTTGCGGATCACGTTGTTTCATTCCCCTTTGATGTATCTCTAAACATTACTGTCCAAAACATGGGCATAGTATAAACACGAGAATATCAACTATTATCCACATGATACGGCCTCATAAATTTGTCGAGGCTACTCTTCCACTCGATACCGGGGAATTCTTCATGTCATTCTCTTGCATCAAAAATAATTCCTCGGCAAAGAATGATCCCTAAAAAACTTTTCGAATAGTGACATAGATACATACATACATACATTTATATAATCCTTAGCATAAAAAAATCATGATCCTGTCAAACAACGACATACATACACACATATATACATATAAAAATTAGCATTAAACAATCATGATCCATGACGACCTAATGGAACTGACATACATACATACATACATGTATACATATATAAATTAGCATAGTCGTGATCACGACATAATTGATAGCATAAGGTCAAGGTTAAGAGAACGCCCTTTATCCATGCACATCATGCACAACATTGAGAACAACGAGTTCCGGACATAGAAAAGGCATGCGACGCCTCAAATACATTTACTTTACCTTTATGGTTACCTTTCTCATGTTTGTACTTCTACCATCCGGTCTACAATGGACCCAACCAATCCAACCATTGTCATATTATTACCTTCCCTGCCCTTTACTCATGCACCAAGATTCATGCAGGTATTACATTACCTATTGGGTACCACCACGAAGCTCTCCCAGAGCTCCATTAACTTTCCTATTTCCCAAATTGCTTCCCAAGACTCTCAAAATATAAAGGAAATAACAATAACAAACAATAAGAAGACCATGAAAAAGCAAAATCAATATGACACCGCAACAAAGTAGCAATGCCTTGCACCGAGACAAACAAAAGCGCAAATCAAACGCAAATAAATAAAATTAATCATAATAACATATTTTTAATTTGTATTATTTTAATTTGATTATTTTTATTTTAATGTGAGATTATTTTTCTTTATTATTTTATTTATGTGACTTAACATTACAATATATTTTCCATATTAGGATGACTTCTCGAAATTAATGTGTGGAATTTCAAAATATTATTGATCTTGATAAAATTATTGTAGGTCATAAATAAAATATTTCAATCTGTCACTTAATAATATTAATGTATACTTAAAAATATATTAATAACCAAGAAACATTTTATTGTGAATAATATGTTCCATAAATAAAATATTGCAAAGTCCATATAAACTAGATTATTTAAGCTTAAATTATGTATCTATTGTATATCCTTAAAAAAACATGTGCATCTTTGCATAAGACAATTGAAAAAAATAAATTTCTTATTTGTTAAAACATTTCAAAGTCATTTCGATCACAATGTTGGAATTTAAAATGCCGTAGGCGTTTTATTTGAAAACCTAAGTGTATATGCAATCATAATATTTTCCATTCGATCTGTTGTTAGACGATTGAGTGAAAATTAATCGTTGATTGAAATATCGCCTTAACGGCAACGGTTGTGGCAGTTGCAACTTGCTAGAAGATTTGAAATTAGTTTCCATGACATAACCTTGACCTCAACTCTCATAATGTATGCCATGGATTCCAACGAAGAAGAAATAACCAACCACTATTTAGACCGACTTCGGTTTCATTGAATATGAGAGGTGTAAGGAATGGTAATGATTTACATATTGCAATCGGAAAAGGATGGCGGGCTCGTGGGTGGTTTTGAATGATGATTGTAAAATGGATATCAACGATAGAAACTTCCCAAAAAAATTATGCATAATTTAAAAAATAATGTTAGACGTGAAGCAACGTGCCATGACCGTCTCACTCTCTTGAACTCCTGGGATCTGAGTGACTTTCGACAATCACCACCCATGATGTACCACTCGATGGCATCGGGAAATCCGGTGTTCATTGATCTTTAATTTTCATTGTGTAAATATGAAAAATACATATAGAGAATTCTAGAGTTTTATCCTAATCATTTATAAATATGTATTTTGTCTAAATATAAGCAATCCAAATAAAACTTTATTAAATTTCTCCATTTTTAATGTATTTTTGTTTTTTTAAAATGTTGTCTCTCTGAATATCGGCTTTGCTTAAATGCATGTTGTGTATAAGATAATTTTGCTACTCTGATTCCCATCAACACTTGTTATCAGAGCTAGTGCTATACAAACTGCTCAAAAAATCACAAACCGACGAAGAAATCGGGGAAGCTGTTGTTGGATTCGTGCTCGGCCTTATTGTTAGGCCGAGTTGTCTTTGAAGAGCGTTCTACTGCGGTGATAGAGCAATGCGGTTTCTCAAATAAAACATGTTGTAGCTACGGCCCTACCAAACTTCTTGGAAAGGGATGTTTATTTGATTGCATTTTAAAGTGATTCCTTGATTACCGCATGCACATTTTGAAAATAATAAAATATGGTGTGAGCGACTTACGTATCTTCTTGCATGCCATTTTTATTTGGGATTTGGTATAAATTTAAATTTTAAAAAAAAGAGGGAAATCAATTTTGGCTTGTTATTTAAAAATTTATAAGATTTAATAGTTAAATTCTCTTGACTCATGAGTGGTGTTTTAGTTTTGCAGGGTGAATTTTATTGAGAATGTAAATATCAATATTAAGTGCCTTTACCTTTTGCGGTTTAAAATTTTTAATTTGATTATTAATATTATTAGATGGATTTTACTCATAACTTTCATATGATATTTATATATCAAAAGTTGAGTTGTTAAAAATAGTTATGTAGTTTCTTTCTAATTAAATTGATTAATGAAAAAAATGTCACATAAACATTTTTTTCTTGAGATTATGGTATTAATAAGTCATGATACGTATCAAAACTTATTTACAAATTAAAAATCTTCATGATAAAATCCTAAAAGTTAAAAATCTTGTTACATATTTAATTTTAAATGTACATATGTTTAACTAATATAATAATTTATTTTATAACAACAAAAATAATAATATTTTTAAAATAAATTTATAGTTTTAATTATTTTTGTGTGTTTTAGTTTTGACAATGTCAAATTAGATAAGTGTTGATAAGATCCTAAAAGTTAAAAATCTTCTTGCATATTTATTTTTAAATGTATATATGTTTAACTCTCTTATAAAAATTATTTTATAATAACAATAATAATAATATTTTAAAATAAATTTATAATTTAATTATTTTTGTGTTTTTTTAGTTTTAAAAATGTCAAATTAGATAAGTGTTTGGATGCATATTTTCATTTATTAACCATTTAAATTATATATTTAATCATATAAAGTACATAACTACTTTTAAAATAAAGTTTAATGCTTTGAAATTTCACTAGTACAAAGAATATTTTAAAAAATATTATGTAGAGGTTATATATATAACATCCCATAATCTTATTAGCCTAATAATAAATAAACATATCACTCTAAAAACTATACAAATATATTAATTTATTGATTAAATAATAAAATATTTTAAAATAAATATTATTATATTATTTTTTTAATTTGTGAGGGCTCTATAGTCAATCTTGAAGGAAATGTTGTAGTGTCCATAAATGAGTGAAAACATTTTATTGACGACTTAGTCTTTAGTGTAACTCACTTCATCAAGAGTTACTTCATCACCTCTATGTTGGTGTGGATTTTAGTGGCATTATATATTATTTTTATACTTCATTAGTAATGGATACTCGGATTTAATATCTCACATGAAATTGTTGCTTATGATTTAAGATATCTGAATAACATTTTTTTAACTAATTTGAATGTATACCTTACGGTGTTTCCTTTGCAACATTTGGTGCAATTGCTAGTTCAATGTTTGTCACTTAATAATATTAATGTATACTTAAAAATATATTAATAATAAAAACATTTTATTGTGAATAATATGGTCATAAATAAAATATTGCAAAGTCCATATAAACTAGATTATTTAAACTTAAATTATGTATCTATTTGTATATCCTTAAAAAAACATGTGCATGTTGCATAAGACAATTGAAAAAAATAAATTTCTTATTGTTAAAACATTTCAAAGTCATTTTGATCACAATGTTGGAATTTGAAAATATGAAGTGTTTGTGGAAGAGAAATAAGATGTGGAGTGGGTAAAGATGAATTTTCAGGAGGAAACTAACACTACGAAACTTGATGGGTTTAAGTAGTATGGAATGTGAAGGACATCGTTCATATCTAAGACGAATTTTGTTCTTGTTTATGATAAGTTCTTACCAACATCTAATGATGGGATTAGGATATACAAGTTGGATGCTACGTATGTGTGACATTTTACGGCAACCCGGAAGGCATTATTAACCTAGTTAATTATTTCCTATTACTTGTTTACAACAAATTGTTTCTTTTGTTCAAGTAATGAAAAATAACATGAACAACCCTATTCGAAAGAAAAATTGCGGTAAAATATACGAGAAACAAATCACATAATTGACAAAACTTACAAAAAATAAGCCAATTTTTTTTGCTTTCAAAAAAATAATTTGTAATTAAGGAGAAAATTATGTTTTTCCATTTTTTACATGGATTTTTCATGTATATATAACACAATTTAAATTTTTTAATGTAAATTATATAATTAAATAATAATAATAATAATAATTAAATAAAATTAATCATGTAATGCTACTTTTAGATTTAGAGTTGATTTTTTTTTTTATTTTTTATTTTAAAAAGGGTATTAGTTGTCAAATATAATGTCAATTAATTATTAATTTTGAACTTAAAATAAAATAAAAATTAGAAAAAATTGAAAAATATTAAAATATATATTTAGACAAGCTATAAGAGTGTTGATTTTTAAAGATTTTTCATAGCATGATATTTGGTCTTTAATGACATGGTTGGAAATTGTTAGAATTTTTAACTCTAAAAAATGGGTGATGTCGCATCACCACTTTCAAATTTTAGTGTGGTTTCTCATGTATTCAATAGTCATGATATTTTGTTTTAATTTTATGGTTGAAAAATATTATAATTTTAACCCTGAAATGAAAAAAGAGAGTTGTTGCATCATCATATTTTAAAATGAGCATACAAATTAGCATTAAATTCGACCTTTAAAAAAAAGAGCTTGGTCGGAATTCACCGATAAGTTGGTAACTTTTTCTACTAACAATGTCATGGTGATCCTTTCTCATCCACTCTCAAATCATGCTAACTATAACTAACATGTGGGGGATGACTCGCCAACCATCCATAGACTTCACTATACTATATATTTCTATAGTTGGCCAACCATAAACGATCAACTATATATGCTAGTACCTAATCCTTATTTCAAATAGTTATTAGTAAAAAAATGTTTCATATCTATATCCTCATTTATCCTCATTAATAAAATGGAACACATCTATCTAAAAATGAAATATAAAACTTCATGCATATGATGAACTTGTATTAAATTCTTATATTAACATTTTTTAATTTGCTTTAATTATTTTTATTAAATTATCTTTATTTATTTTTACCTTTTTTATTTTATTGTTAAATTATTTATTTATTATGATCATTCATTTTTATTTAATAATAATAATATGATGCACAAATGGCCTAGAATAGACGATGATGGGGTGTATTGTTAAGTCACTCGGTGATGAAGGTCATCGATTCGAAACTTCGTTGGCAAAAATCTAGTCATGTTAAGGGTAGTGTGGCCCATGTCGGGTGTGATCCCGGGTTATTTTGACGAATTATATGCCCCTAGCTTGCGGTTTCTCAAGCCACGGAGTCAAGCGATGTAATATTTGATGAACCCTTAATTATTTAGCTTTAATTATTTTTGTTAATTATATTTATTTATTTTACCCTTTTATTTTATTGTTAAATTATTTGTTTATTATGATCATTAATTTTATTTATTTATTTATTTATAAAGAATAATAATAATAATATGATGCCCACGGGACGTAGAATAGACGGTGATAGGGTGTATTGTTAAGTCTTTTCACTCGGTGATATGAAGGTCATAGGTTTGAAACTTTGTTGGCAAAATCCGGTCATGTTAAGGGTTATTGTGGCCCATGCTTAGTGTGATCCCGCAATTGATTTTGTTGACTTAGGTACCCCTAGGCAGCGGTTTCTCAAGCCTTGAGTCAAGCGATATAATCTACGATGAACTCAAACCACTTGAAAAACAAAAATAATAATAATATGAGCTCATGGGTACCAACTCAATTGGCGATTGTCGTGCTATATGAAGTATTATGTAAACCATGAGATTGAGTTCAAATCCCCTATGGATCAAGCCAACGATAATAATAATATGGGCATTAAAAATTTCAACCATGTATGTCTATTATTGGCCATCGTCGACTAAGGTTAACAATAGTCAACCATTATTCGCTTAGCAACCCCTCATCAACTAGATTCAATTATGGCCAACCATTGGCAGTAACCCACAAGTCACATGGTTTGAGTTCGTGTTAGATTAGACAACCTTCAATTCACGAAAAAAAAAAAACGACAATAAAAAAAATTAGATGGTAAAACTTGACTTGAAGTTCGATAAGTTATATATATATATATATATATATATATATATAACATAACATAACATTCCTAATGTGATAAAAATATAAAATAATTGTAATGTTAATTATATTATTAACTTTATTAACTTAATTTTATAAATATATTAAAATTTATATATTATTATATAGTTATTGTCATAAATAAATAAGTTATATTAATTTAAATTATGATTATTTTATCTTTTTGTCGATCAAAATATTTTCGTTATATTTTCATTTAGAAGTTATTTACATGAGATGCATTTTCACCTCTACCCCTCACTTTGACCGAGATTTGTTGGGGTTGGGCGGGGAGGGGTTACTTTCAAAGGAAATTTCGATTTACAAAAGATCTACAGGCACAAAATTTTCAACAAAATCCCCATACTGTATACCACATGCATACCCAAGGCATTAACAACAAATTGCATGGCGAAGAGAAATCATGGGGGTGAATACTTTACCACCTCTCCTAGGGGGTTCTAGGGAAGTCCAGCTCCACCAACTACATGGGGCCAAATGTTCCACACATGCCTCAATATCATATATGCATTCCACTTTATTCGCCTCACAGTACTGCGCAGAAGCAATAGCATCCAAGATTTCTTCTTATCTAGACTCGATGGCATTGGAAATAGGTTATGTACTCCAACTCTTCTTCATGTCGATCCTAGTCAATGAAACTCACCCACTCTTGAATCTCCCTTAGCTTCTCGACGACTAAGGACAAGGATGGAGTTACCCGCTTCACTTATTGCAGAGATGCTCCCAACCAATTCGTAGCCCCACTTTACCTCCACAGCCTACTCGCCCTTGTTACTTGAAATTTGTCACCATGACATTTAGTTGTATATGGGTTCATCATTACCTATTTATTGCTCCTTAGAGGTCAAAATCATAAAGTTCCTAAATCAAGTCTTGGAATTGGAGAAAAGCTCATTAAAACCCTAAAAATCCCTATACACACTTTTCCTAGTCATTGCCTACGAGTACCACGGTTTCTTACTCTATAAACTATGGCACATCCCGCACGTTACGCTTATTAAAACTACGGACCCCATATTAAAAGGTAAAATAAAATAAAAATAAATTCTAGAAGCCAGTGGTCAAAAATTCTCCTAGTTGGAGGCTTCTAGAAGTGTTATCTGAAGTCGAAACTTGCCCCTTCCATTCATGAACCTCTATCCCTTCATTAATGGAGCTATCCTTTGGTTTTTGGAACTAAAATCCCTTCATGAGAGGAATTTATCTCCCTCTTTATGGAAATGAAACCTCCTTCATTATCCTATAAATTGAACGCATGTTTCGATCTCAAGGTAGAGAGTAGGCGGTAGACTTGGATGTGTTATATACAGTAATTCTAAAGTTGTGAGATTTTTCGTTTTAGTCAAAGAACACTAGAGGTAACCACGGAGCCTAGCACAAACTATAGGATCTAGCCTTCCTAGTGTTGGAGAGGGCTCTCTTTTTAGTTTTAACTTTGTTTTTAACTATGTTTTAGGCTAGTTATGATTATGCGGCTTTGGTTTGGTTTGATTGATTTGGTGGGGAAAAATCACTTTAAGGTATCGATAATTGAAATATATTTTTCCATTAGGCTGAGTCTAAATCAAGCTAACAGAACTAGGATCAAGGCCAAATGGTCAAATGTATTGAGGCAAAGATAGATAACCCATGAAGATCTTGGAAAATGGTTTGTGAGGTGGTATGATCGGGTAAGGGCACTTAGAATCTGATCAGGAAAAAGAGAAGTATAAGGCGGAGGTCAAACGAGTGAAAAGACGATTAGAATTCTCTGCCAGAAAATCGGGGAGGAAAACATAGAAATGATAACTAGTTAAAAACAAGGTCCTCTTAACAAAACCTGTGAAAGTAATACTCTAGTTATACATTCGTTAGAACAAACATAGATGGATGCATGTAACTAAGAAAGATAACGGTGACAAGTAAGGAAATACTTCACTCCATATAGCTCATCACGGGAATCTGAAGTATGATGCCAATTGAATTCATCAGTCTGCTACTTGAAATTCGAAACACAAAGTTTCCAATGTCCAAAAATGACTATAACAATCTCAGAATTTATTCCACCCAAAATACTTCTAAAGATGAAGTATTTATACATAATTTTACAAAATATCCTAGAAATTTCTAGGAATTATATTAGGAAAATAAAATATCTTTACTACAATAATAGATACGGTACCTTATGAAATCAACGAGTTGTCCTATCTATCCAAAAGAAATAGAAAGCGCTTTGAGGATAAAATGCGATTTGCCCCATAACAGTGTCACCTTGCGGCTTTGAAATATTTTGGAATACGATCTCCTTGTACGTCTCTTTGTTAACGATACTCTTTAACCTTTTGTAAACAAAATTTACTACGTAAAATAGGCTACATTTTAATGAGTAAAATCGTAAACGAGATTTTTCTTCTTTCATTTATCTTTTTTTTATCCTTCACAATAGATCTGTGAGGATTGCCAATCCTCATTTTTTAGGAATTTGTATATTTTTCAATTTCCTAAAATTTTCATCGGCTTTTAGTATATACGCTTAAAGTTTGGCTTAATGACAAACAAATTTTTTTCATCTCATGCTACAAGTAGAATAAGTCTTCAAACTTTTTCGAGTAGGAACTTTCCATTGTTGGAATGCACTTGTCCTTGTGGTGATTTACCTATTCCTTGCAAATTCTCTAATCTTTTTATCATAGTCATTCGAGGGCATCGGCTTATCATTAATTACCATAATTTCGGGAAGTCCTTTTTGCCTCTATCCCTTCATTAATGGAGCTATCCTTTGGTTTTTTGGAACTAAAATCCCTTCATGAGAGGAATTTATCTCCATCTTTATGGGCCGAAACCTCCTTCATTCTCTTATAAATTGAACGCATGTTTCGATCTCAAGGGTAGAGAGTAGGCGGTAGACTTGGATGTGTTATCACTCTAGTAATTCTAAAGTTGTGAGATTTTTTGTTTTAGTCAAAGAACACTGGGGTAACCACGGACCTACTCAAACTCTAGGATCTAGCCTTCCTATTTTTTAGAAGGGCTCTCTTTAAAGTTTAACTTTGTTTTTAATTATTTTAAGGCTAGTTATGGATTATGCGGCTTTTGGTTTGGTTTGATTGATTTGGTGGAAAAATTCACTTGAAGGTATGGATAGTGAGATATATTTTTCCATTGGAGAGTACGTGGAGTCTAAATCAAGCTAACAAAACTAGGATCGAGGCCAACTCAAATGTATTCGGGGCAAGATAGATAACCCTTGAGAAGATCTTGGAAAATGGTTTTGTGAGGTGGTATGATCGGGATAAAGGGCACTTAGAATCCTTTGATCCGGAAAAGGGAAGTATAAGGCGAGAGGTCAAACGAGTGAAAGAGCGATTAAGAATTCTCTACTATGCCCCGAAAATCAGGAAAACATAGAAATGATAACTAGTTAAAAACAAGGTGCTCTTAACAAAACTGTAGTAATACTCCTAGTTATACATTCAAATTTAGAACAAACATAGATGGATGCATGTAACTAAGAAAGATAACGGTGACAAGTAAGGAAATACTTCCTCCGGATAGCTCATCACACGAATCTGAAGTATGATGCCAATTGAATTCATCGATCTGCTACTTGAAATTAGAAACACAAAGCTTCCAGTAATCAACAAAAATGACTATAACAATCTCCAACAATTTATTCCACCCAAAATACTTCTAAAGATGAAGTATTTATACATAATGTTTTACAAAATATCCTAGAAAGTTTAGAATTATCTTAGGAAAAATAAAATATCTTTACAACAATAATAGTCTGACTTCTTAACAAATCAACAAGTTGTCCTATCTATCCAAAAGAAATAAGAAATTGCTTTGAGGATAAAATGTAGTTGAAATTTCTTGTAGTGTCCTCCTTGGCTTTAGATATTTTGGAATGCGATCTTCCTTGTATGATACTCTTTAACCTTTTGTCAAAAGCATTTCTTGTAAAATAGACTATTTTGGAAGTAAATTAGCAAAAACATATTTTTCTTCTTTCATTTGTCTTTTTTATCCTTCCTGTCATCTGTGGGGATTGCCAATCCTCATTTTTAGGAATTTGTATATTTTCAATTTTTCTAAAATTTTCATCGGCTTCGGTATATCTAGCAAAGGTTGGCTTAATGACAAACAAATTTTTCATCTCATGCTACAAGTAGAATAAGTCTTCAAACTTTCGGTAAGACTTTCCCCGGTTAAGAATGCCTTGTCCTTGTGGGCGGTTACACATTCCTTGCCAAATTCTCTAGTCTTTTTATCATAGTCATTACGAGGCATGTTATCATTAATTACCATAATTTCGGGCGATCCTTTTTGCCTCAAATTTTTTGAACTTAACCACGAACGCAGCATGGAAGTATTCGTATTCATTTTTCTTCCAAGCTATTTCATTAGATTCTTCTTTGTAAAACTTTCCTAATTTACGGGATAGTTGCATTCTTGTCATTAATCTTGAGTTCTTCCAACTCCTTTGTATATTTTTTATGTTAAGGAAAGTGATCGAAGCCTTAAAGCTTTCTGGTTTGTCGATATCCTTTGCTTTGAGTCTTTTGAATTTCTACTTGTCTTGCTACTAATAACTCTCTTTGTTCAAAAATTTTGAATTGAAGGCCACACATCATGGATGGCTTCAATAACATTGTTCCATGGATGGTAGTTTTGATGTATGATATTTGCTCGGTCGAGTTAGCTCATCTTGCAGTTTCTTGACTGTTCATTTAATCTAATGGCCTTTTCTCATGTTTTTGGCATTTGTCTGAGCCGGTTGCTTGAATTCTCAAGATTTTCAACCAAATTTGTTAACCTATTAATCTCATTTGTCTTTAAAGAAATATTTTCCATTGCTTTCACTAGTTTAATAGCCTCATTTGTAGGTTGTATTGTTGTTGAAGATGACTCGGTCGTGATGTGGTGGATGAAATCACTAGCAGCACCGATTGCAGTCTTAACTTTTGAGTGCCAACTCTTGACTAGAGTTGAAGGCACAGCGATAGTGACCATGGGAATAAGCGTAGGTGGTTACGGTTTTCTTCATTTTTTCCTTTTCTTGGACAAGTTTTCCATCTGAATTTCCATTTCATGTCGTCTGTAGTTGAAAGGTGATATTCATCATGTCATCTTTGTCATTACGCTCTGGCAAGTTTCTTTAGCACAGGGATGTTCACCGGGAGGAAGATTAAGTTGTTTCCTCAAGGCTACAATGTCCTCATTCTTCTTTTTCAACAATATTTCTTGCATTGACATTTGCGGATCATATCCACTTTAATTACCAATTCTTCCAAGGATTTTAATTACGAGATCCTTAGCATGTAATGAGATCTTATCTAATTTCATCTAATCTTGCATATTAGTGATAGTTTTCTCAAGCTTTTGAACACTCATGGCCTTTTTTGTAGCTGTAGAATACAAAATTTGCGAACTCTGTGAAAATCTACTCCCAATCTAGTTCATGAATATTATATGTTTCTGCTTCTAGATCCAATTTCCTATAATCAACAACTATTTTTGGCACTAGTGCGTGAGGCATAATGCGACATTATCGAGTTTTTTGCTTGAATAATCAAATGCGACGGGAACACCGATGCAGTTTCCTGGATTTTGTTTCAAGAGCGAGAATAGACTTGATTTCGATTTCTTCATTCTTCATTTTGATCTGTTTATATTTTTCTTTAATATCCAAATCTTTTCCTCGGTATTGTGAGGAAGAGGCTTCCCATGCTTTTTTGTCTTTCCATTAGCGTATCTTCATTGTTGACTTGTCCTTCATTCGATTTTAATAGGCGATTCATTTATGATAGTTGTTGCGTGTATCAACATTTGTCTCTGGTGTATTTGTATCATCTATGTTGATTGTCACCTTCTCTTTACCAGTGTTGAATATAACTTGGGTCTTTTGTTATAGATAATCTTGAACTTAGTTTTGATTTGAATTTTCTACCACATATGCTCCTTCTTCACGATTCTCTTGGTGGATGTCTCACAGTTTGTTTGGAAATTTCCAAAGTATGACTAGTATCCCTTTGGTTCAACGCATCGGTTAAAGTATTTTCCAACCCACTCAATTTGATTAGTAAACTTCTATATTTATGGTTTTGATTCAAGGATAAAGGGTGTTGATTTTCATTTAACCCTTAGTTTACTCGGGATCCCTTGTGGATCATAATTCCATGGAAAAACTTTCTTCAAATGTTGAATTCCAACAATTTCCTAATTACCTCTTTTACGCATCTGTGGTTGCATATGAATAGCCACATACGATTCTTTAGTTTGAATTGAGTTTTCTTCCTAGTTTTATGAAATTAATAGAATCAAAATTTAGGATCTGCCTAATATACTCCAAGGCAAAGATCCTCATTGAAACATATACTTGGGTAACTTGTAAGGTAACAAGTTTATTGAAATGTCGATCTTAGTATGCTTCTCATATAAATACCGATTACCAACCTTACTCTCGATTTCCTACTCAAATGAAATATCTTTTTCATTTCTTCATTAATTCTTGGTACACTCTGCTTTGGTCAACATTGTTATTCTTGGATGCAAGAAATATGTACGAAAAATCTGAATATGTGAAATCTGTACACACTCTTTTCTAGCAATGTAGTCCAAAATGACGGATAGAGGATTTCCTACATGTCAAGCTTTTGTAAAGTAAATGGAAATTTTCGATTGGAAATATGAAACATATGGAAAGGAAAGAAGTATATTTGAATACTCCTTCAATTGGAAATTTGATCTATTGATAATGGATATTATACGCAGTAAAACTAATAGTGAAGATGAGCGATGGGGGTTGACTGGGGGAAAGTGAATAAGAATCCCAAGATGGATTCATTAGTATGCTCATCGGTAAAATATCCAAGGATGAAGAAAAGCAGGGAAATCACATGTCTTGGAGCCTTCTAGGAATTTATCAATAGAATATGGGGGATTCATCTTAGGAATTTCTACATGTGGGGGGCATGAATGTTTGAAAAATCATGAATATCTTGGGAAAATCTAGGCCAATATACGAGTTGATTTAAAGCCTCTGGATAAAGGGACTCCCTGGGGGTTAGGTTGAAGAGCGTAACATTTGGTTGATAAATTGAGCGATGATAGTAAAGAGCACTTCTTTATACGCATTGATTATGGCTCTTTGATCGAAGCACGTAGTCTTGTTGACATAATCTGACGGACTTCTTGGCATGGGTGAGTTAATGAGACTGACATATTTGGGCAAATTGGATTCCTAAATATGGATTTCTTCTTACTTATCTAGAGACTTTTCAAAGCACCAGTTATGGATATCCTGTGATTATATTCAACAATGGGGTCTTGCTATCTTGTAATCAATGTCGGCTAGTGGGATATGTTCAACACCAACAACGAGGTGGTTGAAGAGGATTTACCACTATGGTAGTTTTAGAAGTGATAGCGAGGGTTGGTTTAGGTATTTTGGAAGCATCGGGCTTGAAGTACTCTATTTTTTAGGCATTTTGGGCTACTTATGCAAGTTTAGACGGTTTGCGAAGTAATTTACTTTACTTGAAGGATTTCTTGAAGAATTTTGGCAAAATATGAATGCTGTTTGGGATTTTACGTCAATTAGGTTTGTCAAATAGGTTTAGAGGCTTTAAAGCTGGTTGAAAACGGAAAACAAGGGTTTCTGAGTATTTTTAATGGGAAATTGGGTTGAAACTCCTTTTAAGAGGGTTACGAGAGGACTAGGGCACCTGGAGAGAGGTTTTACGCTTGTTTCAAATCTTGAAATAGATCATTACGCTATGAAAACTCACAAATTTCTTGAAAAATTGTGCGTAGCGAGAGAAACGGGGTTTTGAGAAAAATTTGACGGGGTACGGCATTTTACAGGAGCTTTGGCAGTTTCTTTTAATCGTTTTAAATCCTAAGTATGATTTTTCTTTAAATGTCTTTTAAATCGATTGCAAGTTCAAATTTTTAGAAAAATACCTTGTTGTAATGCAAGTATTTAGCTTTGGAAGGGTTTCGAGTTTTTGACTCTATTGATGGCTCTTGTAGCTTTTACGGAGCAATGTGCGGCTCCTCAACAATCTTCACGGGTTACAAGGTAAATTTTGCGGGTTTCGGGCTTGAGAAATGGCGAAAAAAGGCTTAAAAGGGTGTATTTACGGTCGGAAGGCACTAGCATAGGTTAAATGCGAAGGTATGGAATGAATATATTTCTAATGTATTTTATGCATATTCAAGGCTAATAGAAAAGGCATTCAATTGCGATCACATCGGGCGAGATGGCGGTTTTGGAGTTCAATGGATCGAAATAACCGAGTGGTTATCGCACGGAAATTTAGTGGTAGCGATATTAGGCTCAGCCCACGCGATCAATGATTGAATAGCACGTGGAGGAGAGAGGAATCTGAAAAACCACCCATTTCGCGTAGGTTTGGGCTGGGGTGATGCGCTACTTTTTCACGCGATATCAAATGTCGGCCATCGGATGCGGGAGATCAATGCGAAGGGTCAGTTGTTGGGAAGGTGCGTTTGGATTGGAAGTGGGGCAGTTATTTTATATGTGGCGGAAATGGCTTAACCTTTATAAAATTGTGTTTTAATACGTTTAAGCCTTTAAGCTTTATGAAAATAGCGGAAGGGTTTTTAGTTTTAAAAACATTTACAATGGGTAGATTATGGTATAGGCGGGGGTTAATGTTTTATTTATTTATTTGTGAAATGTTTCAAATTTTATATGTGGGCGCGATAGTATATATTAGATAGTTTGAAACTTTGAATAGTTTTCAAACTATACGGGCTTCGGGGTATTTCAATAGAGATAGGTTTAGACCAGGGATTTCTAGTGCGGGGTTTTATTATGCGCGTGTGGGGATAAAAAACTTTGGTCTAAACGTAAAATAATGGGTTTTGGGGGGTTCATTAAAATATAAGGGATTATTATATACGGGTAGGTGTAATTAGGGGTTACACAATAAGTTAAGTGTTAATATGAATAAAGGGATAGTAAAAGGAAACAAAACACATATTATCTCTAAGTAAAGCATAAAATAAAGCATTTCTCATCTTTTATATTACTTCACTAGTACTTAGGATAAATGTATTTTGAGGTTTTCATGAATGATTTTGAAGGGAATGAAATTAATTATTTTAGAGTTTCAATTTTACTAAGTAAGAATGTCTCTTTACTTAGGAAAAAGGGGTTTTGATGTATGAATGAAGGGTAAATCTTTGAGAAATGTGGATTTAATGCGGGAACTCAATATTTTTAGCAACGGTCATCGAGCCTTCGGTTTGGTCCCAAAAAAGTCAAAGAAATACTCGAGCCATTTTAGCGATATTTTAGAATACTAAATACTTGTAGGGAGAGGTGGTGATTTTCACGATGATTCTTTATTACATGATTTCTCAAGTTTGCATCTACCTACCCATGCTTATTTTTAACATTTTCTTCATTTTTGTAGGTGCATTTAAGCTTGCAACCTTAAAACATTTTCTTTCAAAGCATAAAACTATCTAAGTCTACCTTATTTCTGTCCAGGAAGCCTGAATTAAATTGTTGAGCTCCTCATTATTCTCTACCTATCTACTTATTTTTCAAGTTTAAATGTTGTTTGACAAATCTTTATTCACTATCTAAAACATGAAATTGAAAACATGAAAAGTTAAGATTAAACGAGTTTAACTTATCATGGATTATTACATTTATTGAAACTCTGCACATAATCATTATTCTTGCGGTAAAAGTAAAATTAGTGGCATTTGGACTTGCTCACTTTCGGTCTTGTTTTATCTCTTTTCTTTTGGGGTCTATATTTTTTTGATCCTTTGATCTTTCTTTTAGGACTTTTTACCCTCTTTTGACTTTTTATTATTTTTCATTTTTTCAAAATATGGGAAAACAACTGAAAGCAAGGTATGTACATATTTACAAGACTATCAAAGTCAATTCAAAATTTTATGAACCCTATTATTATAGGACCCTAACGGTGGCTCCACATGGGGATGGCATTTCTGTGGTGAAATGTCAATAAATTTAAGACTAGTAGCCTTTGACTTTTGATTGTGATGATCATGTAAGTGTCTTCGATTTCTGCAATAACTCATATTTATGACATTTTACTTCTCAAAGCTTAGGGCCTTCTCTGCAGGCTTCAAATTTTTAAATAAAATATCAATCCAATCTAAAATCTTTAATGTATATGTACAATGATCAAAATTAAATGAAACTAAAATTATTGGTTATTTCACATGAATAGTAGTGCTGACATTCTTCCATTTACGCGCTTCTTGCATGTCTGCTCCATCTAATTCTTTCAAAAGAAAGCATTATTACCTCTATATCACATAAATCACATAAGGTCCTTTCCACATAAAATCAAACCTTCCATGTTTACTATTTTGTCTTCTCTTCCTGAAAACACTTTAACACTTGATCTGCTCCAATGTAAAATCATCCTCTTTTTTTATCAAGAATTTTCTTGATTTTATCTGCATAACTTGGGATTTAACATAAACTTCTTCCTTTGTTTTTACCCTTAGTGAATGGTTGGTTAATCCTTCTCTGAATATCATTAGATTTCCAGCACTTGTAATTCTTGGATAATCTTCATCACGGCACTCCTAAGGAGGATGGAAAAAACGACATCCATTCCTTATACAAGTTTGATAAGGAGATGTACCCGATGGATTTTTTAGTAGTAAGTCTATGTAAGGCATTCACGAACTTCTTGTTCCAAGATTTGCTTGTTATCTTCAGTAATTTTTTAATGATATTAACAAGACTTTTGACTGAGGATTAAATGAAGCCTGCGAGGGTAATATGCGGTAAGTGGCCCTAAAGGGTAATATGGTATTTATGACAAAAGGAAATCATTTTTTTGGATTTGAATGTTGTTGCATTATCGGTAATTATCTTTTGAGGAACATCCAAATCTTGAAAGTATTTATTTTCTAGGAAGGAAATAATGAGCGTAATCGATGTGGCTTGTCACAGAGGGTATGGCAATCCACTTTGTGAAATAGTCGAGTGGGCAGTCAAATCCACTTATGTTGGCTGTGAAGGGAGGGTGAATTTCACCAATGAAGTCTAAACCCCATTGTTTAAATGGCATCTCGGTTGAAATAGAAGCTTTAAAGGAAGGGGTAACAATTTTCTTGCCTTCAAACATTTGGCACTTGTGACATGAAGTAACAAAATTTTTGACATCGGCAAACAGAATAGGCCGGTAAATAGCTCTGGAATCTTGCAGTAGTTTTCAGTATAAATGTCCTCCAAAATCACCTACATGAAATTCTTCAAGTATTTTTTCGGCTTCTTCCTTTAATAAACAATTTAATAAATCCCACTATGATCTCTCCAAAAAAGTACATTATCTAAGATACAAAATCTTCTTGCTTTAATTTTTAGAAATCTAGCTTTAGTTCTTGACAATCCGGGAGGCTTGTAAGTTTGATAGTACAAAAATGATATCTGAATACCAAGGTGAGCTGAAAAGGCTTCAGCGATCGTTGGAGTTGCCATCTCTTCTTGATCATCAACTTGAGCAATAAAATTTATATCTAGGGCATTATAGTTAGATTCGATACATAAGTCGGCTAATCCTTGACCTTTGATGAGTTTTGTGGGTTTAATCTCTATGTCATATTCTAAGATAGTGGAAATCCACTTACCTCTTCTTCCCTCGGGACCATCAGTAAGAATGTCTTTTACTACGGGAGATTTGGGACATAGGCAATAATGTGAATAGAGAATATAAACTGCGAAGTCCTTAATAGCCTTTGCAAGCTAAGGCTTTTATCCATTATGTTATACTTCAAAAGGGCATATCTAAGGGTCTTACTAAAGAAATCCAATGGGTTGTTCAAATCCTAGTCATTTTGCGGTAAAGCTACTTGTGATAGTGTGTTAAAGAAAATGAAAAAATTATGAAATCTTTTCTTAAAATCGGGACTTATTAGGGCCGGAGTTTTAGTCAGAAATTTTGTTTGATTGATTCGAATGATTGTTTGAGCCTCAACATTCCATTTAAGAAGCTGAATCATAAGCATGTCGTTTAATTCTCTAATTATCTCAACTAAATTTGATATGAATCTTCTTAAAAAATTAATCTCTTACTATGAAAGCTTGTAATTCTTTGATGTTTCTTGGTGAATTTGATGTTTAGAATTGCCTCTATTGTAGCAGGATCTAGTCGATTCCTTCTTTATAAATTATATGTCCAAGTAACTTGCCTTCTTCTAATCCAAATTGACTTTTCTTGGGGTTTAAGAGATGCCATTCCTACATTTAATAAAAACTTGTCTCAGATGATCCAAGTGTTCATTATCGGTTTGGAAAACACGGTAATGTCATCTAAATAGAATTACCAAGAAATCATGTATTTCCTTCAGAAAATCTATGTCCATAGCTCTTTGAAAGGTTTCCCCTGCATTCATTAGACCAAAGGAATTTTTACATACATAAAAGTGTCTCGGGGAGTGGTGAAAGTTGTTTGGCACGATCTTCTTTTTTTGGACTAGGATCGATTTATATCTGAAAATCCATCTAACAAAGAAATCCTAGAAGAACAACTACCCTTTTGTAATATGCCCAGTCCATTTTTAGGTAGCAGGTAATTATCCTTTAAGGATATTTTGTTAAGATTTCTAAAGTCTACACATAATCTAATCTCTCATGTTTCTTTCTTGTTGGAACCGAGGTTGGAAACCCAATCGGAAGTATCTAATTGGTGCGATAATCTGAGCATCATACATTATTTACACTTATTTCTCTATCAAAGGCAATAAGATAGGGTTAATTCTTCTCAAATTTTGTTTAAAGAGACTTTTAATCTTCTTTTATTGGAATTTTATGTTGGATTATGTTGGTATCATAAGATTTGAGGTCTTCATAGCTCGAAAAAACATCTTGATATTCCTTTAAAAGAGCAATATATTTATCCTTTTACGGTTGAGGTAAGGTTTGGAAAGTTTTATCATTTTGGGTTTTAACTGTTTGTTCCAATATTGCATTCTTCTATATCGAGCTAGCGGCTCCATTTTTTGTTTTCTAGCTACATAATTGGAATTCAAAAAATATCTTCCCGAAAGGAGTTAAACCTTTAGGTAAGAAATTATCCTTAAAATTCAACATGTCAAATTCATCATCAACAATTTCTTCAATCTCTACTTTCTCTAAGATATCTACATTTGATTGACTAAATCTAGTTGGTTTGCAAACTTTCTTGTATTTACATCTAAGTTATTGAAATCATTTCACGATCTAAATCTTTATCTATAGTAAAATCTGTGTCTATGTTATAGTTACGAAGTACCTCCGTTGTTCATAAACTTGTAAATCTGTGTTCATCTTGAAAAAATTTGCCAATACCCAAGGTTATACGGAATTATTGGCTATACTTGACTTTAACGATATATTTGTGATTAGGTTGGAATGGTAAATTGCATGTGCTAGCAAAGGTTGCTAGACAATGAGCACGTATATTTTTGTTTTCTAGGTATAGCGACAAATTCCATTCCAATAAATCATCGATTAAATCTAGCACAATCTCTCTATATCGGCTTAACCTAGGATTGTAAATAGAATATACTCCATTTATTTGTTTTATGATCAACTCCGAATCTCCCATGATTAGTATTATTTTCCTCTTTAAGTTCCTAATAGTTGAAGTCCTAGAATTAGGGCTTCATACTCAACCATGTTATTTGTACATTTGAAATTGAGCACGAAAACATGGCCTTCGAGTGATTAGTCTCCATGTTGGTTATCAAAGCTTGCTACTCCTACTCCTAATTTGTTTGCGGGTATCGAAAGTCTAAATGCCATAAGGATTCATGAAAGATATTTATCATTGTTTGGTGTTTTATTTTAGTCTATTAGTTCGGATTTGGATTTCATTAGTTCCGAGTTACATAAGATAAAAAGAATCAAGGTCGATTGGTATAGGTAAATTGGAAAATTTATAGATCTTTCGCTAAGCGACCATATACTTCATCAATGTTTCTCTATATAAATTCTTAAGATGACCAAACAACGTATAGTAGCATAATACATGTCTAATTGTAGATATCTGTAGCTTTTCTCCCCATGAGCGAGAAAGTAACATTTGTATTTAGGTGGGATATCAACTACTACAATGTCCATTAATATGCTCTTACCGGGATACCGAACTAGTGTTACACACAAATCTTTGATTAATCCTAATCATTTAACTTTACTTGAATCAAATGAAAACAAATCTTTGTAGGGCCTAGTTATTTCTAAATTCGAGTTTCCATTATGGCTTTGGGCATCAAGTTATGGGAAGCTCCTGAATCTAGCATAGCGTTATGTAGAATTTGATCATGAATGATAAGGAAACTGGTTTAATATGGAGAGACTACTCCATCTACATGTTTTCCATTCATATACGGGCCAAAGATCAACTACGGGCGATCATCATTTCAAATTAATAGCATCTTCCATAGTCATTCATATTCGGTGTTTCAATGATAATTGATTTGTATAAGTCATGTTTTACCAATTTTTTTAAAGGTGGTATTTTATTTGAAATCTCATTTTGAATATTAAATGAAGGTTGAGGCTTAACGATCTGAATTAATTCTTCTTTGGTAATTGTAGTTTGGCTTGGTCTTGTCTTGGGTTTCTACCATTATGTTTTTATTTTCAATTGGTTTGACATTCTCTTGTCTAATTTTATTGAATTTTATGCACTCCTAACTCTCTTTTTAGGGATTGTTTGTGAAGCGGCGGATGTTCTTTTCATACTTAGAACTATCAACGGGTGTTTTTGAATTATTATTTTTTGGATCCAGCGGTTAGGATCAACGAGAGGGTGTTTTTAGGGTCTAGGGTTGTTGATTTAACGAAATTACAAGATTTTGCGGCGACGATTTTTGTGAATCTTTTGAAGCTTGAGCAACTTCATTAGTAATATCAATAATTTTAGTACTTAATGCATTTTTAGAATGGAAATGTTTGGGGAATAATTGGAGCTTTGCTTATTTTCCCTTGGGAGAATTTGCAGAACCTTTGTTTTTGGAGCTTCTATTGTTTTCTTATTTTGAGTTTGGGAAGTTTTTTGGTAGAAGACTCATTTTTTTTTCTTATTTCTAAGGTTATATTGATTGTGTATTTCATTTATAGCAAATCATAACCTTGTTTATAATCAAAGGATTCACTAAAGCGCCAATTTGAGTTGTTGAAGTTCAAATAATTCCTAATCTTCCCGAGTGAGGAAAATAGTATTATTGTCATCTATTCCCATTAGATGATTGATTGAATCCTCATCTTCATCACTATTCGAGAACTTTCAACATAGTTCTCTTGTAATGGGAATCTTATTATGCAGTGCAGTGATGTTTCTTTTTCTTTTCCTTAGTTGTGTTTTTCCTAAAATTGGGATTTATGATTTGTTGTTGATTATCCCATTGTGGTCTTCTTTCTATATTATCTAGTCTATCCATCACATCCTCTCTAAGGTTTTTAGCTAACATTTCTATTTTTGTATCTGAATTGGAAGTCTCTTCTTTAATTGTCACTCTTCTTTCATTTTTTGAGTCTAGATTTTTTAGGTAAAATGTTTTATTTCTACATAACGAGCATCTATTTGCATTTTTTTCTAAGATTGTTTGCATCTCTTTCCCTTAATTGATAAGCCATATCTGCAACAAATCCATCGAAGGGTAGAAGCGGGACAAAATAAGGAGTGGGTTTAAGATTTGCGGGGATGGAATTATAGACACTATTATACCTAGTGCGGTAATCTTGGGTGACTCATTTGGGGCTCTTTCATTGCATCAAATTTAGATAGTATACGGAGGGTTCTTTCTTTTCCCATTTATTTAAAAAAAATCTATGAAATGCGGCTAAATCGGTTACACTACCACCCGTGAATATTTAAACCACTTCTTAACTTCTCTGTCAAAGTTTGTGCAAATAACCTCATTTTAACATCTGAATCATCAATCTCTTAAATTTCAAATAAGTTTGTCATCTTAGTAATGTGTTGTTGGGCGGTATATTGTGTAGTGCCATCAAAGTTTAATGAATTTTATTCTAATAGTCTTTAGGCATGTCATGAAGGTTTGTTGTGGTAATACAAGGGAGCATACCTAGCGATCATAGCTTGAAGTTTAGCTTGGCTAGGAGGTAAAGTAGAAGAGCTTGGGGATGAACTTTGGTGATAGGCGATGAACTAAAATTGTAGTTGAAGTCTTGGGAAATGAAAGCTTGGAATATATGTGGAACTACTTGGAAATGAGAATGATGTATTTGAAAAATCAGAAGGTAAACTAGTGGATATAGTGGATGAAGTGGATGGTGAAATAGTATTCTGAAATTTGTAAAGGCAGTCTAGGGATAAATGGATCTGTAGATGAGTTGGTAGTTGTATCTATATATGATGTAACTTGACATATAGAGATGAATCTTCGGCTGGTATTATTGTAGTGGTATGTAATTGAGAATTGGAAGTTTTGTTTGCATAGAGTTAAAATTGAGCTAATTCAATAGCTTCATCCGTATCCTTGAGAATAATAACATTGATTTCTTCAACTTTGGTCTCATATTCAACTTTCTTTAATTTAGATTCTCTTGAAATATTTTTTTGTTTTGTATTCCGATGAAATAAAAACAAGGTCTATAATATGGGATTTTGAGATCACTTTAGACCACTTCTAATAAAGAATGCTCAAATTTCAGATCAAAAATCAATATCTTGCGGACTTACTAACTCTTGAGGTAATGAATTGACTCTTATTAATGACACTTCAACTTCTAAATTCTCTAACTATTTTTTATTTTTTCCAATTCGATCACAGGTTGTCTACTATAACAACGGAGTTTAGGATCCGGGTTAGGCAGTATAATAGGTTTTCACATGGCTTGGAATTAAAATTTCAATACCCACAACTTATAAATATTAAAGTAAAAGATGAATAAAATGATTTTTCTTCAAGACAGTTTTATGACTAAAGTTAGTTAGTTCCCCGAGTATGAGTGTAATATGTTATCACTCTAGTAATTCTAAAGTTGTGAGATTTTGGTTTTTAGTCAAAGAACACTAGAGAGGTAACCACAAGCCTAATTCAAACTCTATGATCTCGCCTTCTAGGGTTCGAGAGGGCTCTCCATTAAGTTTTAGCTTTGTTTTTAATTATGTTTTAGGTTAGTTATGGTTGTGCAACTTTGGTTTGGTTTTGATTGATTTGGTGGGGAAAAATCACTTGAAGGTATGGATAGTGAGAAATTTATTTTTCCATTAGACTGCTGAGTCTAAATCAAGCTAACAAAGCTGGGATCAAGGCCAAAAGGTCAAATGTATTCGGGGCAAGATAGATAACCCTTGAAGATCTTGGAAAATGGTTTTTGTGAGGTGGTATGATCGGGATAAAAGGGCACTTAGAGAATCCTTTGATCCGGAAAAGGAAATAGAAGGCATAGGTCAAATGGTAGAGAGAATTAAGAATTCTCTACATTAGAGGCGAGAGGAAAACATATAAATGATAACATAGTTAAAAATAGGGTGCTCTTGACAAATCCTATAGTAATACTCCTAGTTATACATTCAAATTTAGAAAAAAAACATAGATGGGTGCATGTAACTAGAGAAAGATAACATTGTGAAGTAAGGAAATACTGAGATAGCTCATCACAAGAATCCTAAAGTATGATGCCAATGAATTGATTCGGTCTGCTACTTGAAATTTGAAACACAAAAGCTTCAATGTCCAACAAAAATGACTATAACAATCTCCGGTAATTTATTCCACCCAAAATACTTCTAAAGATGAAGTATTTATACATAATGTTTCACACAAAATATCCTAGAAAGCTTAAGATTATCTTAGGGAAAATAAAATATCTCTTTACGATAATAATAGAGACGAACACACTTAACAAATCGGCCAGATGTCCTATCTATCCAAAAGAAATAGAAAGTTGCTTTGAGGATAAAATACGGTTAGCTGCCTTGGTGTCCTCCTTGCTCACTTTAGATATTTTTTGGAATCTCATCTACCTTGTTTGATACTCTTTATTCAACGTACTCTTTAACCTTTTGTCAGCTTTTTTACCTATTTGTAAAATAGATTATTTTGGTAGTAAAATCAACAAACATATTTTTCTTCTTTCATTTGTCTGTTTTTATCCTTCACAATATATCGGTGAGGGATTTTCAATCCTCATTTTAGGAATTTTTTATCTTTTCAATTTCCTGAAGTTTCATTGCTTCAATGTATCTAGCAAAGGTTGGCTTAATGAAAAGCAAATGTTTGATGTCATCTTTTGCAAGTAGAATAAGTCTTCAAACTTTTTTCGAGTGAGACTTTCACCTATTGGAATGCCTTGTCCTTGTGGCTGATTTACTTGTTCCTTGCCAAATTCTCTAATCTTTTTATCATAGTCGGTCGAGGCATCAACTTATCATTAATTACCATAATGTCAGGCGAGTCCTTTTTGCCTCAAATTTGTGAACTTAAAAATGAACTTGGTTATGGCGGTATTCATGTTGACATTTTTCTTCCGCCCAGCTTCATTAGATTCTTCTTTGTAATAACTTTCCTAATTTCTAGGATAGTTGCGGTCTGTCATTAATCTTGAGTTCTTCAACTCTTGTCTTTTTTACGGTAAGGAAAGTGATCACCCTTAAAGCTTGCTGCGGTTTGTCACCCAACTCACTTTGAGTCTTTTGAATTTACGCTTGTCTTGCTACTAATTACTCTCTTTTGTTAAAAGAATTACACAATTGAAGGCCACACATCATGGATGGCTTCAATGACATTGTTCCAAGGTAGTTTTTGATGTATGATATTGCTGAGTTAAGGTTAACTCATCTTGCGATTTCTTATTCATTTAATCGATGGCCTTTTTCTCATGTTTTTTGGCATTTATCTGTGCCAATTTTCTTGGAATTCTCAATATTTTCTACCATCTTTGTTAACATATTAATCCTCATTTGTCTTTAAAGACATCTCTTCCATTGCTTTCACTAGTTCTGGCCTCATCACATGTGTTGTACTATTTGGTAAGACTCGTCGTGATGTGGTGGATGCTTGAAATACTGCCGGTTACCGGTGGAACTTTTGGTGCCAAATATTCGGCTAGGAGTGGAAGGCATTGTGATATTAAACCATGGAATAATTGTAGGTGGTTAGTTCTTTCTTGTTTCCTTTTCTTGGACAAGTTTGTCCATACGAATTTCCATTTCCCTTAATGCAATCTGTAAGCTGAAATATGATATTCATCGTAGTCATCTTTGTCATTCTGCTCTGTAGTATTTCTTTAGCCTGGGGATGTTCCTGGAGGAAGCAAGTTTGTTTCTTTAAGGGCGCAATATCCTCATTCTTCTTTTCAACAACTCATCTGTTGCATTGACATTTGCGGGATCATATCCCTTTAATTACCAATTCCAAGGATTTAATTACGAGATCCTTAACATGTAATGAGATCTTATCTAATTTCATCTAATCTTGCATATTAGTGATAGTGTTCTCAAGCTTTTTAACACTCATTGGCCTTTTTGTAACATTGAATACAAAATTTACGAGCTTTGTCTATGAAACTCTATCGATCCTAGTTCATGAATAATGTTTGTTGCTACTTCTAGATCCAATTTCTTATAATCGGCAACTATTTTTTAGCCGCTGAGAATCTTGTGGGTTGCAATGCGACGTTATAGAAGTTTTTCTTCAGGAATAATCAAATGCTCACGGGAATGCAATTCTGTTTTCCTGGATTTTGTTTCAGAGCTGAGAATAGATTTAGTTTGATTTCTTCATTCTTGATTTGATCTATTTATATTTTCTTTAATATCCAAATCTTTTTTCCTCAGTGGCTTGTGAGGAAGAGGCTTCCATGCTTTGTTGACTTTCCATTAACTATGCTCCATCTTCATTGTTACTTGTCCTTCAATCTGATTTTTAATAGGCTGATTCATTTATGATGGTTGTTGCGGTATCAACATTTATCTACGGGTGTAGCTATATCATCTATGTCATTTGTCACCTTCTCTTTACCAAGCCAGATCTAACTTGGGTCTTTTGTTATAGATAGGCTTGAACTTAGTTTCGGTTGTAGTTTTACGCCCACATATGCTCCTTCTTTTTGATTCTCTTGGTGGATGTCTCTGGTTGTTTGGAAATTTCCAAAAGTATGACTAGTATCCATTTTGTGGTTCAGCGCATCGGTTAAAGTATTTTCAACCCACTCAATCTAATTAGCAAACTTCTCTATTTTGGTTTTGATTCATGGATAAAGGGTGTTAATTTTCATTTAACCCTTAGTTTACTCGGGATCCCTTGTGGATCATAATTCCATGAAAAACTTTTCTTCAAAACTGAATTCCAACAATTGCTTAGTTACCTCTTTTAAAGTTTGCATCTACGTGGTTGCGGATGAATGGCCCTATCGATTCTTTGGTTGAATTGAGTTTTCTTCCTAGCTACCATGAGAGTAATAGAATCATAATTTGGATCTACCGATATACTCCAAGGAAAATATCCTCATTGAAACATGCTTGGGTAACTTGTAAGGTAACAAGTTTGACCCAAATACTCTAATCTCGGTATGCTTCTCATATAAATACTAGTCACCAACCTTACTATGTTACGAAAACTGTAATATCTTTTTCATTTCTTCATTAATTCTTGGTTGCTCTGCTTTGGTCAATATTGTTATTGCGGATGCAAAAAATAACTCTAAAAAATCGAATGTGAAATCTGTGCACTCTTTTACGAGCAATGTAGTCAAAAAATGAAAGATAGAGGATTTCCCTCTATGTTAAGCTTTGTAAAGTAATTGGAAATTTATCGATTGGAAATATAGAAACATATGGAAAAGGGAAAAGTATATCTAAATACTCATTCAATTGGAAATTTGATCAATTGATAATGGATATTATGTTTGCAATGAAACTATCATAGTCAAAGATGACTAATGGGGGTTGACCTCGAGAGAAAGTGGATAAGAATCCCAAGATGGATTCATCAGTATGCTCATGTTAAAATATCCAAGGATGAAGGAAAGCATGGAAATCACATGTCTTGAACATTCTTGTAATTTATCGGTAGAATAGCAGGATTGACTTAGGAATTTCTATATCGAGGACGTGAATGTTTAAAATCATGAATCTCTTGGGAAAATCCTGAGCCAATATACAACTAGGTTAAAGCCTCTATGGATAAAGGGACTTCTGGGGGTGTTGGAAAGGCTGTATTGTTGGTTAATGATTGTGCGGTGATAGTAAAAGAGCACTTCTTTATCTACATTGATTATGGCTCTTTGATCAGGCACATAGTACTTTTGACATAATCGATGACTTCTTTGGCATGGGTGAGTTAATGGGTCAACATATTTGGGCAAATTGGATTCCCAAATATGGATTTCTTCTTCCTTATCTAGAGACTTTTCAAAGCACAGGTTATGGATATCTAGCAAAGTTATATTCAACAATGGGATCTGCTATCTTGTAATCAATGTCGGCTAGTGGGATATGTTAACACCAACAACGGGTGGTTGAAGAGGATTTTACCACTATGGCGAGTTTTAGAAGTGATAGCGGGGGTTGGTTAGGTATTTTGGAACCTTCATCTGCTTGTACTCTGATTTTTAGACATTTTGGCTAACCGCAAGTTTAGGCAGGTTTCGAACTAATTTACTTTAGCGGATTTCTTGAGAGAATTTTTGGAAAAATATAGTCTCTTCTTTGGGATTTTTTTGTCCAATTATGCACATCGAAAAGTATACGGGCTTTAAAAGCTTAGTTTAAAATAGAAAAAAGGGTTTCACGAGTATTTTTAATTAGAGGTAGGTAGAAACGCCTTTAGAGAGATTCTGAGAGGATTAGGGCACTGTGGAAGGGTTTTCGGCTTTGTTTTAGATCTTGAAATAGATCATTAAGTTGTGAAAACTCACAAATTTCTTGAAAACATGTGCGCGGCATAGAAACGGGGTTTTGGGAAAAATTTGATAGGGTATGGCACGTTTACGGGCTTTTTGACGGTTTCTTTTAATCGATTTTTAAATCCTAAGTATGATTTTTTATTTAAAGGTCTTTTAAATCGAATGAAGGTTCAAATTTTAGAAAAATACGATTTGTAATGCGGTATTTGGCTTTTGGAAGAGTTTCAAAGTTTTGAATTTATTGATGAAAGCCTGTAGCTTTTATGAGAGAAATGTCTGACTCCTGCGACAATCTTCACAAGTTACCGGTAAATTTTGCAGGTTTCGGGCGCGAAATGGTTAAAAAGGCTTAAAAGGGTGTTTACGATCGGAAAGGCACGAGCATAGGTTAAATGCAAGAAAGGTATGGAATGAATGTATTTCGAATGTATTGTATGTATATTCAAGGCTAATAGAAAAGACATTCAATTGCGGTCACATCGGACGAGGATGGCGGTTTCGAGTTCAATGGATCGAAACAACTAGTGGTTATTGCGCGGAAATTTAGTGGTAAGCGATATTGGGCTCAACCCACGTGATCCAATGATTGAGGCACATGGAGGAGAGGAATGCAACGAAACCACCCATTTCGCATAGGTTTTGAGCTCGGGTGATCGCGCTACTTTCCACGCGATATCAAATGTCAAGCTTGTCGGATCGGGAGATCAATGCGAAGAGGTCCATATTTGTTTGGAAGGTACCTTTGGATTAGAAGTGGGGCCGGGTTATTTTATATGTGGAGGAAATGGCTTAACCTTTATAAAGCTGTGTTTTAATAAAGTTTAAGCCTTTAAGCTTATGAAAATAGCGGAGGCGTTTTTAGTTTAAAAAACATTTATTATGGGTATATATTATGGTATAGGCGAGTTTAATGTTTTTATTTAAAACATTTGTGAAATGTTCAAATTTTATATGTGGGCGCGATAGTATATATTATACGATTTTCAACCTTTGAATAGTTTTGTATAGGGGTAGGGTATTTCAATAGAGATAGGTTTAGACCAAGGGATTTATAATTAGGAGATTTTATTATGTGCATGTGGAGTTAATAAACTTTGGTAAATGTAAAATGGCTAGGTTTTTGGGGGGGTTAATTAAAATATAAGGGATTTAGTATATACGGGTAGGTGTAGTTAGGGATTTACTACAATAATTCAGGTGTTAATATGAATAAAGGGATAGTAAAAGGAAACAAAACACATAATATCTCTAAGTAAAGCATAAAAATAAAGGTTTGCTCATCTTTTATATTACTTCACTAATCCTTAGGATAAATGTATTTTGAGGGTTTTTATGAATGATTTTGAAGGGAATGAAATTAATTATTTTAGGGTTTTCAATTTTACTAAGTAAGAATGTGTCTTTACTTAGGAAAAAGGGGTTTTTATGTATGAATGAAGTTTAAATGCTGATCAATGTGGGTTAAATGTAGGAACTCAATATTTTTAACTAACCAGTCATCGAGCCTTGGGTCTGGTTCCAACAAAAGTTAGAGAAATGCTCTGAGCATTTTTTACTGATAGTTTAGAATATTGAATACTTGTAGGGGAGGGAAAATTAGTGATTTTGCCCGATGATGCTTTATTACATGCTTGCTCAACTACTTTCTACCTACCCAGCTTTATTTCTAACATTTTTTCTTCATTTTGTAGGGGCATTTAGGCTTGCAACCTTAAAAAAAAATTATTTCAAAGCATAAAACTAACTAAGTCTACCTTATTTCATCCAAGAGCTCAGATTAAACTGTTGAGCTCCTCATTATTCTCTACCTATCTACTAATTTTTCAAGTTTAAACTGTTTGAAAAATATTTATTCACCATCTAAAACATGAAAAATTAAGATTAAACAGTTTAACTTATCATGGATTGTGGCATTTATTGACACTCTACACATAATCATAATTCTTGCAGTAAAAGTAAAAGTAGTGGCATTTGGACTTGCTCACTTTCAGGTCTTATTTTTATCTCTTTTTTCTTTTGGGGCCTATTTTTCTAAGTCCTTTGATTTTTCTTTTAAGACTTTTTACCCTCTTTTTTATTTTTTATTATTTGTTCATTTTTTCAAAATATGGGAAAACAACTGAGAAGAAAGGTATGTACATATTCACAAGACTACCAAATTCAATTCAAAATTTTATGAACCCTATTATTATAGAACCTAACGGGATGGATTAGAAAATTTCGAAGAAATTATACTCTCCACATTTAGCATCATTGGCATGAGAACAATCACATACTCATATCCATAGTTTCATGCTAGTTCGAGAGAGGAGAAAGCAACGGAAGGAAAACGGCTATTCGGGACAGAAAGAACTGTATAACATCAAGGCGTCAAGGTTGTGAGTTACTTCTTATCATACAGGTTAATATAAATGGATTCTATTTTCTCATTAAGTTGTTCATGTATCTCTTTTGAATAATTTAATTCTTGGATTCCTTGATCACTAAGATAGATTATTGTTTCTAAATTATTATATCTTGCGGAGTGATTTTGATTCCTTTTTCTTGTCTTTGATAAATAGATCTTGTCTTTGGATCAAGACTTCTAGAGCGACTTCGATTAAAGATCAAATAAGCGTTGGACTTTAGGTAGGGGCATGTCCTCATACTTTGTTAATTAATAATTCTGAATCACAAATGATCTAGAGAAAATGGTTTGCATTTGGTTGTTTGTTTCTAGATATCCTTAGGATACTAGGGAGATCGTTCTTGTCCACAAGAAGGATTTATCAGTGTAACAAATTGGCGACTCCGCTGGGGAAATGAACTTAGTTTTCCTCTTTTGTTTTTCAGTTTGACTTTTAAACATTTTTCTGATTTTGATTAGTATAAAACTGGGTTGGGTACTTAACTTATCAGAATCCCTGAAAAGCAAATCTGAATTTTTATTTTTCTGTGCTTTTCCTGGCCTCCACAGTTTTTATTTAAAAAAAGTGTGGTAGCCTCCGCGGTTTTAGTGTTAAAACAGTGCGGTACCGCACCATGATTTATTAAAACCTTCGGACTTGTGGAAAATTTTTGAAAAATTAAGAATTCTCTTTTTTGGGGCCAGATTACCAGATTCTCTGTGTTTGCCCCAACTTTTCTTAACTGTCAAAATCTTATGTGTGAATTTATTTTCAGCAACTTTTACAGTCTCATCAGTCTCTGTTAAGTTAATTGGGTGTTTTGAGTCTCTTTTTTGAGAAATTCTTAATTTGATTTCCTTCGGTCATTACTTGGAGGTTTGTCTCGGTCTCTTAACAATTTTGCATCTTTTTGCTTTTGTTTTTGCAAATTGTGTCTGAGTGTTAATCGCCTTTGAGTGTTTTTATTTTTTGACCTTTGGAACTCTCACCCAATTTTCTTTACTTACACTTGATTGGTTCTTTAGATTACATTAGAATCATCTTGTGTCTGAGAATTCTCTTGCATAGATCACATTTGCATAATTAGAATTCTCATTTTCAGAATATAAATGAAAAATGTGCATAGATTACATTTGCATAGTTTTCGACTGAATTTTGCATAGATTACAACTGCATAGTTTACATTCTGAAAAATCAATCGTAGATTTAGATCAGTTTCTTTGATTTGAATTTACATATTTTTGTGCTTGTTTTAAAACATAAAAAATTTAAAAAAAAATTTAAAAAAAATTGTTTTGAATTGATAAGCATTAGTTTTTCTTGATGAAATTAGTGCATTAGATAATTTGTTATATTTTCTCTTATTTATCAATTTTTGCATTGTTGGAAGTTAATGGAACCTCTCTCCTTAATTTAGTTAGGATTCATCGAATTGAAAATATTACATTATCATATTCGATTGCATTCAGTTTTGGGTCAGTTCATAACACCATTGGTTTCATATCCATTTACCCTTTGAGTAATAACATCCCAAATAACACAGCGCTTAATAAAATTCATCTACTAATTTTTACATTTTCTAGGGCTCTTTCCACCAATCTAGCTTAGGCTAGTGCTTTGGAATAGGTTGTAGTTAACTTTCCAAAGAAATTAAACAAACAGTACCATCTTGTGGTAGGAAAAATCCCAATTGCTTCAATTTTGCTCTGGGAAGCTCTTCTTAAAAGAGTCAAGCACGAGATCATGTCGGACCCAGTGAGGTAATCATACCTATCTCATTGGGAAAGATAGAAGATGTGCGCGTATTAAAAATGGTAAACCTCGGATAGACCATTGTCGAGGAGCCTGGGGTCACTTGTTGGTAAACCTTGGATTATGTCAAGGAGCCTTCAAGGGGATTGAGCTTGTTACTCTGCCCTTGCGTGTATGTCGTATCGTAGATTGTTCCCCTAAGTGCATTTGTCTCAGTTGGTGACCTTAGTGGCCATAATCTTTAGGATTTTTCCCAAGCTTACGGTGGAGGGAAGGTCCCACTGTACCTGGAGCAGATGTTGACTAGACTCACTTGGACTTTACGGAGGGTACACTTCATTTCGAGATGGCATAGTGGAGGTACTTGCATCGGTCTGTTTCATTAAGCAGGTTGTTAGGGTAACTGTTCCGACTGCTAGTTTTTCACATTGATCTTTGCGACATTGGATTTCATCACCAACTAGTGATTTCACTGTGAAAACAAACTATTTGTGTGTGGTTTGACTCCTAGATTTGATAGTGCATGTTCATTTGTTTGCTTTTACTTTCTAGAGACCTTAGGTGTGATTTGTGAATTTTAATTGTTAGGTGTGATTAGTGAATTGTGAATATTTTTAAATTGTTAATAGAATTCACTAAAGTTGAATCTAATGGAAACTTTTCCAGAATTTACCAACCAAGGAATCCCTCTTAACGAGAATCCTAGTACTTTTCCTTGCTTTGGAAATGTTGGTCCTCCTTATATGGAAACATTTTCATTACCTGGATTTACAATAGGTTTATCGGTATGGTTATTTTCAACTTCATTGGCCTCGAATACTCAAATTGTTCCACCTCAACTGGATGCTTCACCTCAACAGAGTTCACCATCTCAACATCACCAACCTCATGTTGACCCTTTACCTTCTTCGCCCAACCTGTCTTCCTCCCTTTCTTCTTTTTCACTTGGTGAAAGCCTTAACGCTAGTAACCAGGTGGCTAAGAAGAAGAAGAAAGGGAAGAAGAAGAAGAATAAAAATAAGAAAGAAGTCAACCAACCAACCATGGTTGTAAGTGTTAGTAGTGTTGAGGAAACCTCCAAAATGCATCGTAAACCCAAATACCCTTGCAAGCTTTGTAAGGGTGACCACTTCCTTATCAATTGTCCTAGTAATCCAAAGGTCTTGGAAGTATGGTCAGAAATATCTCATCAACTTACTATTGATCCATCAACCAGTTATTGTCAGGTACCCGGGAAAAAGGGTAAAGTTAGGTTTCTTTGTAAGTTATGCAAAGGGAGTCATCAAACTCACATTTTCCCTCACATGGATGAAGCCTAAAAATTATTGGAAAACCTTACTGTTCCACAGCAAAAACTTCCAACTGGTTACCGTAAACTTTCTCCCAACCTATTGTCAACTGACGGAGTGATTGATCCAAGTATAGTCAATCCTGCTCTTCCATTGAAGAGTGAAACTGATATCACTTAGGTTGATGGTCCATTAGTTGAACAAGTGGTCGACTTGGTTTCACATCTGGTCGATCCCACTCTCCCTGTAGAGAGTGAAATTCATACCGCTCAGGTTCTTCTTGTTACATCAGATTCTTCTACATCAGGGGGAATTTCACTTGTTTCTTCAGAACCCCCTCCAAGTATCGAGGTCTTTTCCTTTGATTGGAATAGACTGATAGAACCTCATCTTCCTTTCTTCATCCCTTTCCAAATCAATATGAAGTTTTTTGGTAAGAATGTGCGTCGCACAAATATAGATGAAGGTGCTTCTGTTAGTATTTTATCCTCAACTGCTTGGCAAGCTTTGGGTTCCCCTCAGCTTATTCCTGTTACACAGAATGTGACAGCTTTTAACAGAACCATTAGTGAACCTTTAGGGATCCTTCCTAAGTTTCCTATTACCTTGGAAGGTAAAACTGTCTGTATTGATCTTATGGTAGTCTGAGGTCCCTTAGATTTCAATTTATTCCTTGGGCAAGACTATATCTATGAAATGAAAGTTTTCGTATCGACACTCTTTAGCATGATCTCTTTCCCTCAGAATGGACACATTGTGACTGTTGACCAACTTTCATTCGTTAGTCTTAATTCGACTACCAATAATCTGACACCCCTAAATGTTCCTTATACAGAAGTGGTATCTACCCCGCCACGGGCTAATTATGTGGCAACCAATCCCATGTTTTTAGTTACCGATGCAAGAGAACCTCTCACTGTTTGCTCGACTTCCTTTGACTTAGATCCGGTAATTGACATGCAAAACCCTATGGGATTATTTGAACGCGGTGTTCTTATCCCTATTAAGTCCCTTGACATGTGTTCCTTCCAGAAAACTATTCTTCCATCTGATGAAGACCTCTTGAAGGCCATGATCGAGGTGTGTCACTCTACATGCGTTTCTTCTAGTTGGAAGACATGATAAAGGCCCTTATGAGGATGGTTCTTTTCCTATGTCAACCTTGTTAAAAAATGAATCAGGAAATGAGGATGGTTCCTTTTACTGTGTCAACCTCATTAAAAAATGAAACAGTTGTCCATGAGGATGGTTCCTTTTACTGTGTCAACCTCGTTAAAAAATGAATCAGTTGTCCATGAGGAGAGTTCCTTTTATTGTGTCAACCTCGTTAAAAAATGAAACATGTCAGCATGAGGAGAGTTCCTTTTATTGTGTCAACCTTGTTAAAAAATGAAACATGTCTATGAGGATAGTTACTTTTACTGTGTCAACCTCGTTAAAAAAATGAAACATTTCTATGAGGATAGTTCCTTTTCCTGTGTCAACCTCGTTAAAAAATGAATCATGCCCTTAAGAGGACAGTTATTTTCCTGTGTCAACCTCGTTAAAAAATGAAACAGCTCCCTATGATGATAGTTTATTTTCCTGTGTCAACCTCGTTAAAAAATGAAACAGGTTCCCATGAGGATAGTTTATTTTACTGTGTCGACCTCGTTAAAAAATGAAACACGGATCTATGAGGATAGTTCCCTTTACTGTGTCAACCTCGTTAAACAATGAAACGGGTCTTGAGCATAGTTCCTTTCCTGTGTCAAGCTCATTAAAAATTAAACAAATCCTCTCCCAATTGAGTCGAGTCTTTGATTAGATCTCATAAGTGTCAAGTCGATTATTTCATATGATCTCGCAAATGAACCTTCATTCCATCCAACTATTAGAAACCCATAACTTAGTTGAATGGAATGAAGCTTGGGGGGCATACACTCTAGCAGGTTACGCTTGGGGGGCATTGAAACCAATCTCAAGCATAGTTTTCCTTTGTTTCAAGCTTGTGTAAAAATGAAACAAACCACTCTCAAGCACAGTTTTCCTACGTTTCAAGCTTGTGTAAAAATGAAACCACTCTCAAGCATAATTTTTCCTATGTTTCAAGATTGTATAAAAATGAAACCTATCTTGAGTCCATTTCGGTTATTACTTTCAAGACTCGTTAAACTCATGAAAATCCCAAGCTTATTTTTCTATATTTCATTCTCGTAAAACACATGAAAATGCTGATTTCTTTCCGTCTTCTCCTGCTCGTAAATTAAATTGAAAGTCGGCCAATTGAGTATACTTTTATCACTTTTTCGGGCCCTTGAAAATTACGAAAAAGAGAGACCCTGGAGTTCTCTTTTAAGCCCTTTTCAGACTCTCTAAACATGAAAATATCGTCAAGTACTTGACTATTCGAACTCATTAAAGGAAATGAACAGTCATCCTTTCAGTATAAGTTTACCCCTTTTCCGGACTGAAATGGACTATTTACGAAAAAGGTATACGTTGACTAATCAAGAGTTCTCTCCTGCATTATTTTATCCTTTTTCGGGCTTGAGAGACTAAATTTATGAAAAAGTACACCCACGGAGTTTTCTTAATTTTTTCTTCTGACTCCCTAAAACTGAAAAACACCGAGTTTCACTTATACTGCACTCGTTAAAACTTAACAGTAAAGGACCTATCGATTACAAATAGGAACGAACCACTCCTTCTTACGGTTTGATTTTAATACTAAGTTGGACTCATTCGAAGGATGAGCTTCACAACAAGAAAATGTTATCCTCCTCAATATTGTCAAAAATAAAGAGGTACTTGCCAGAAATGGTGGGGGAAAAGAGAGAAAATGAATCCACTTGTCACACTTTGTTTCAAAAAGTAGTATACCACTCTTGAACATGACACTTTTGTTACACTCATACCTAGGTTGGGAAAATCCTTTGTCTAATAGTTAATCAAACCACATTGAAAGTCTTCAGCCGGTTTATGGGTATTAGCTTTAGGTCAATTGTCACCAAACCATATGCAGTGTCATTATGTGTTCAAGAGGACAGTTCAAATAAACCATTCATTGCAAACATTTGTCTCCATTCGCGTTGACCATCCCTGATTCAGTCCTTGCAAATATTTCTACAAAACTTGATCTAATGGTTTCGTGTCGTGGGCTTTCCTAGGACGGATCACTTTCTATCGACGAAAACACATCATCTAGAAATTTGATCTAGAATCCTATCAGTACCTTGGGATCTACATGCCCTAATGGCAGGTTTCTCTCCTTCAACGACAGCTTGCATCATTGACCTTCGATCGAACGATTCCGTGAAGTGTTCGACTGCAAATCATTCATTCACACTTCGTGGATTATACTCAGTACTTTAAGAACCATTTTCATTATTGGTGGTTTCTCTCAAACATGTTAAAAATTCACACCATTTACTGGTAATCAAGTGGTTTCTACCATGTTTGACTTCGACACAATCAATCGCATGGATAAAATCGCACTAGTTCAGGAAGCGGAAATCAAGACCCTGGATCTAGTTTCCACCATACAGGTTGCGAGGAGTTTTATTATTCATGATATATTAGACTACTTATGATAGATGGATACGTTCATGTTGTGTCTACTAGTGATGTAATTCTAAAATCATTTATGTACCAGAACACGTAGTTAGTTTTCATCTGAGTATGGGAATGCCTACCTCAGCGATGATATATATATATATATATATATATATATATATTTGCATTGAATGTTTTTTACAGGTTTCAACCGGTACACCTGCAGCCCAATCCTCGGAATGATAAAGCACTTCACTCTTCAGAACTCTTCAGACTTCGCACTTTAGGGGGCAATCTGTTACACTGAAATTTTTCACCATGACATTTCGTTGTCTATATGGGTTCATCATTACCTATTTATTTCTCCCTTAGAGGTCCAAAATCATAAAGTTCCTAAATCAAGTCTTGGAATTGGAGAAAATCTCATTAAAACCCTAAAAAGCCTAACTCCGCACTTTTCCTAGTCATTTCCTGCGGTACCGTGGTTTCTTGCTCTATAAACTGCGGCACATCCCGCACATTCTGCATATTAAAACTACGGACCCCCGTAAAAGGTAAAATAAAAGAAAATTGAATTCTAGAAGCCCAGCTGGTCGAATATTCTCCTAGCTAGAGACTTCTAGAAGCATTATCTGGTTGAGCTTCACCCCTTCCATTCATGAACCTCTATCCCTTCATTAATGGATCTATCCCTTGGTTTTTAGAACTAAAATCCCTTCATGAGAGGAATTTATCCCCCTCTTTATGGAACTAAAACCTCCTTCATTATCCTATAAATTGAATGCATGTTTCAGTCTCAAGGGTAGAGAGTAGACTGGTAGAATTGGATGGATTAGAAAATTGTTGAAGAAATTATACTCTCCACATTTAGCATCATTGGCATGAGCACGATCACATACTCATATCCATAGTTTCATGCTAGTTTAGAGAGGAGAAAGCTTTTCAAACCGAAGGAAAACAGTTGTTCAGGACCCCGGAAGAACCTGTATAACATCAAGGCGTCAAGGTTGTAAGCTTACTTCTTATCATACAAGTTAATACAAATGGATTCTATTTTCTCATTAAGTTGTTCATGTATCTCTTTTGAATAATTTAATTCTTGGATTCCTTGATCACTAAGATAGATTATTGTTTCTAAATTATTATATCTTGCAGGTACTTTTAATTCCTTTTTCTTGTCTTTGATCGTGGATCTTACATGTTGGATCGATCTTCTGGAGCGACAGGATTAAAGATTAAATAAGTGATGGACTTCAGGTAGAGGCATGTCCTCATACTTTGTTAATTAGTATTCTGAATCACAAATGATCTAGAGAAAATGGTTTTTATTTGGTTGTTTGTTTCTAGATATCCTTAGGATACTAAGGAGATCGTTCTTGTCCGCAATAAGGATTTATCCGTCTAACAGCCCTCAACAAGGTCTACCCTCAACTCTCTCCCTTCGTCGCCACCACATTTCCCCCCAACACGACACGGCCTTCCATGTCGTCGTATCATCTCGCCCACCCCTCCTAAACACCACAGAACTAAAGAAGGACCCCCTCCAACTAAAATCACCAGCTAGCCTCCAATGACACCCAGAACCTTAGTGAGAATGGTTTCCCCATGGAGCACCTTAACAATAGACCCTACCGGTCACACAATATCCTAATGAACACGGGATTCCCATGTCAACTCCACCCTGGCTAACAGATACTCAACCACCAATTAATCCTATTATGCTCGCAGTAAGCTCTCACACTCACGACTCACCCCAAGGTCCCCCCTCCCCTCCTTAAACCTCCAAACCCTTCCACAAAAACAAAGCATGAACCCTCCATGCACACCAGCAGGGCAAGCCCATTCTCCCACCAGAAGATAAAACCAATCTTTGAAGCCAAATAACAATAGAATAAGGCTAACTGACTACCCAGCAACGAGGCCACCCCACAGTTGGCTTTCCAGAAAAAATAGCACGAATTGACACTAAGCACCACCTTCCCCAAGCAACTCACCAAACCAAAAGGACCACAGAAAATTTTCCCATAGACAATTTAAAACTTAAAAAGACCAAGGCTCTTAGTTTTACTATCAAAATTCATACTCATAGCCCTCACACTAAAGCTTAGAATATTATCTCGTTCATTCCTTGGTGTCATCCCTCGATTTTCACTGCATTTTGCATGAACTGCGAGGGATTTGGAGGTCGAATCGACACACCGTCTCCATGCATGGGTTCTCCCAGCCCCAGGGTCCCAAACTTTCCCAGTGTAACCAGCAAAAATCTTTCAGCCTCGAGCAGAGATGCAAACAACCCATGTTCTATAAAGCTCATCGAACCCTTTGTCTCCTGCAAAAGGATCATCGAAAAGAACATAGAACTAGGGATAGCCGCCCCTACATCAATCATTTTCCCCAACACACTAACATTCCTTTCGCCTTCCAATTTCTTATTTAATTCAATTCTCACTCTCGAAACTTCCTTAAATGCAAACACGCGCTAGCCCCAGTTTCCATTCAACAGCCATAATGCTATAAAGGCTTGTCTTATCATAATAAATCATTGTTATTCACCCTGATAAAGGATTCATTTATCCTTATGAAAATGTTCCTCAATGGATTCAATTCCCTATAGCATCCATTATGGAGGCCAATTTGAGGCGCAATCCTTACCTTGTGCGCTTACTCCCCAGTTCTCCAAACAATTCACCATAGATTTCCCTGATCTCTTAGTGTGAGAATTGATTACATAAGGGAACCCCAAAAGGATCTAGATCTCCCTAATTCTTCGAACCTGTGAGCCAATTCTGCAACTCTGAATTAACATTGAGGAGGGGGATCCATTGATCAACTTCTAAGTATTTCTGATAGCCATGGTCAATTAGTCAGTGATATGGAGCTTAGGGAGCCCCATTTATTTTTTAATTTTAAACCTGTTTCCAATGTTTTCAATTCCGCTACATTGTTTGTATTTTTCCACAGTGACCAAAATAGACTTTGATCTCCCCAATAACCTACTAGGATAGGGTTGCCTTTGGATGCGCCATCAAAATTAAGCTTTACGAAACCTTCCAGGGGAGGGGCATAGACAGAGGGGCTGCTAGTTGGAATTGAAGGTGAAGGTATTTTCACTTGGTCTGTCCTTAGCCCAACTATATAGAAATTTTGGGTGATTAATTATTCTTCTACACTTTCCTCCCAATCCTCCTCTATCCAAGCTTCTACAAGAAAATTTTCTTTTATATTTTCTATATTATTAATCCATATATGTTCTATGAGCATTCGTTGATCCTTGAATATGTATTGATTATTCCCTTTCCACATATTCCACATAAGGAATCCTAGAAGCAAGACCCAAGCTTGGTTTACAATGGGGTTGCGAAAGAGGTTCATCCTCCATTGTTCAATAGTGTCCAGAATACAATCTCTAGAGAGATCTAAATGGCCAAAGGTTGTGTGGACCTGACGCCAAAGAACCTCAGCTTCCCTGCACGAAGTAAATAAGTGTTCTTATGTCTCCTCATTAGAGTAGCAAAAAAAACATTGCGATGGTCCTATATGGACCTGTGTCTTCCTAAGTTGCTCCCATGTAAAAATTCCCCATGGTTGAGCAAACAAGAGAAAATATTGTCATATGTTTGAGTCTCAATTTTCATTAGCGTTGTGACATGTTTTGGTGTTAATATGTTCCTTCTCACCTCATACAACCTCGGAACTATGAATTTGATTCCATCTTCATTTATGCTTAGTAGTATGGCGAAGTAGAGACTTAATTGTCCTAGATTAATATAGTTACACCTAAAGTGAAATTTAAAGTCCACCTTCTCCTTGTCCTAAAGTTTATTAAATCTTAGATGAAAAGGACCTAATGAATCAAATTGAAGAGGCATAATCTAAGTCAAAATTCACCCAAATCCAACACTTGAAATAAGACATAGAATGAAATGAAAATTGGAAATCCACATGTATGTAATTGAGTGCTATAGGATCAAAAGAATAGCAAACTCAAAAACAAAAAATCCCATGTAAAAATTAGAATAGAGGAATGAATCTTACTTTATTCGATGAGGTTCACACTAATTCTAGGAGTTCATGAGACAACGCACGAGATAATACATGGAGGAAGCTATAATATTCATTCATAGATTCAAACAACCAAGAACATGAAGCCGAATTGAGCACAACACCTACATTACTAGGCACAAGCTAGAGCGATGTTCCAAATTAACATGGGGGCCTAGAGTGAAATTATTGGGAATGTCACAAAAATTGGACCTTGTTCCTCAATATCCCACCTTACTAGTAAATGCTCATATTGGCAACATTAACTAGAGCAAATATTAATGGTCACATGTAAAAATGTGGGGGTTTCATCCGTATTCACTTTCCAATCATTTCACAAATTTGATAGTGTTAATATATGGAATTATTAATTGATAATCTACATGGATTAAATTCCAATTTAGTTAAAACATTATGAAATATGTGAAAAATATATGATATAATTCTTAGCAAGACCCTACAATAAGATACTTAATTTCCTTGATGACTCGGCTCTTGAGCTGAAATCCATTAACATATGGTGAAGCTATCCTAGTGAGTCGGGTAAACTATCTTGTTTATTTTTCCAAGGATCGAGGCTAGCTATTTCACTTTAAATATTTTTATTGAACCAATGATTTAATGATGAAATTAAAATCCAAACATATAATTAATGATTTAATATTGAGATTAATTATTATAATAAAGTATAAACTTCAATTTGGTTGAAGTTTTAGTCCCAAAGAATGAATGACTTCTTTTTCCATAAAATTAGAAATAATCTTCCTCGCACCATACCCCCACCTCCTTTATATGTATACTTGACTACTTTAAAATTTGGGTTTTCACCTTCTTATATATATATATATATATATATATATATATATATATATATATATATATATATATATATATATATATATATATATTTAAATGAATAAGATGATTTTTTTCTTAAAATTATATATCCATCATGCTATAATCTAGTCAATCCTAGATACTAATATAATGCTCAATAACACTCATGCTCATCAATATTAAATCAAATCTCTAGTCATCTTGCAAATATATCTAATTTAGATATTAAAAATCTTGAAAATCATATAATGTTCACTACATTATTAATTAAACTTCAAACCATTCATAGCAATAGAATTTTGGAATAATGAGTTCAAATTGAATTCCAATAATTCGCCATAGTGTTGGATTTTTTTGTAATATTTAATGTTATAGGATGCAAATTTTAATAATATTTTTTTATTATTTAAGTTGATTTTATGTTTGGGTTAGCCTTGATATTGGATGGAAGAACTATTTATCTATCTATATAATGTTTTCATGAGTATTGTGTGAGGCTTGATCGATCTTGGATTCCCCCATGGGATAGATTTCGACGCTAGTTGGGAAAAGCTCTAAAACAATCCAATAAATACAAACATATACTTTATTAAATTAATTTCCTCCCCAAACTTGGATTTCCAAATGAATTACATGTTCATTTATTTTGGAGGAAGAAATATCTCATATTTCAAGAGAAAGTTCTTCCTACATATTTGGAGGAAGTTCAGAGTAACTTTCAATTTTAGGAATCTATCTTAAATACCTAATCTCTAACAAATTCTAGAATTATTCATAAAATATAGAACTTTCTAGTTTCTCCTAATTAATAAAACAAATAATTTTAAAACATGAGATGCCCTTTACGATTTTTTATTCCCCATAGGTGAGTCACACCCCAACCCCTCCCCACAATATTTGAACTAGTGACATGATGGAGACTAAGCACTAAGCATAAACCAACTAATTTACAAAAAAACCAATAATATTTCATACTTGTAATTAATAAAACTAATTTATAATTATAATGGATGAAAGTTTATAGGAAAGTTTTTTTTTTCACTTAAACTTCACATTAAAGAATTTTTTAAGCCTATGAGAAATTTATTTTACAAGACAATCAACCTTATTACATTATTTAATGATAAAATGAACTTTAAATATACCATCCTAACCATTTTGGCCCTGCCCTGATCTATCAAGGTAGAGGATCAAATTTATCGAGGTGAAAACCTATTTTTTGTGCTGCAAAACCGAGACAGGCCACCTCGAGAGATTTGATCCTCTTGGCGCTCGAGCAGATCCGCGGGGTTAAAATCGATCAATGTTTGTTTTAGTCGGTGTGGTCATGGAAAATTTGTCAACAAATAATTATTCTCGATAATTTTAGATATGCTAGAAATGTCTAAGATTAATATGGTCATTTTAATTTTAAATTTTCTCGGGCTTACCTCACTACTTGTGGAGATGATCAAGATGATTAATAGCTTGAATGGTAAACAAAATTTTTAAATGCAAATTAACAATTTAACAAAGGTTCAATGATATAAAATGTGAATGATAAGAATGTAGTGAATTAGAAATTCTTCATTCTGATCAATTCCAAATCTTTTATTTTATTGTTCTTAATGTCAAACTTGTTAGTTTTTCCATATTTTCACATGGGTCATAGGAAAAGGGTGGTTGAAATTGTAGACTATTCAATTATTTAATTCAAGTTATTGTAGCAAACATCACATCTTTGCCTCTATTTCTTTCCAATATTAATACGGGTTTTCTCCAAAGTCAATCATTGTTACTTATGGAGTGTTAAACCAAAAAATAACTTTCAATGATAGTTGTTTTCTATTAACTCATATTACTGTAAAGTGAATAACGCTGTTGAATGATGAAAATAAAGCATTAAGAATATAGACAATCACAAATAGTTTATATTTTCAAGAAGAAAATATTTTAGGTAAGTGAACATTTTATTTACTTATGAAAACTCAAGTATTTTATTTATCGCTGAATTATTGTAACATTGAAATCAATGCACACTATTACTATAATTACTTTTAAATTAATTTACATCACACATCTAGCTTTATCAAATCAGAATTCAACTTATACAATAAAATCAATGCATCTATTAAAAGCATTGAAATATAATTAGAAATCAAAATATAGGCTAAAACTAGTGCATCTAGTTAAACAATCAAACAAAGATTAGAAATAAACATGTACATTGAAATCAATACATCTAAAGGTGCAAGAAATAAAATAGGATTAGAAATAAACATGTACACTAAAATAAATGTATCTAGGGAAAGGACATCAACAAAATTATTAATCGAAAAACTACACCTAAATCAATGCATCCAAAGCAGTAATAAAAAAATAGGATTAGGAATAAACATCTAAAATGAAGTCAATGCATCCTGCTTCAATGAATAAAATTGTATCTCTCCCTCCCTCTCTCGCCCATCTCTCTCACTCTCCCGACTCTTCCTCCCCCTCTCTCTCTTATCTCATTTTCCCCCTTACTCTACATCGTGATCCATATCTTTATCTCCCTCCATTTCTCCTTATTTGTCTCTCTATATCATCCATAAATACATGATTTATCTTTCTATATCTATCTATATATCCCTCCCTCCCCATCTCTATCTATCTCTTCTTCCTCCCCCCCTTTCCATATATCTCAATCTCCCTCCGCCCCTCCCTTGTCTCTTCTTCATCTAACCCCCCAAACATACAGCATAATCTCTCTCTCCATATCTATATCTATCTCTCTCTATATCTCCCCCTATTCCTCTCCCCTCTCAATTCACATCATCAATAATTGTTTTCGTACTCTACACTAAAATAAATGCACACTAATTAATCTAACTACTTTGAAATTAATGTACATAATGTATATAGCTACATCAAATAAAAAATCAACATGCAAGTAACTAATTAAATATATCTTGTGCATGAATTAAAATAGAATTAAAAATTAAAATATACACTAAAATAAATGCATCTAGCATTAGAAATCAAATGGGATTATAAAACAAAATTTACACTAAATTCAACGTGATCTAGTGCAAGCAATATAATAGGATTAGAAATCAATGTCTTCCCCGAAATGAATGCATCAAGTATAATCAATAAAATAGTGCTAGGTCACTATAATACTAGTGTATCCCCTTATTTTTTTGGTTAGTGTAGCTCCCTTATTGTTATTTTTGTGCCCATGTATTCCCCATATTGTTATTATTGTGCCCTATAGAAACCCACAATTGTTATTTTTGTTCCCTTACATTGTTATTGTTAAGTTGGCTAGGATTATACTATGACCCCTTGGAACTTCTATATATAGAAATAAGGTTTCGTCATTTGAATCATCCAAGAATTTTTCATTTTGTGTAAAATGTAAAGGAGGTTTCCCCATTAAGAGTCTCGATTTCTAAGTCGTTGATTTAAATTTTCTTGTATTTTGTGAGTCAGTTTTATAACATTTGGTATAAGAGCTTTGGATTTTAGGTTTCGTCACATAAATAGGCCATCTTGGATTTTTCTATCAATTTGCTTATGAAGGTTCGAAGCCGCAAAAAACCCATTTAAGCCAAAAACTGAGGAACTTCGTTTAAAAATTTCACATCGTGGTTCACTATATTTTCGGATATATGATCTCAGGAAGTTAGGTTTTTCAAGCCTGTAATTTCATCTCAAACAATCAATTTCAGGAATCATAATGAATTTTGCCATTCAACTATTGGAATTCGTAACAAGTGACCATAAGTGAATGAACTTTTGTTTCTTTTATATCGACATATATAGCCAAAACTAAAAATGTTGACACGTGGCACTCCGTACAACTCTTCTCTCTACCGAAATAGTCCATAATTAGTCTGGTCATGTGAGATAGGCATAAATTTATCTTGAAGAATCCAAATTAGGTCCATTCTGTGGAACCGGAAGGGAAGACTCAGAGGGCTAATAAAACTAAACAAAATCTGGGATCCTCAGAATACAGAGATACATCACAAATATATATTGCCTACAATCATGAAAAATGTGTGTATTTAAAAATAAAATGCAAAAGTATTGTTTGAAAATCACTTGAAGTGATTCCAAGAGCATATTGAAGCATATATATTAGTATTGGGTTATAAAATACCTCCTGTATGAATTGCCACAACCATTAAGCCCTCATATGTCTCTACTATGACTCATGAAGAGGAATATGCAACATCATATATCAAAATTATCGAGACCAAGTGGAACAAATTTCACCTCACAAAGAGTAACAAAAATGAACTAGAAGCTAAGATGGATGGTTTGAAGAACAGGGGAATCTAAGATTGATGGTATAGAAGAAAACTGAGCAGTAACATGGAAGACATGAAGAATGGTCTAAAAGAAAAACATGGAAAATTTGAAGGAAGGTTTGACAAAGCTACTACAAGAAATGATTCCTAATGGCTAAACTAAATAGTAGATGAAACTCATGATGAGAAAAATAATTGTTAATCATGATTTCATAGAATGCAATGTTGGATTTAAGACTCACCATATTCCAAATATTGGATATGAGAAATTTTTATGGCAAGGATCTCGATAACATGGATACTATATATGGAGCAATATTTTGATCTCTATAATGTGAAAAAATATGAAAAGTAGGCACGTAACTTTATATTTAGAAAAAATACATTGTATGGTATCAATGGATTTTCTCAGTAAAAAAATTGTCAACTCGGGTAAATGTTTATAGAGGAAAAGATAGCACACTAAGTGAATATACAAAGAGCAACACCTTCTTTAGCCAATTGATAAATATCAAACAAAAGGGTTCAATGGTGGACACATCGAGGACTTCCCAAAATTAAATATAAGGCTAACTAATATTCCATATTCCATAGGTATGATGTCTTCATAGGGGCTTTAAAGGATAACATCCAACATTAGTTACATTTTGGGAACCTCGATTCATTGGAGAAGGTATCTGTGCCGGCAAGAAAAATTGAAAGAAAAATTATGGCGATAAGGAAGTCTACCACTCTCACAACTATTAATATGGTTGAAGCATCTATACGTCCACAACCTACAAGGTTTACACCACAACAATTGGAAGAAAAAATAGAAAAAGGCCTTTTTCTACGCCAGATAGAAAATAAACTAAAGGTCATCGCATGTTGAGAAGAAATGATTTTACATAGACTGTGATGAGGAGGAAGAAAAGGAATAAGAAACTTCAACATAATAGATATATACGAGGAACCAACCCTAGAGGAAGAAGAAATGAATCCAACCATATCTTGTAAAGCATTGAAAAGAATTACCACCTTTCAAAATATCATGATAGAAGGACATATCAAGAAGAAAAATGTAATAGTGTCAATGGATTCTGTAGTACCCATAATTTCTGTTCATTGTAAGGTAGCCAAGGAACTGAATTTCTTCCTATACCCAACACTAGGTGTCATGATGGTTTAAAATGGAGGAACTATAAATTTCTTGGAAAGTGAAATAATAAAAACTAACCATGGGGGAATATTAATTGAATAGTCCAATGTTCTCCATCTCAATGCGTGGTTCCCGATGTTGCACATAGGAGTATAAGTTGCTAGAATCTTTGGGGATGGTAGTGTTTAATTTTCAAGAAATTTTCTTGAATTTTTTTTTCGGTAAGGGAAAAGAAGTTGAATTACTTTGTGGGTATCTCAAGGAATCTAGGAAATATAATCAGCTCTAATGTCATGACAAAGCTTATGAAAAAAGAAAAAATAAGGCGTAATTGCACAATTATGCTCACTACATGTTCAAACATCAAACTCATCTATTTCTCCATATCTCGTAGAAAAGTTCCTGACAATCATTCCAAGTTATTCGAGACTCCAAAAGGAGTCCTAGCTATTCATTATCATGATCATGCTATTCATTTGATTCCGTGAAGTGTTTCTCCAAACATCGCATTACGTATATCCTTATTCTCAAAAGAGTGAGATTGAACATATGGTTGCAAAAATTCTAGAGGCGGTATAATTCAACCTAGTTAAAGTTATTTATTTTGCTCGAGTATTATTGGTGGAAAATAATTATGGATCATGTCAAGTATGTGTTGATTATAGATCTCAATGTCGACTATTAAAGATAAATTTCCCATCTCTATCATTGATTAATTATTGATGAATTATATGGATAAATTTACTTCACGGAGAGATGGATCTTCATTCTCGATATCATCAAATTAGAATGAAGACTCGAAGACACTATGAAAAAAACATTTAGAACTCAAGAGGGTCATTAAGAATTTTTTTGTCATGCCTTTTGGCCTTACTAATGCACCTTCCACATTTCAAGGTTTGATGAATTGCATTTTCAAACTCTTCCAGAAAACTGTGGGTGGATAGTATTTTTTTTTGGATGATATACTAATCTACAACAAGTCTTGTTAGATCATGTTCAACATGTTGACATGGTGCTCAAACTATTGGAGGAGAAACAATTACATGAAAAACCTCCAAATGTTTCTTTGGGAGTCCATGAGGTGGAATATTTGGGTCATATTGCATCTCTTGAGGGTGTTAAGGTAGACCCTAACAAAATTAAATCCATTGCTAATGGAAAATACCTACAACCATAAAGCATATTCGAGATTTATGGGCACAGTGGTATTATCAAAAGTTTGTTAAGAATTATGGGAGAATATAAACACCTTTAACATCATTACCTGAAGAACAATGCATTTTCATGGACTTCCAAAATAAATGAAGGCCTTTGAACATCTTAAAGAGGAAATGTGTCCATCACTAATATTAGCTATGTGCCAAACTTCCCAAAATCTTACTGTAAAACAGATGCCACAGAAATGGAATTGGTGTAGTTTTAATGCAAGAAAGAAGACACATTTCTTTGAAAGTTGCCCAATCAAAGGAAAGGACAGACAAACCTATCTATGGGAAGAAATGTTGAGAATACTACATGCACTAAAGTAATGGTGACCTTACCTAATGGGTGGACACTAAGGTAAAAATAGATCATGATAGTTTTAAATAATTTTTGAACAAAATTATTCTCAGAAAAGCAAAGAAAATGGGTCACAAAGATGTTGGGTTATGACTTTGAAATCATTCACAAGAAATGGAAGCAAAATGTTGTTAAGATGCACTCTCAAGAAAGGATGAGGATGTCAAAGCATTGCTTTGTGCCATTTCTATTATCCAACCCGAGTGGATAAATGAAGCAAGGGATGAATGAAAGAATGATGAAGAGGTGTAGACTCTCATTCAAAGTTGCAAAGCAAGATCCCAATACATCTCGAAACATTTCAACTAGAAAATGATCCATTATGGTACAAAGTTCACTTATATCTTTGTAAGAATTCCCAACTCAAACAAAATATTATTTTGGAATTGCACACCTCTCTATTAGGAGGGCACTTGAGTTTTTAAAAAATTACCACAAGGTAAAGAAGAAATTTTCGGGGATGACCTTAAATATCGTATTCAAAATTTTGTGGAAGAATGTTTAGTTTGTCAACAAAATAATGTTGAGAAAAAATTAATACCCCATGTCTCATACAAACCGTATCCATTCGAAGTCAACGTTGGGAGGAGGTTTCAATGGATTTATCACAGTTTACTCAAGTCCAAAGGAAATAATTTCATGATGGTGGTAGCTGATAGAGTTGCCGAGTATGCACACTTTTGTGCATTATCTCATCCATTTAAATCCAATACAATTTCTACCGCATTTATGTAAACAATTCAAAATCTATGGAAATCGAAATATTATTGTAAGTGCTAGAGATCCCATTTTTATAGGAAATTTTTTGGACAGAATTATTTTCTTGTTTGGGTACTTAGTTAGCTCATAGCTCATCATATCATCTCAATCCGATGGCAAAAATGAGATAGTGAATGTTTGAAAGGATATCTTCGTTATGTATCTGATAAACATACACAATGGGTCAAGTGGTTACCTTTGGCCGATCGGGTTACAACACTTCCTTTAATATTGCAAGAAATTACCCAATTTAAGGTACTTTATGGATATCATCCACCCTCCATCACATCATATTTAAGAGAAAATTCTAATCATGAAGCAAAGGGAATATCATATTGAGCATCAACAAGTTCTCCAACTCTTAAAGGATAATGTCACCTTTGGTGCAGTAATCGACCGAATAAATGGTGAGAAATCAACATCGTGAAAATAAGTTTTGATGTAGGTACAAGTGTTGGAAATATTTTCATTGATGGAAAAGGAGTAGAAACGAGCAGCACTCCGAACTATCATTAAGAAAAAGGAGCAAATAAGAAACAAAAATAAGGCAAAGAAGTAGATCCGGCAATAATGCAAAGAAGAAAAACATAAAAGAGAGGCATAGGACAGAGAGAGGCAAGGAGTATAAACACCATCAACAAAGGCAACAAAAAGGAAAAGGTAGCAAAGGAAACAAAAATATTAAGACAAAAAAGGCAAATGGCTAAACAGAAACAAAGGAAGTTAAGGCAGAAAAGGGGAAAAGGTAGCAAGACAAGAAAGATAGAATTGTGAATGTCAAGAGTCTTGAACATGCAACAAGCGTGGTAATCCTAAGTCAAAGTGAATAACAAACAAGAACAAGCTCATTAGAGATAAGTGCTTTAAAAAAAGGGACAAAGTGAACTTCTTCAACAAGTACGCCGAGAAGGCACCGAATTTGAAAGACATGCTGAGGGGACCAGATCTTACACACAATCCTCGTTTGATTAAGAATCGTATTAATCATACAACAATAAAGAAATTCTGATTTGAAAGCAAAGAATGAGGACCTGTAGGGATCTCATGCGCATAAAAAATGGAAGATCATATCACAACCATGAAGACATCACATATTGCGGTAGTGATTAAGGAAGCATGACTTCGTGCTGGTTATTCAACTTGCGATGCTAAGTGGATCGACAAGGAGAAAAGTGTGGACTTTCGGATCCAACAAAGATCAATGACGAATGATGAATCGCGAGTTCACACATCATAAATGTTAGGATATAGTGCTAAGGCTTCATAAGGTATGTTAATTTGTTTCAATGTGATAAGGTTAGAAAGTTGCAATGTGGCAGTGAGAGCCACGTGTTAGGCATCAGGCATAAGTTCACATCGCAAATGTTAGTGGATAGCGCTAAGGCTTTGCAAGGTATGTTAATTTGTTTGCGATGCGGTAAGGTTAGAAAGTTGCGATGCGTGAAAGGGAAGAGCCACCCGTCGACACCGCGCATTTGTGCACATCGCAAATTCTTATGTTTTCGTAGGTAAGGTTGGCATGGTAATTTATGTTGATGCAATGCGATGACGTATATCACACAATATGGGGAGATACGTTTACCTAAACCATAAAGTTGCGTGCAAGCGAAGTGCACTATATTATGATTGGTCAAGTGTTGTGGGACCCTAAACACATGAGAAAGGTTCTCGAATGCATGAAAAAAGTCTCGAACGCATGAAAAGGCCTCGAATGCATGGAAAGGAGTAAGAATCCCATGAAAAATAGGGTTGCCATAGTGAGTTGAAAGAAAATATTGAATGGGAGTAGACTCGTGTAAGACCCGTCTCTAAGTGTAGAACAATGTCTTGTAGATGCAAAATGTGAATTAAAGAGGAAAGGATGAATTGTAAGAGAGAAGACTGGGCAAGTGACCCGTTGCACCTTAAGAAACAATTCCTTGGTCAGAAAGGAACTGTGTTTAAGACATTCTTATAATTATGTCACGTAAATATTGATCCATGTTTAATCACCTCCGTAGGCTCAATCATTGAATCTTCAAAATCAAATGCTATAAACATCTCACAATGCTATTATCTCATTTATATAGAATTAAATGTTCAAAAGAAGAATGAAAGGAAAAGTCAAACGAGCATACCATTGCATGTAATCTATCATCTCAAGCTCTAGAAGAATTAAAAGAAGACAATTAAAATGAAGGAGTGCCTATTAACGGTTTTAACTCCTATTTACACATGTAAAAAGAGACCTACTACTTCGATACTTCATTTTATTCAAGGATTCAAAATACATTATGTAAACTAGAAGACGTATCAATATAAAAAAATGCTAGAAGTTTGCTTTTCATTCATTAATCACTTGAAATCCTAATACAAAGATCACCTATTCAGAGACTCCCCTAAACCGTAATCCCTGATCCTCTCCTTACCTCTCCGATTTTATGTCCATATCTAAAGTAACTTCCTAACTCGTTATGATCAGCTTTAAACTAATTCTTGGTAATCTTGGAATTAATTAGATTCATAATATGCTTGTTTTAATATATATATAATAAATGATATAAAATCCAAAAATAGGATCCTACTCTATGGCACGTAAAAAGAACGATTGTACATATTGGGTCCACCATTACACCCATATGTATTAATCGACAAAATCACCCAAGTATTTTTGAAAACCAATAACCACCTACGGGGGCAATCGATGGCGCTTTCTTGAGGAAAGGAAAAGTGATGTTGTAACGATCGTAGCTGCGATTTTGTAAATAGTGGTTTTAATTAAACTATCAAGGGGGCACCATCTCTCATATCTGCTGACTTATGATGCCAGTACGAACATTGGATCCGTGCCGGATGATCCAAATCGCGATTCAATCGCAATGTTATATGTGGATTTTTGCTTTTGCAAACCACCATTGTCATCTCGCAGCAAGGTCAACAACAAACAAAGATCGATCCCATACATTCGCCTTATTATGTATATAATCGCATCCTGCCCTAGCGCACTGGGATTTGGAATGAAAGAAAAGAAACCCCTTTCTCAGTGAATAAGCTATCCTGAGCCCACCGACGTGACACATCATTCCCAAGCTTCTTCGCTGTGGAACTTAATCTAATCTCTCTCAATGCAATGAAAGGTAAGTGTTTCAAGCCGTAGGACGAAAGAATTCCATCGAATGGGATAGAGAACATTCATTCATGTACTCAATTGTCAATCCACGCATTGAGAATAACATTTTACGTAAAGCTAGCTGGTCGGCTTACTAACCCGGGATGGGTTATTCATAACCATTTTGTCTTAGAAATTTCTAAGCAATTCGAAGTAAATTGATGCAGTGCTTTACTAACAAAGGTCAAATCCTTGAAAATATCAACCCCTTCATCCTTGTAAACGACATTTCAAATTTGGCGCATTCTCAATCACATCGCCTCGCTTGATCTTCTGCTAAAGTAATTGTGCTCCACCAAAACACTCCATGAGTTCAATCCACACGGGTCACGATGAGAAATTTCAGCTCGAGAGTGCGTAAGAAGGCAATGATTTCCCGGTGTACAAACCGACTCGCTACTGCTTCTTTGTTTCACTTCTGCCAACCTTCAAAACCACAGAGCACTCCCCGAACAAATAAGTTACAGGAAGAGCCGAATTTCTCATCCCTCCACGCCCGAGCTTCTCGAGGGTCCACACCCTTCTATTTTCTTCTTCGAATGCTCTTGAGTTTCCGCACGACAAAACTCATTCGATCCCCTAGGCCAGTACTTGCCGCCATCGCCGATAATCGCCTCAGCCGCCCCATCAACGCCCGCCCCCTTTGCCTAGCCGCCCACCTCTTTCCCCGCCCTCCGCAACTCCGCTCCTAGCCATTCATCTCCGCGCCCGGACCTCCTCCCCGGCCCTCCTCATGCCAAATGCATCCCCAACCTCTTATCCTCCAGCTCGGTCCCCCCCGGCCTTAAATCCACCCTGGAGCCGTACCGGTCACACTCATGGACAGATCCCCTTCTTGGCCCTCTCCTGAGTATCTTTCTCGTCCCCGTCATGGCCACTCCTTCTCCAATCCACCTCAGGCATCTGCCCTGCACCTTGACCCCCAACACCACCCCCCGGTCACCCCAAACCTTATATGGCTTTGACACCGGTTCAACTAACTTCTCAAGCCCATAGCCACTGTGTTCTCAAAGACTTCAAGAGACTCTTCTCTCAGACTATCTCGGAAGACAGTGAAGCCCGGACGGGGCAACCATCACGATCCGGCTCCCCCGACATCCCTTACCCCCACGACCACCAAAGCCCGCCATATTCGATGCGCTTTGTGTGATGTGTCGGTTTGGCCATGCCACTCACATGTGTCCTGAATTGCCCCACCTCAAGCTTCCTCAACAACGAGGCATTCCCCGACTCGATCTCGTAAGTCCATCTCACTATCCCCCGCCTCCCAAACTCAAACACTTGCGCACAAACCACCCTTGTGCTCAGGCGATTTTCACGGCCATTACACCCACCTCCGTCCCCGCCTTGACGAGTACCGGTCCTCCTTGGACTTGTACCGCCAATTCAAGGTCAGTCAATCGCACTGCAGACATTCATATTCCGCTCCGCTTTTAAGCCAACGGAGCCCTCAAGCCACCATTTTGTACCTGTCATCATCCATGAGACCATCGGGGAACGCTGCCCATCTGAATCCTCCCCGTTGTTTCGGCTGACCTTCCTTCAGCCGGTCATCTGGGCCTAACATCATGAGATCCAAGTATTCACTTACTTCTTGGCCACCCATTGTGACGATGCATGAACCTCTTCTCATGATGATGATTCGTGCTACTTCACCATGTCGTGTGGTTCTTCTCCACCAAATACCCCATCTTCTATCACGATGACTACATTATGGAAGAAATTCCCACCCTTGACTTTATCTATCTCTTACATCGAACCCAGTTGACACCACATACACCTTGTGGCCATTACATCAAAACCCAATGTTTGGGTAAGGGGGCACCCACATTTGAGAGACCACGAGACGCTCATTCTCCACCACTCTCCTAGTGTATCTCGGTCGTGGTTTCGACTCTAGACCCAAGATTCTTCCACATTTAGAAGAACCTCTAGAGTCCCATATCACTCGGGATCACTCGGACTTACTACCCTTATCGTTCCCTCATCTTACATCAGCAACCCGCCTCTTAGACATTATTGTTGACCAACCTATAGCTTTTCTACGAGAGCATCAGCTTCATTATCTCCAAATCCTCCTTTTGGGATAGTGACACCTGTGTATGCTACACTGGAACGTAAAGTCCATTTGATCCCATATGTGTGATCAAAGAGATTGGTAATCCTCCATTCCTTTTTCAAACCGTAGAAAACTACAACCGTAACAAATGGCACACTACACCATTAAAATGTGTCAGATTCCCATTTTCTTGACATTTTGGCATGACCACACCATGCTTGGGGGCACCTTCCGCCCAACCATAACCCTCCTCACCCGTTTTTGGAGAGGAGGTTGTCTTACCAATCGAGTGTGAAATTCCTTCTCTACAATCCACAGCCGTCGAATCCTCCCCGACACCCCACCGCTAGAACAATGACTTATCATGCTTGAGCGTGCCGCCGAAGACCGCCGTGTTGCCTTGCAAACCATGGAAGCTGCCAAAACGCACCACAAAGTCGTATGACCAAAAAGTCCAACCTCGTGACTTTTCGTTAAGGCGACCTTGTTCTAGTATATGACTGTGCCCATGATGTCCTAGGTCATGTAAGTTTGACTCCATTATGGCTAGGCCCTTACATCCTGTAAGGATTTGTAAGGATAGCCGCCATCTGCTTTTTCATTTTTCCTATCACCAAAAATCCAACCCCACCATAAACAAACACTCAAACCCCCCTCATCTCCTGTGTCGCAGTCGCCATTTTCGGGACTAAAGTCGCACTTGTTGCTCCTAATACTCGTCCCTGGTCGCATCTCTTTGCCCCAAAAAGTGCGACCGGCCATAGAGATGAAGGAGGGCCGCTTCGGGGCTTGGGCCCTCAACTGTAAATGGGTAATCCATCGAAATGCAAGAGCTGCCATAGCTTCTCATCCAACCGACGTATCTCAATCCACTGTTTGCTTGGTCCGCTACGTCGTCGCAAGATTTAGACCTTCTCTCCTCTCCACATTCACCATGCCAAAGAACAATAGCAAATGAATGATTTTGGAGGAAATCGTCGTCAGGCAAGAGAACCCCCGCTTCTTTCGATCGTCGCGACCACACCGTCCCGTTCGACGAACCGCGCACCCGCTGGATAGATCTCACCGAGCTCTCACATGGGTTTTACTTTAGTTTTTGGTGATTAGATACTACTCCCATTACTTTTTCCACGGCTAGTCACTTCACCACTCCTTAAAATCGAATCTCCTCACTTACAACACTTGTACTTGGGGCACCATATCGCCCCTTACTTGTCCACGCTCGTGCTGATTGGCCATGAGTGCCCACCTTGTACTCATGCTCGATGACCCCCATTGGGGCCTTTACCGTGTGGCAGCACTATCTAGTCGCCCTTGCTTAGAGCATCCGAGTTGGAGTCATCCTTGCATTCATGGAGTCTATCCCGCATCCTTTTACACCCTACTATAGCCCTCCATTCCTTTTGCTTGGTTCCTCTCAGGTCACATTCATGACCTTCACCCCACCGTCCCCCGTCCCCTTCGATATTGTGTCAGCCACGCATGTCATTCATGCCCTTTATGCTTTAACAAGGGAAGTCAGCCCATTCGCTACTCCATCCTTCCCATTTCCACCATCATCATTAGTGCTTGGTCATTCACGTCATTGCTCTTCTCTCGTGCCTTAGTTGAGGATCTCTCATTGCCTCACCTACTTCGCGACCTCTTCCTGGGCGACTTCAACACATTTATTCCAAGGTCTAGAGGGCTGCAGTACCTTGGTTCCAGCTCTTCCACCTTTGTTCTGCCTTTACCCAGGGATCTCTCACCTCCCTTTGACTCGATTGCTTCACCTCCTGAAGATGATCGAGATTCGTATACCGGATGTACCCAAAGACCCAAACAGTTGCCTTCTGATGATTCCTTGCGTGTGTGAGATGTCTCACTTCATGAGGGGGTGGCTCCCAGTAGCCCTCACATGCCCGGATGATCTCTTCATTGCAAAATTTTCGATGCCGCTCCGATTTTGATGATGTTACCTGGGCTTACCATAAAAAGACCTCTATGATTTGTATGTACCAAATAGATTTTGTGAGCCCTTCCCCATTTACAAGGCATTTGGGTTGTATTTATCTCATGTACTCGATGATATCGTACTAGTCCCGGCCGTTATCCCACTTTATGTATGTGAGACTATTCATTGTATTTTTATCCTGCTCTTGATTGTTACCGTACTCTATGGTTCGGTCCCTTGTTCATCGGACACACTATTCTTTTGTACTTTGTCACGGCTAGCATAGAGGTATGCTCCCGCCGCCTTCAAAGATGTACCCTCTCATAATAGAGACTTGTTGCACCTCGCGAGTCTCTTGTCTCCTCAGTGGTCTAGTCCTTCAAAGACACTATCTACCTCATATTTCTCTCTCGACATACCCTTTATTGTCTAGTGATTGTCTTCTACAACGTACTTCGGTCATACGATTTGCTCCCTGACACTCGTACGCCTGGGGGCAACTGCTACACCATTTTTTGGTCATCTAACCTTTCATCATTAGATGGATCAAGTATTACCATGTAAGACTGAAGTACTCCAAGTAAACTGCCACTATGTTAATTAGAAACCTCAAAAAGGAATAATTAATTAAACCATAATTTAATTATTACTCCCAAATGCCATGTTTTTAAACTCAAAACAAAGAAATTAATGAGATAAACCCATAGTTATCTTATTATTTTCTAGGAATAATTATTTAATAATATCTTTGTTAAATATGGGACCAAATCAACCACCATTAATCAAATAAATCATTATTTATTTGATTATATCCCAACCACTTCCTTAAAAGATAAATAAATCATTTATTTATTTATTTTTCACTAATCAAGGGATTTGACCCAAGTCAAACACCCTTTCCCTCTCCAACAAATAATAAAATATTCCATAGAGGTGGACCCAGATGTGATTAATATTATTTTAATCATGCACTAAGATCTAGAAGGACCCAATATTTTGTTATAAATAGGAGGGTTTTCCTCTATCATTCTTCACCTTTTGTTGCATACTAGATCACTCCCGGGATCTATACACCTGGCCTCATTTTCTGCCATTGTTGCTCCTATTGAGCTCTACCTTCTACATTGGGTTTTCTACATCTACAAGAGAGAAAGCTTAGATCCGAAGTGCCGAGGACTACAAAGAACCCATCCCATTGAGGAGATCCGGGATACACCTTCGTTTTCTCCTGTGCCCCGTAATATAAAAATTCATTCAAAAAAATCGTGTTCTTGTCTTTGTCCGTTGGGATGCATGGAGCAAACTCTTTACTTTACTGCTTAATATCTTTCCATTTATAGATCCGTTTGTTGCAGCACTTTAACTACTAATCGCAGATCTGAAGATGTTTTGCAGCCATTATTGTTGTTAGGGCTATTAGTTATGCGTAGCTAAAGTGGTTCTTTTTCGTACGTTTCGACAAAGAATTCATACTAACACTCCAGATTGCAAAGTTGGACAAGTCGTCCAACAAATCTTGATCACGTAGTCCGTGAGGTGCCATCTGCTCAATAGATGTGATGGAACGAATCCTCCTCTCTATGCTAGAGACTCGGATCTAGGGTCCTTGGCGAGACTGCCTCCCTCTCTTGGAACTCTGCCAAACAAAACGAATCAACTCTCTTCGATCCTCTGAAATCTTCTGAGACGATGTTCTCCTCCCAGTCTTCGTCAACTTAGCTTAGGCTAAATTCTGCACCGACATAATTTTAACCCTACCAGCAACTGTTGAAGGTCTGCAACTCAGCTTCCGGCACTCTGAACAATAATCAGCTTCAGGACCGTGTCACCCTAGCCAGCCTCTGGGTGAGCAGACAATCTCAGTGCAGCTTCTGCACTGCCTCTGCGCAGTAAGTGCGTGGGCCTACGTCGATCTGCGTGGAGACAATGTCATTCTAGCCTTTGCTTGGCTCTGCTTCCTTCTGTTGTTGTGTTGCCTTCTCTGGTCCGATTTTTTGCTACTTCTGCTGCTGCTTTCTCTGGTGCTTTCTGCAGCATAGATTCTTCAGTCTTCTTGCTAGAGATCTAGGCTAGATCTGCAATCCCTCTGATACCATGTGAAATTTTTTGAATATCTCAAACAAAAACCCTACTGTTAATTTTCAGATTTACTTCTCCTACTTACATTAAGTTATTAATGTGAAATATTTAGCATTAACATCGAAGTAAATACATTAACAACCTACACATACAGATCTAAATTGAATACATGCACATTGACAAAGTGACACACAAGAATTTTCTAGATAACTCTCCCCGAGAAAAAACCAATGCGGGAAAACCGGTCTTTTGGATGCTAGAGGGTTTTATTATTAAGTAGAATCTAAGTACAACAAATCTGGGCACAAAACTGGTTAACCTGACAGAGAAATAAAACTGCAGTTATACCTCTGTTCTGGAGATAGAAAAATTGACTAATTCACACCCTCAAATAGGATTTACGTATCTCACCCTTTTAGTTTTCTTTAAACTCACACATTAAGCTCAAGGCTGCCTTCCGTTAGCCTCGCGCGCCCTTACGTTGCTCGTAGAAGGGCATGTGTCAGCCCTTCATCAAGCTGTTGCCCCTACGTCAACCCCCGTCGGTCACCGTCTTCACGCTAATCGCTGTTCTTTCTCCGTCTGCAGCCCCCGCATAGCCCCGAAGTCACATTGCCTCCTCGCGGGTCAGGCCGCCCACGTAGGCCGTTGCAGCCACGCTCCCTCTCCGTGCCGCTTAAGTCCGGGCCGCTTCTTCCCTTGTTGCACTCTTGGCCTGGGATCAAACCAACCCTTTCGCCAATACTACCCCTCATTGCAGTTGAAACACTTCTAAAATTCTTAGCAAACCATGCCCTAGAATTCCAACTTAGTTTCAGTGCTTTGCCACTGTATGTGTTCTCCAACTGACCCCAAGACCTCTTCTTATGCTTTTCTCGTTGAAACTTCAACAACCCTGATTTAATCTTGAATCGACGACTAAGATTAGAATATGCTTGATTCATGTGACTTAAGTCATTTTCATCACATGTTTAATTTAATTAACTTTAATCTTTTAATCTTCCTAAGTTAGACTTAGTGTCCTTAATTAAAAAGATTAATTAATTAAATATCTCTTAAACAGGATGGAATTTCTTAAATCGCTTGCTGGGTCTTGGAGATCTTATGTATTCTAGTCCCTCCACAAAGTTTGGGAGCTAGAGCACATCCAATGCTACCCCAACACTTCAAAATCTCAACACTAAATTTGTATGTCCCAACCATATTTTTCATTTTGTGGTACATTCCCTGTTGAATGGCCAAATTATGCTTTTTCTTTTCTTTTTAGCTGCATCAACCCCTGGGGCATCGTTCCAGGCCCGACCTAAGGTGTGGACAAGGAGAGGGGGAGGCTAACCCTATGTGGACCCGAATGAGAAAAGAGATGAATGGGACTTAAATGAGTGGAAAGGAAGTGATGTAGATGGTGCCGGGAAGCAAGACCACACAACCAAAATCGAGATTTCTCATGTAGTGCCAACCCTAAAGCTAATGGCCACTAAAGGAGATGCCACGGGACTAGGATACAAGGGTAACCATGAAATTGGGCAGTGGAGACAAGAATACAAGCACAACCCACTCTTTCTGCTGAATCCCCCCACGAATCCATGCCCAAAAGTGCCCATGACAAATAAGGAAAATTACTCATCTATACTAATGAAAAGTCATACCTTTGGGGTTGGGAGGCCCACCTTCATTCATTCATGACAATTGATCGAGAGACCACATGGCTGGCTCAGATGGCAGAGACAATGGCACATCGTGTGAAAATTCCAAAACTGAAACCTTAGTGCAGCAACTAGGATTATTTTTCTAACAGATATATTAATTATTCAGGTTATTGCAACCACAACATTGAAATAAAAAAACTACAACTTTCACGAATAAAATTATGCGGGAATAAAATAGCGCTGGAAACTGAGAAAATACTTGTACACACACTTAAATTGACACCGTTATTTTTGGACGAATGTCCCTGGAAAACCCTAACTTGGGAAAACCGGTGCAGCAATGAAAATCAGAGTACAATCTATGGATGTTGCAATCCAAACAAGAAGAAAATATGAGCAAAATTGTCTAAGGGAATTACCCTTCTTCCACAAACAATCCCGACACAACTTCGCTTCAGAAAATTGGCTGTCCAAACCCCAACGTCTGCCTCTGCGTTGTCTCCCACATGTGTGGCTCAAATCTGTCTCTGATGAAGTTGTTCTGCTTGTCTTTGCTGAGGAAATTGCCTCTCCGACACTCTGGACCCTCTGCCCAGCCTCCAGAACTGAGAACAAATTTTTCCTCAGCTAAATCGAATTGCCTTTCTGAAGCAACTGCACAGTCCTCTACGCTGCCTCACTGGGAATATCTCGACCCTCTTGCTGCTGCCTCTCCAAATCTGAAAAACTCCCTCCGGATCACTGTCCCTGCCCCTCACTATCTCTGTTGCCTCACTGAAGCTCGAACTCTCCAACAACTGACTGTTGCTACTCTGGAAAATCGAATTCTCCAAGTGACTGAGTTGCATATTCTCCAAATGCCCATCGACCTCCTCTTATAATCCACTATTGAAGCACCAACGACCAAGATTAAAACTTAATCAATGACTAGGATCATCTTTGAGTCGATCCGTGTGAGTTTCTAGACTATTCTCACCTTTTGTCAATTAATACTGATTAATTAACCATATTCCCTAAGTTTAGACTTAGGAAATATTTAAAAATCGGTTAATAATCTAATTGAGACACTTCTAGGTGGAATTTCCAAAAAAGATTTCTTGGTTTTGAAGATCTCATGTATTCTAGCCTCTCCACCAAATTTCATGGCTAGAACACATCCGATGCTACAAAAACTAACACTCCCTCTAAGTGAGGAATGTGTTCTAGTGCTACACATCCTGTCACAACACCCTATGTCTGCATCACCTCCTGTCACGCTGCTAATGTCTGGCCACTGTGACTGCCTGCCACTGCCCACCAACCACTGCGTAACTGATATATGTTGCATCTCGTGTCAGCCGATGCGCCGCCGAATTGGCCGATA